>VDFB02270651.1:592379755-592427754 GCA_007258455.2 Sequoia sempervirens | reverse complement strand
AATCCATTAGTGAGCAACTTCACAGTCATATTGTAGATTAGTGTTCTACCATAGTCACTGTAATGGGAAATCTCATAGAACCATTGAAATAGGTAAAGGATGCCATATTGTAAAAATCTAAATGTGCTCATTATTAGATCTTGGCTATATTTTCATTTTAATAATTATATTTTCATTTTAATAAACGTATTCTAAAACCCTCGTTGAAATCTTATTTTTAGGTTGTAGCTCATCAAATTGGAGAGGTGAACATGCACTCTTTACTTTCATCTGACCATGAGCAGTGAGATTTCTAGATAGGAAGTTACCATCCTTCCAATTTTCTCTCAAGGGTTGTCTGGTTGGAATGGGAGGGCAAGGTTGCTCTGAATCGGACAATATATGCACCACAAATAATATAACTACATTTACTATATATTTTCATGTCTTTTCTCCCTTCAATTTTTGTAGCATTTGTATCGTATCTTGGATTTGTCTTCCATGGCAACCAAGAGTACAGTGAAGGATGTATTTATTGGATCTTTGTTTATGCAGTTGTATGTTGTTTGTAATTCCTTTGGTTATGCAACTGTTTGTTGTTTGTATATTCTTTTTTTCTCATTCAATACAAACAAAATATTTGAATATCTATGATATTTGAGCTTTATATGCATAAAATTGTTTGTTGATTGTATTTTTTTTTCATGTTAATCCAATACAAAAAATATATTTGAATATCTATGATATTTGAAGTTTATATGCATAAATTTGTGAGAATTAATTAAGTTAGATTTGATTTATAACTTGAATCATTGATTCACTCAAATAAATGACTAAACCATGACTAAATAAATGACTACTATGACTAAAATAAATGAATACAATGACCAAATATACAACTACAATGACTAAATATATGACTACTATGGCTAAATATATGACTACCATGACTAAAATAATGATTAAATATATGACTAAAGTATTGACTAAATATGTGACTAAATTAATGACTAAATAAATGACTAAATTAATGACTAAATAAATGACTACCATGACTAAATAAATGACCAGTTAACAACAATCAATGACTAGATTAATGACTAAATATATGACTAAATTAATGACTAAATATATGACTAAATAAATCACTACCATGACTAAATAAATGACTAGTTAACAACAATAAATGATTAAATTAACGACTAAATCAATGACTAAATCAATGACAAAATCAATGACTAAATCAATGACTAGATAAATGACTAAAACAGTTTAGTCATAAATTTGGGCGCGTTATAAATGACCGGCAATAAACTACTAATGGTCACGTGACCAAAATTAGTCATTTATATGCAATTTTTAGTAGTTTATTTAGTCATATATTGTTGTTTTTGTACCAGTGACATGAGTCATTTTCATCATAGTAACTTATGCATGCACATATGTATCCCTACATATTTAGACATATATGTTTGTACGTTGATGGTATCTATGTCTTTGTACGCACATACATGTCCATGCATGCATCCATACGTATATGACTACACATGCTTACCTTGTCTCACATATACCTACGTTCATATATATATATATATATATATATATATATATATATATATATATATATATATATATATATATATATATATATATATTTCATATATTAACAAGAGAGTTAATAACCTTTAAAAGAAACATACCAAACAAAAGGGTCAAAAAGGACTCCCTTGACTTGGGTTGACTTACCTCCAAGCATGCTAATGACACCCTAGACACCTTAGGTTTATGGGATCACTACCCAACCAAAGTTGAGCTTAGATGGAATTTCCTGAGGATTCATAACTTCACCCTTCTCCCAGGTGGTACTTCCCCTCTTTCTCTCTCTTTGGGGGGGTGTTCAGGTTGCTCCTGCAATCTCACTCAAAAAAACAAACAAGTAGTTAGTCTAGAAACCATTACCTCATGATCATATCATTAAATTTAATCACACATTTAAAAAAAAAAACTCATCTCATTTTATTTCATCATAATCATAACATCAAATCATCGTCATCATTTCATTTGAATGTAGTATCATAACATTGCACAATCCATCATAATATATATTTTCAAGGTTTCATAATCTCATGAATCATCATAGTAATTACCTTAAAGTGAAAAGTAATTTTAGGGATCTATGATGGGGTGTAACAGTTTGTTCGCTCTTTTTATCCATTAAGCTTATAGTTAGTTGTTTCCTATAATTCTAATTTTCCCTCAATTGCAAATGGCCATGATTTTTGAAGGCATATCATCTGTCAAAATGTTTTGATTTTGAAATGCACCATACAAAGGTGTGTTTTGATTTTGAAATGCACCGGATGAAGGTGTTATCATAGTTAACCAATATGCAACTATTGTTTCCAACATGCAATTGCAGCTTGCTCACTCTTACGCATGTTGTTTCCAACTGATCTTCAATAGTTAACAACTTATTCACTGTTACACATGTTGCTCCCAACTGCTCTTCAACAGTTAATAACTTGCTTTAGTATAAGCTAATTAATGGAAACTCTCTGTTGTTTCCTCTTTTCCCCTACTTTTCCTCATTGGATTCTTCTCCTATGGTGGGCTTTATTATTGTAAATCTTCACATTTGATTGTTGATAATGAAGAAGTTACATTGTGAAAATTCATTTTTCTATGCCTGAGGAATTTGTCTTTATAGATCTACAGAATACCAACCACAATGGGGTCATATTGTTGAATTAGCTCTCCCACCATTTCATAGGTGTCCTAGAACATATAATTCTTCTTCTGCAAAGAAAAGGGATGCTTTGGTATTCATTTCCCGAAGGATCAAAAGGAAATTGAGTTTACCCAAAGGAGGTTGATGTTTGATGAATTTCTTTCATTAGTTGGTATTAAAATTTCCGAGGTGTGAAATCATAAACATGTACACCAAAAATAATGGTTTGGTTGGGAATTCAATAAGCCTTGAAGTTGGAGGATTTTCTATTGATAGATGTTCACATTGGACTTCGAGAGTTTTCAGATCACTTTCCAAGTTTCACTTACAAATTCTCAATTGAAGGTTTCTTCAAAGATTATTTGGGATCTACAAAGGCTTGTGTTGATGAATCATCTTTTATATGGGCCTTAGTGAAATTGATGGCTTAGAAGAAAAGGCTACAATTATTGATGCAAGACAACTTATCATTAAGGATTTAAAAGAATAATTTGTAAAAGATTATGTCTTTCCATGTTTGTGAGTTGATGCAATTTATGAAAGAAATTATTTGCTAGGAACATCAATGGTGTCATTGCAAAGGCTATGGTTGATGTTGCTAGAGAAGTTGGAGCAAATTCAATTGCACGTGGATGCACAGGAAAAGGAAATGGTTGAGAAATATTTGTGAACTTGAATTCCATGAAGACATAGTGTCCACCTTGAGAAAAATAGTAACTTGTTCTCTCTCTCTCAAAGTTATAGGTTTCGAGTTACCTTTTTGTGAAAGTAACTTATGTCACTTATTGTAACTTAAAGTTAGAAAATAATCCTTTTTTTAAGTGATTTATTTTAAAAGCATTATATTTCAAAAAGATAGTTGATGGGTGGTTATGAGGTAGTTATCTAATAGAAGCCTATATACGAGGCTATTTGTAGTGTGAAGGAGGACTTTTACAAAGAGGAAACTCTAGAGAAATTTTGACATAACTTTTTGATGACTTTTGGTTTGACACTTTGTACTTAAGAGGTTTTTTGGAATTGTATAACATTACTGGTTTTTTGTATTTCAAACTGGTAATCCATTTATGTCTTGCTAGAGATCATTTGTTTTTTATTTGAATGCTTTTTAATCTATGCAATTGATGTAATGAAACTCAAGTAGGCTTTGGTATCTCATTTGAATGTGTTGGAGTTACTTGTCTTTTCATATTTCAAGATTTATAACCTCTCTTTCATTGTCATTGCATATTGAAATATACATTATGGTGAAACCCCCCTTGTAATGGTTGGTAGTCATGACTTGTACTATTTGGTATTCATATGTCTACCAATATGGTCTTTATTGTTTAGCTATCTTTAGTTTTCTTCATTTTCTCCTTTGTGTACTTTCAGGTTAAAAATACACAAAAATCCTAAAACCCCCTATCATATGAGGGCTCAATTTCCCCTCTCAAACATAGAGAAGATTTCCATTTCATAGGAAATCTCTCCAATTTTTGGTGTGATATTGCCACTTTCCATTGAGCGAGTCAAGTGTCATTTCAAGTGCCAATTCATTTACCAAAATGCAACAATGAAAACATACCATGCTTCCATCACTCAACTATAAAAGACCTTTGCATATTTTCACTTTGCACTCAGGGAAGAAGAATGCAATATGAAGAAACTTTGCACTCCAATAACTAGATGCCAAGTGGCATCACTCCGCTCAAGAAATACTTCAACGCATTTCAGGTTTTGGCAATTGGCCTTACCCTTTAACTTCTTTTCTTTTTCTTCCCCTTTGTAATTCTTAAGCTTCCTCCCCAACCCTTGATTTTTGATTGCTTCCTTCCAAAGATTTGACTAAGTAATTATCTTTCAAGTATCAAGTATCGAGCTTCTCTCTTTCTCCTTCTCTTATCTTTATGATAAGGCATGAGCCTTCTCTTTGACCTCCAACACCTGACAAGGGTGAGCTTTTGGAATTTTCTCTTACATTTGATCTCCTTCCTTTCTTCTAGCATGTGGTATAAGGAAATCCTGAAGCTTGAAGTCCAAGGCTTGATGCCAATGAAACATGATATCTAAGGAAATACTATACGACATCTATGCAACTTTTGTAACATTGCTTGACAACATTTGCAACTTTTGCAGGACCTGCACTAAGCAAGTGCAAATAATATTTCTCTATGCAATTGACCAATGACATCAATGACCATAATTCCAACAATTTGACAACATCTTATGAATCCTTTGACATCAATGACAACAAATCCAATAATCTCCTCCTTTATCATTGATGGAAACACCTGAAAAAAATGGCAATACATAAATAACTTTGAATATGACAACACCTTTCAATATCCTCCTTTGACATCATTACATTCTCCTTGCATGCCAATTTTTTGTATTCTCTCCCTAAATAAGATTATCACTACAATTCACCATTCTCCTTATTCTCCCATTTTCTATACTCTCCCCCTTTGACATCAATTACAAAGGGATAAACCAGGGATACAAAATGATTCTATTATGCTACCACTGGATTAATTCATTCAATATTCAAGGAGAGATAGGAGAAGGAACAACTCCTAATTTTTCCCTAAGTTGTCAAATGACTCCTTTGGAAGGGTTTTTGTGAAAATGTTTACTAGTTGATCTTTTGTAGTGACATATTCTAATTTGACTTCTTGTGTAGCAAATTTTTCCTTGTGAAAAAGATATTTAATAGATATGTGCTTGGTTCTGGAATACATAATAGGATTCTTTGAGATATTTATTGCACTAGTATTATCACAACAAATACTAATTGTCCCATCAAAAACCACCTTAATACCTTGTAGTGTATGTTTCATCCATAACACCTAAGTACAACAAGATATAGCAGCAATACATTCAACTTCAGTTGTTGATAAAGAAACTAACTTTTGTTTATTACTTAACCATGCTACCAATCTATCTCCAAGAAAATGCACTACCACTAGTGGTCTTTTTGTCATCCACACAACCAACCCAATCTGTATCACTATATGTAGTTAAAGTGAAATCATTACCAAGAAGATACCATAGACCATATTCTAATGTACTTTTTAAGTATCTAAAAATACTCTTCACAACTTTGACATTTGTCTCCTTAGGAGCAGCTTGAAATCTAGCAACCATACAAACAACTTGCATGATATCAAGCCTTGTTTCTATAAGATATAACATCTACTCCCAATCACAGATTTGTATAATGATTGATCTACTGAATCATAATTATCATCTTTGTTGAGCTTACATCTAGTGACCATAGGTATGCTAATTGGCTTGTAATCTTTCATTTTGAGTTTCTTCAAAATTTCCTTCATAGACTTAGTCTGAGAAATGAAAATCCATGTATTTAATTGATTGAAGTTTGTAAACCAAGAAAAAATGTTAATTCTCCTAACATAGACATCTCAAACTCTTTCTACATTGCAGTAGCAAAAACTTTGCATGTCTTATCACAATTACTACCAAAAATGATATCATCATCATAAAAAATGACAACCATTATATGTTCACATTCACATTTGAAATAAAAATTGTTGTCAGTGATACCTTTCTTATACCCTTGTTAGAGATATTTTTCCAACCTAGAATACCAAGTTCTAGGGGCCTATTTTAAACCATACAGAGCCTTTTCAGTCTATATAAATGGTCTTTGTTTTAAGTCACAATAAACCCTTCAGGTTGCTCCATATAAAATTCATTACCTACATAGCCATTGAGAAATGAAAATTTTACATCCATCTAGTACACTTTGAAGTTTTTATAAACTAAATATGCAAGGAACATTCTTGGAACCTCTGAAAATGGTGGTTTTTATGAAAAATGTGGTCTATGTGGGGAAGATTCCACCCAAGGATAACCCTCAAGATTTCAATGCAAAGGAGATTGAAATCTAACAATAGCATTGACCTAGGGATTTAATATAACAAAAATGGGTTCACCACCGCGTGTAAACTTGGAAAACTCAAAATGTTGGAAAACACAATGTGATATGCAAAATGACCTAGAAATGAGAGTAAAATGTAACAAAAAATTATGAAACTAGAAGTGTGCACCTGGGAAACTGAAGAAGGAAAATTGGAGGTCTGGAATCTTGAAAAATCCACTATTAATTCCAATTGGGACTCATACGCCAAGTTGGGTGAATCAGTCTAGTTTTGGGTAAACTGTGTCAAAATAGGTTTCAAAAAAATGGGTACTCAGATATGCAAAAATCCCTGACAGATAGGTACAGTGGGACTCATTCGCCAATACTAGCGAATCAATCCACTTTTGGGTTTCTATAAATTCAAAACTGGATCATGTAGCTCTCAGTCTGCTATTATGTTCTTGATTCGGATTTGGGTCTGAAACTGCAAAATTCAACCTGTAGACCTTCTCTAAGCTTCTCCAAGGCTTGTTCACAACTTTGAAAACTTTGAATTGCTTTGAAAACTTGATGAAAAATTTTCCAATCTTGATCCTTGATAAATTTGCAACCTAGAACTGCAAATCACATGGAAAGAGAGGGGAAAATGTTATGGGGTTAGTGAATAGGGTTTTTCCTTGGTCAAACCCCTTGTTGGTAATCAAACCTTTGAAATAAAATAGAGAATGATGAATGAACAAATAATGATGTTGCAACTCACCAAACCCTTGTAATAATGTGTTGCAAACATGTAAGTAATGGCTCCAATGGATGAGGACTTGGAATCTAGCTTGATGTTGATGCAATTCTTGCTTGAATCACACAATCCTACACTACAATTGTTAGCTCTAAAAAAACATGATGCAAACAATCTTTGACATGATGATTGAAACTTGAAGAATGCTCTTAAATGCTTGATAATTTTCCCTTGAAATGACTTGAATGCTCTTGTGAATGTTCAAATTCTCTTGTGAACTATATGCATGAATATACTTGAATGCTTGGGTATGAAAATGAGAGAAAGAACCTTGTATTTATACTCAATTATGCAATAACTCCTAGAATTACAACACTATAGGCTGACCTTAGATCTTGGAGAATGAAAATTCGATATAAATTTAAATTAAATTTGAATTTTGAGTTAAAGGGGACTCATTCGCCACCCTGGGCAAATAGGTCCCACTTAAGGGGACTCGTTCTCCCATAATGGAGAATGAGTCCCACCTTAGGAATTTAAGGTGGGTTTTAGGATTTTGATGTTTTAAATGATATTGTTCAAGATTATTCTCAAACATACACATAAATAAGGCTTGTGGATGCAAAATGGGGCCAATTCAAGCATAAGAAATCCCAATTATTAATGACAAACCTAAGAAAGTGTGAAATTGTGTTACAACACTTTACAACACTTTTGAAATAATGCTTCTAGTAAATGATGAAAATAGGTTATTTTATTAACAAGACCCTAGAAAAGTGTGAAAGTATGTTACAACACTTTACAACACTTAAGTAAGGTACCCTTTGAATCCTTTTATTTCACAAGGGCCCAAGACCTAATGTGAATGTGTTATTCACATTGCAACATTAAATCAAGGCCACATTAAGCCAAAATCACAAGGAGGGCCCGAGCAAGTCAGAAAAAGTAGAAGGGTTACTTTTTTGGTGACTCCAATTCTAATGGCTTCAAGTCTAGCAATAGGTGTAAATGTCTCATAAAAATTTATACCCTCAACTTGAGCATAGCCTTGTACACTAATCTAGCTTTTTCTCTAGTTATCTACTTGTCTTCATTCAGTTTTTTTCTAAACACCCATTTTGAGCCTATGACATTTTTATCAACAGACCTAGGAACAAGTTCCCAAGTCTAATTTTTCTCTATTTGATTAATTTCTTCTTGCATGGCTTCAATCCAACTTTCTTTCTTACTAGCTTCTTCATGATATTTTGGTTCAATTTTAGATAGTAAAGAATAATTTACCTATTCTTGTTGTGCATGATTTCTTCTTTTCATGACACATTAGCTTTGTTTATGAAAATTTGATCCCCATAATGATATCGTTTGAAATACTTGGGTGGAGCTTTTGGAGTAGATTTTGGTTTCTCTTCTTCATCAACATCACTCTCCTCTTGCGACTCTTCTTCTGTATATTCTTCATTCTCTTCATAAACATGGACTTTTGAATACATGTCATTTTTGTGTAACAACTAAGAATAATCTTCATCCACTCTAACATTCACACTTTCAACTATCTTCTGTAACCTTTTACTGTAGCATTTATAAGCTTTACTTGTACTCAAGAATAACCTAGAAATATTCCTTCATCACTTCTTGTCTCAAATTTACTCAAATTTTCTTCATCCCTTGTTATAAAACATCTACTTCAAAATATTCTAAAATACTTCATAGATGCAGGTTTGATTTTCCATAATTCTTATGGAGTCTTATCATGATTTACTCTTAACTATGCTATGTTAAGAATGTAAACAATAGTATGAACTACTTCCTTCTAGTATCTATTGGGTAATTTGGCTTCATTCAACATTGTTCGATCCATTTCTTGAATAGTTTTATTCTTTCTCTCAACAACTCCATTTTGTTGAGGTGTTCTAGCTGCAAAGAAATGTCTTCCAATTCCATGTTTTTCATAGTAGTTATCAAATTCACTAGAAGTGAATTCTCCACCTCTATCAGACCTTAAACATTTAATCCTTGAATTTATCTTTAAGAAAAGTCACCAATGTCATTCTTGAATAATCATCTATTAATAACATGAAATAGGTATTTCTCCATAAATGTGTTTGGTTCTTGTTGGTGCACACAGATCTCTATGTATCAAGTCTAGGACTTTGAAGTTGAATATTATTTTGTCTTAAATTTGATCCTTGTTTTCTTTCCTTCAAGGAATTCTTTACAAAATGTACTTGTTGGTTTTCCAATACTAGGCATATGCCTGACTATATTATTCTTCCTCACTTTCACTAGATGGTCAAAGTTAATGTGACCCATCCTTTTGTGTCATAACCAACTTTCATTAGTTTTTCCTAACAAGCATCTTCCACTTTTTATCTCTTTCAAATGGTATAAGTTACTACTTGTTTTTTCTTTCCTCAACAACAAGTCTAACAGAGCTAGCTTTCCTTATCTTACATCCACTAGCATGAAATACCAAATTATATCATTTGTCACACATTTGGCTAAACTAAGCAAGTTATGTTTTAATCCCTCTACATACAATACATCTTGATCATTAGTTTTACCATCTATGAATAGTGTACCTTTTCTAGTTATTTTAGCAGTAGTATTATCACCAAAATTAATTGTTCCACCATTCCATTTCTCCAAGTTAGTGAATTTGCTCTTATCTCTAGTCAAATGACTAGAGAAACCACTATCAATCACCCAAGGATTGCCTTGTCCTTTGGCATGAAAATCTATTTGAACTATCATTGAATTTTCATTCTTCATCTTAGTCTTCTTTTCTCTCTAATGTCTTTCTGGATATTTTTGCTTTTCCTTAGAACTCTATGTAGATTATTTCTTTTGTGAAGGGGATGAAAATTATTTCTTTTGACTTGCATGAACATGAGCTAATCTATTTTTAATTTGAGAGATAATTTTTTTTCTCCTATCTAGGGGACTTTGTAAACACACTTCTACAAAACTTGGAAATATTACCATAATTGTTACAGTTATAGAAAACATCATTTAAACCAACTAAAAGAGCAAAAGGATTCTTTCTTCCAAAATTATGTCTATCATTTCTATAATGTGTAATCCTACAATCTATAGCTTTATGTACATACTGATTACATGAAAAACAATAACCATCAAAAGCATAATTAAACTCTTGGGTCACAAAAATAGGTCCAAATTAAGCATGAAATTGTACTATCACCTAAAACGGAGTATAATCTTTGATGCTACAATTGGCCAACCCCTAGAAAAATTGAGCATAATAAGTGGCTATTCATTTATATTTCTTCTAGGTTAGTTGGAGCTTATAGCACAAAACGAAACCAATATTACTTATGCCAATATGGATGATGTTATAATGGAAGTATCCCCAATACTAAAATAATGGTTGACTATTTAGAGATCGCTATAATTACTTTGTTAACCTCTCCTCTCTTTTTTCATAAAAAATCCAAATAAAATATATTCCTATGAAATTCTAAAAATATCTTTGCACTTATGGGTATGCCTAAAAATTATGCATCTTAGAATTCTTTCTATCGTTATAAATTCCTCATTCTTGTAAACTAATCCAATGTTAGTTAGAAGGATAATTCTATGACAACATATATGGTCCAATATACCATGATGCTTAGTTAAATAAGGGTGATGCAATAATTGAAGTGGTCCTCCTACAAAATAAATGGTTGATTGATTGTAGATGATTATGTTTCATCTATTGGCCTCCCCTATCCTCTTGGACCATGGCTCAAAAATAATAAAAGAAAGAATTCCTACAAGGTTAAAAAGACAAGTTTCCCATCAAGGTTGAATATGTCTAAGAATTGTGCATATTCAAATTCTTTCTACAGCTATAAAATCCTCATTCTTATAAATTATTCATACATTGGTTGGAAGGCCCAATCTATCACAACATATATACCTTAATAGAACATGATCCTTATGCTAAATAGGGTGATTTTGCAACAAAAATACCCCTCCTACTAACATAATGGTGAATTCGTTGTGGACATGAAAATTATTTCTTTCTTAGCCTACCCTGTCCTTTTTATATTTTAAAAATCTAGAGAAGAATTTATTTCTATAACTATAAAATCTTCATTCTATTAATTTATTCCTTTTCTACCAAAAAAAAGTAGTCATCATATATAGGGGTGATGATACTAACATAATGGTCTATTGGTGTCAAATGAATATACATTCTTTTTTGGCCTCTCATTAATTAGAAATCTTTCTCCAAATACAAAATCCTATATTTGCCCAGCTTGGAGAATGAGTCCCAATCAACAGTAAAGAAGAATTTCTAGAATTCCAGACCTTCATTCTGTCTTCTCCAGATTCCCAGGTACACACTTTCAGTTTTACAATTTTCTCTATTATTTTATTCACTTTTATAGGTCATTTAGCGTTAGTTTGCATTCAATTAGGGTTTTTATATATATCTTGCATGTAATTGTATTTTTCTAAGTTTACACTTGGTATTGAACCCCTCATTAGATCATATTCAGTTCCTAGGACAACCCTATTGCAAGATCTCTTTCTCTTTTGCATTGAGATCTCTAGGGCTATCCTTGAGTGAAATACCTTTGAAAGTGGGTGTGATAGCACTTGATCAACCTATCACCCATTTTTTCTTTGGTTCCACTATTAATTATTCTCATCAAGTGATTGGAAGGTTTCATTCATGATAACATATACTTCAATATACCATAACCAATATTCCAATAGGGGTGATGATACTAACATAATGGTCTATTGGTGTCAAATGAATATACATTCTTTCTTGGCCTCTGATCCATCTTCCATGGCTAAAATATATAAGAAAATATATATTCCAATAGGCTTCTAAAAATGTGTTTCACTATATGTCAAATATGCCTACAAATTGTGCATCACATTTAATTGTTTCTACAAATACAAAATCCTATATTATAATTAGTCCAACATTAATTGGAAATCTTGCTCCATGACAACATATAATTTAATATAACATGATCCTTATACCAATAAGGGGGATCATGCTATAATAGAAGTGTAGCCCTACTAACATAATGGTTGATAGGTTTTGGATGAATATGTTTTCTTTCTTGGCCTATCATATCCTCTTTCTTTGTAAAATTTTTGAAAAAAATATTCATCATATTATAAGTTTGTAAAAATGTCTTATCCCTCAATCAAATATTCTAAGAAAATGTGTGCCCTAGAATCATTTTATCAACTATGAAATTTTTGTTCTTAATTAATTATATATTATCTTGAAGCCTTAGTCTATGGAGACATATATAGTACAATATACCATGATCCTTTTGTCAAAGATGATGATACCATAATGGAAGTGGTTGGAATACTTGTATAATGCTTGATTGGTAATGAATGAATATATTTGCTTGCATGATCTATCATGTTCTCTTTTATTGCTAAAAATTTAAATGAAATATCATTTCTTACAAGATTCTAAATTATCTTCCCCTCAAGTTGGATACATGAGTATCTAAGAAGTGTTTCTACAACTAGTAAATCCTCATTCTTATACATTAATCCCACATTTATTTAAAGGCTTGGTTTGCAAAAGCATTCACTCTCTATTATATGACGATCCTTATGAAAATGGGGTGATTCCATAATGGAAGTGAACCACCTACTAACATAATAGTTGATTCATTATAGATAAATATTCTTGCTTGCTTGATCTTCTCTCTTATTATTTGTGATAAAAAATTTAAAAATAAATTTATTTGTCCTAACTTATTAAGATGTTTTTCTCCTCAAATCAAATATGCCTAAAAATTAAACACCTTGATATTGTTTCTTCAACCACAAAATTCTTATTCAACTATTAAAGAGAAAGCACAAATGAAAACAAAGAGAACATCACTTCATAGTTTAAGAACAATCCATTGTAATGTAGAAAAACAAACAAAAACAAACACTTTGTTTAAAGCTTAAATCTCGAATCTATTCTTTACAAAAGATAAGATAACTAACATTGGATCTTAATCAAGATCTACCTTTCTTAAAAAAATATTCCCATGTGAATTAACAATTGAAAATGATATCGAAACTATTTTTAACAATAGGCAATGATATTGAGGATTTTTAAAAATCAAACCATTCATCAAAAAGATGTAAATTTTGATCAATAAAAGAATATCCATTTATCCTTTTATATAGATAAAATTAGAAATTAGCATTGACCATTTAATCATTAAACTATTCGATATTCAAAAGAAACGATAAAATAAGACACACATCACCGAGCTAGGTTACTCTACTTCTTACGTACATTATCATGTCTTCATACAGATCACCAAAAGAGACTGCACTACTTGTTACGTATGTTAGCATGTCTTGAGGGAGGGAATATGCAAGTGTTGCCAAGTGGAATGAAGGCCTGAAAAATCAGCATAATCATAATACTTCATTGAGCCCACAATATTTTTACTGTTTCTGTGTATTCGTCTCAGTAACTTGCCTAAAGTTATGTTGTAAGAATTGTTCTTTTTCAATTGTTCGCTATTAGAAGAAGACAAGGAGAGCTTGGCTTCACAAGTTTTGTACTTCTGACTAGTTTTTAATAGAGCCTGCGATGAAGTGGTCCTTCATACGAGGCAAAGGATAATGGTCTTTTCCACATATATGTCTAAAAATTGTTTATTTTTGGAATTTTTCATGATTATAAATCATCATTATTATATATTAATCACATTGGTCGTAAAGTTATTGGTCGTAAAGTTTAGTTTGTAGCATAATATATATTTCAATATATTACAATTCTTATATCAATTTGGTGGTATAATAGAAGTAATCTTTCTAATAATATAATGATTGATTAGTTGCAAATGAAGATATTTGCTTGTTAGGCATTCTCTCTTCTTTTTTGTAACTAAAACTTATAGAAATAAATCATTATAATGAGTTTCTAAATAAGTGTTTCCTCTCAAGTTGGAGAATGGTGCATCTTTGAAGTGTTCCTACAACTATTAAATCCTCATTCCTATACATTAATCTCACATTTTCTACAAGGATTGATCTACAACAATATACATACTCCATTATACCTTGATATTTATGTCAATTTGGTGATCCCATAATGAAAGTTAACCACTCACCAACATAATAGATGATTTGCTATAGATGAATATGTATGCTTGAGATTCTCTCATTTTGTGGCTGAAAAATCCAAAACAAATTCATTTGTCCAAATTTCTTAAGATGCATTTCCTCTCAAGTCAAATATGCTTAAAAAATAGGCACCTTAATATTGTTTTTTCGACTGCAAAATCATCATTCAACAAATAAATAGAAAGTGTGAGTAAATATAAAATAGACCATGATAGTTTAGCTATATTCTATTGTAATGTGAAAAAAAATAAACACTTTTTTTGAAATTTAAATTTTGGCTCTACTCCTTATAAAATATAGAATATACAATGTTGGTTCCTAATCAAAATCTCGTGTTTCTAATTCTAACTTCTATGAATTAACAACTGAAAATGATATAGGACTCTTCTTAAACATCAAACCATTTTGTGAAGTAGGGAATGTGATCCTAGATCTAACTAGGATTAACCTCTTTTCACTTAACCTCACATTTGGACACAAAGCCAACTAAGGTTGATGATTGACTTGTTGTCACGATGGATAATCAATTTCTTAGGGTTTGCATATTTTTGAGTTGTAAAGAAGATAAATTCGATCTACATTTTAACAAGCCCAATTGACATAAACTCTAGGTCTGAAAATGTAAGTTATCGCATAGACGAAAATAAAAATTGATAGAGTAGTTGCAAATCTAGAAAGTCGATATAGAGAGGAACCTATAACTAAAAACTAGACCTAAATTTTAGGGACAAATTTGGTACCACCCCTATCTAGAAAAGTAGTTTTCTTGAGATCTAAAAACTCTGAAAGGTAGGTTACAGTCTACTCTGTGTTTCCTATAACTGGCTCTTGAAAAAACATTTGAATCTATCCTGCATGCATGAAAAGAGGGAGAAAGGTTGTGTTGTATAGGGTTTTCCTAGTTCAAACCTCATTTTGATGTTTTCCACCTCCATGTACAACAAATAATGATCAAGAGGGCATACCCTAAGTTGAGTAGAGGCCAAATGAACATCAATTGACTGAAATAATAAATGATAATTTGATAAAACTACCTTTGGTATGAGATCCTTGATGAAGTAATGTCACACCATAAGTTACCACAAATATTGATTAACGGATGTCTTGATTGCTTGAAAAACCTACAAAAACTTAGTTCCCAAAACACAATGGATTGTTGTAAATAGCTTGTAGAGGATAACTAAATATATCTTCACCATAATTGCATCGTAATAGCTTCTTACTCATAATTGTCTTCTTTCTCTTCTCTTTCCTTTTTCTAACATTCAAATGCGAATAAAAACTTGTTTATATGTATCCCGATTGATATTTTTGAATATAGGCCAATCTAGGAACCTTTTAAACTGCTAAAGATTGAAACCAAAATTCAAATTTGAATTAGAACACACTTAAGGTCAAGGGCACTACCACTGTTGACCACATGACTTTGCCCCAAATTTATCGGGATGTTAGAGATTTAAATCTATTTTATCAATCTGACCCTGGAACAAACAAATTATTATTATAATTAATGTTGTAAGAAAAATATGATGTCCATACAGTATAAAATTATCATAAATGACAATTTACGATACTACATATTTATCAAATAAATATAAATTCTGATAAAGAACAACCATTTACTATTTTTAATACAGATAACAAACTAAAATTCTGGTTGAACCATTAAACCATTTGAAACAATAAAATAATTCACATCACCAAAGCTAGATTACTCTACTTCTTACGTATATTGTCATGTCATCATACAGATCAGCAAACGAGATTACTCTACTTGTTACGTATGTTATCCTGTCTTCAGGGAGGGAACATGTAAGTTTTGCCAAGTGGAATGAAAGCATGAAAAAACATCATAATCATAAGAGTTAACTGAGCCTACAAAAATATTACTGTTTCTGTGTATTCATATCAGTTACTTGCCGAATGATAATTTGTTAGAACGGCTTTTTTCAATTGTTTGCTACTAGAACAAGACACGGAGCGTTGGGCTTCACAAGTTTTGTATTTTTCACTGGTTTTTTATAGAGAGCCTGGTGTGAAATGGCTCTTCATATGAGGCCAACGATATTGTTCGTACGATCTGTCAGTATCAATATTTGTTGGGTGGATCGGCCAATCTAAATAGAGCTCAGCTAATGCGTCAGCTCTAACTATGGTCTATAATAATATAAGAATTTCTCATTCACCATATGCATCGTTTCATCAATTATTTTAGTGGCTTCCAAAACAAAATATCCTACTACTCAATAATAACATGATGCCTGCATTCTTTGTCTTCTTTCAGGTGTTTGATGTAAGTTCAGCTATTATTTAATATTAATTGCACTGAATAAGCAATTACAAATCTTACAAACTTTGCAGCGAATTGAGATTGATGAAATGAATCATGACAAAAATAGTAGTGTTTTTTATTAAGGAAAAAATAGGTTTTGAAGGGACCCAAAACCCTTTACAAACCAAAAACAAAGCTGCAAAAAGAATAGCCTGCAGCCAGCCAAAAAAACCAACCCCCAAGCAAGACCCATCAAGCTTTACATTTAGAACTTCTCTTGTGGGAGCGAAGAGTCATGTCGAAAGAAGGTCTAGAGAATTTTGCTTTCTTGCCCATAACAGTAATCCAGCCTTCTTCCACTTGCGCTACCTTATCCTGCCAAGCCAACACACTTTTTTCCTGAAGATGAATGCTTGCAGCCACTGTCTCGATGATTTTGACATTATTCTTCTATGCAGGCACAGACATATCAGAAAAGCCACGAGAAATGATAGGTAGAGAACTATCACCCGAAATGGCAGTGTGAGACCCAACCTTTCGTTCTTTAGGGGATTCAACAAGATGAATTTGTATAGCATCAACAACCCTACCATTTGAGGCATTCGGAGGGGATGCTCCAAGACCCTATGGTTCTGACGCAATCACATCAGAAAAACCCCTATGTTGTTCAGTTTTCTTCTCTACCGTATAATGTTGTAGAGAGGCACCTCTCCACCATGTAGCCATCATTGTTTTTTCTCAAATTCGCATTGAGTAGCAACATGACCTATTTTAAAACATCTTCTACAATGGTAGTGTTACTAAAAAAAGCTTTTAGATTAAAATGGTATAGAATTTTTTTTTAATGTTTGAGATTATATCAATATCGTATGGTTTATTCTTTTATTTTTATTTTTGAATCACATAGTGTAAATTAAAATATTGATGTAAAAAGATTCTTATATAATTTTTTAATATAAAAGCTTTTATATGTGTAAGATTGTGATATATTAATGTAAACTTGATGTATTAAGTAAGAGAATCTTTCATATTTTTCTCCTCAAAAATTAGTGAAATAAGTTTATATTTAAGATCTTGTAATTTATATTAACTTTTAGAAATGAAATCAAATCTCTTTTTATATAAATACAGGTTGGTTAAATAAGAGAATTAAATTTAGTTTCAAGAATAAATGAACTGATGGTACTCACAACATGACAAAGATGCTCTAATATCAAGGGATGGCATCCATCCTACTTGTAGTGCCCAAGAACCCGGACATCACAACATGAAAGAAAAAGGGTAACCCTTTATTGCAAATCAACTTGTAGTGATTGATAGCCTTAGAACTATAGACTATTATGCAATGGAAACAACTACACTTTGAAGCCCTAATAGCAACCCACTCTCAACAATTAAGACTCACCCCTACATGCACCCAAACACAACTTCCAAGAAACCCTTTGAATAGAAAAAACAAATGACACCTTTCTCTTCATAAATTTATGTTTTTCTCTTCCTTACATGCAAGGACTTATGCGTCCCTTATTCTCACACACATATACACACTCGTGTTCTTTAAGTGGACTCTCACCTTCCTCTTTGTCTCTTCAGCCACTTGATGTCACTACCCACACCACTTCTACAAATTTATACTCACTCTTGGTTCCCTAAGCAAACTCTCACCTTCCACTTTATCTCTTCACCGACTCAATCTCACTAACCACACATAGCCTCTCTTGCAATCTATCTCCTCTATATTATCTATGCATTCTCGTGCACATGAACACCATGTCAACACACTTCCTCTCACTATCTCATGCATCTTATATAATCCTAATTTCACTCTTTTTCACATATATCTCCATTCACTCTTCTTCATGCCATTCAATGATAACTTTAAGAAACCCCTTCAAAAAAAGATATAAAATCCTAGACAATCTTTCATTTTTTTAGGAAAAAATATTAATTTCTATTGGAAAATCTTTCCTTTAAAAAACAAAAAACTATTAACTTTATTCGTGATTATTTTACATCACTAAAATTTTGTAGAAAATTTTGGCGAATGCTGAAAAATAATAGGAAAATTCATTAATTATGATGGAAAATCCATCCAATTTGAAAACACAATTCTTATGGAAAAGTAGGGGCTAAAGGGTGGAAATTATCAATGGGTTTAAAGGGTAGACTATAATATTTACTTACCACCATTGATTTAAAATAAAATCTAATGACCCACATTGTATTCTACAAGGTAAAATATACCCATGATATGTAATGTTCATGGGGCCCAAAATTTCTTTTGGATCATTTATCTAATGACTCTCATTGTATTTTGCCAGGGAAAATATACCCACAATCTATAATGCTCATAGGGCTTGAAATTGCGGGCCCTATGAGAATTACATATCATGGGTATATTTTACCTTACAAAATATAACAAGGGACTTTAGATTATATTTTAAATCAGTGGTGGAAACTAAAGATTGGAAATATGGCCCTAAAGTAACTAATAATTATGATATACTATTGACAAATTAATATAGATTTCTACTGTAATTTATGAAATTTAGACGAATCTAATCTAATCATATATCTGTTGGCATATTTCTTGGAGAGAATTTTTTAGCTTCTTGTGTTGTCATTGATGGCACTCGAGTCAGCAATATGATTTGCAGTGTTAGTATTTCTCCTACCGGCAAGGGAAGTAAGATTCTATAATCTACTGGCATAAAGAATGAAGAGCAGAACATCTGGTTGATAAGCTGATTAGATCACTTCACCGGATCACTATTTTGTGGTGTGGATCCCCAAAGAAGCTTGTTTAGCATGTATGCTATCTTATTGGAATTTTTTATGGTGTTGCATTAGTCAGAGTATGAGTTAAGAGATTCAGAAGAATGATTTATTTTCTCATTCTAGCCGACCTGTTGCATATGGTGTGTCGTAGATGTATAAGGAGTATGTGCTTAACTATTTATTATGCTTGGAATTTTGATTTGGGTCCCTACTATAGTCTAGCTGACTTGTGAGGGTACGCATCAATTTTAACTAGTGATTTGAGCCAACATGGGCAAGAATATTATATTTTGTTTTCAAGCCATTATATAATAAAACTCTTGTTAGAAAATATATAGAGGAGATCAAAAAATCATTTTGAGAAGTAGTGTGAAGTGAGTTTGTGCGAAAAAGTGCAGAGCAACTATATGGGTTAATTTCAGAAGATGTGTTGGGAAAATTTTGTTTATGCTACATAAGGTTTTCTATAGGAGAGCAGAGTAGAGAAAAAGTGTGAACTAGTCAAAAGATCTGGAATCTGATTATGAGCTTCATTGGAACTAAATCCAGGAATTTGTAGATATTGTATTCTTAGTTCAATTTTTTTTTATAATTTCAATTATACTTTGTAAGGCAGTGAGGCTTCTCTTTTGAGCAGTGAGCTCTAGGCAGTGTGCCTGAATACAAGTGCATTCCCCTTTCATCATACTTTTAATAGAGTTTGCTTTGTGGATTAATCTCCACTGTGGTTTTTCCCCTAACAGGGTTTCCACGTAAAAATCCTGGTGTTATGGTGTTCTTTAATGTGTATGCATGTTTCCTTTTTGTATATGATGTGAATGCTATTGAGGGTTTAATTATTGTTGTTGATGGTTTAAGATCTGGTTTGAAAATCAAATATTGTGGAACACTGATTCACCCCCCCCCTTCTCAATGTTCCCAGTGTCCAACAATTGGTATCGGAGCTAGTTCCTCTTCTAATGTTTGACAGCTTGAGGTGGATCTTGAATTACAATGGATGCTGGTGGTCTTCAATCGCAGCTTATGGTGGAACTTGATGATCTTGATCAATCTAAATAAGAGTTCATGGAACTAAAAGCAAATCTTGTGGCTGCCGAAAAATTCATTCAATCAATGAAGGATAAAATAAATGAGTCAAGGGAAAAAAGGAAGGAACTATGTGACCAATTGAAGCAAAAAGAAAGAAAATGTTTGGATGATGTCCATCTAAATCAAACCCTAAGAGAAATAATAGAATAATATGAAAATCTTGCTAAGGACAATGTTGATCTAAAGCTTGAAATGGAATATGTGACAATAAAGTTAACCAAAGAGACTGAAGAAAGAAAGAAGAAAGAGGAGAATCTGACCCAGTCCTTGAAAGAAAAATTTGAAGAATGCAACAGAATTAATAGTGGATTCAGTTAGCTAGAGATTAAACTGCAAAAATCCAAAAACAATGAACAAGAACTTGAGAAACAGGTAGTTATTCTCAGAAATGAGCTTACTATTGCAAATGAATTCAAGAAGTTCATGATAAGTTGTGCTAAGCTTGATGAGATAACTAAGGGACAAAAGGAGACAAATGATAATCGAGGTCTTGGCTATGAGAAGGGAGAGAGATTTGGATCCAAACAGAAGAACCCTAAAAAGAAGAACAAAGGAACAAGACATCCGATAAGGCATCCCAATGCTCAAAAATTTAATGGATATTGCTTTGTTTGTAATAAATTTGGACATATGGCTTCAAAGTGTAGAAGAAAGATAAACTTTAGCACCCCATCATTTTCTAGTCAGTGTTTTAAATGCAAGAAGAACTTGGTCATAAGTCATTATCTAGAGTGTAGAAGTATGTATGTCATTGCAACTTGTAACATTAATTTCTATACCTATGGAATATTTGGACATGTTGCTAATCAATGCAGATCAAGAGGAAATAAGTGGAATGGATGGTATAGATAGAAAAATCTAGTATGCTACAATTGTAGCAAACTTGGGCACATTGCAAGATTCTATAGGAACAAAAAAAAAGAACAAAAGAAGATGGTTTATCAAGGAAGAAATTCACAGAAAGAAAAAAAAGGAAAAGAAAAAGCATCTATGTCCAAAGAGATAAGAGATCAGATGAAGAAAACATGAGTAAAAAGAAGTGAATCTGATGAAGGATACAAGGCTGTACCAGAAGCTCCCTTCGATAACTCTTCCGGCAATTGACTTTAGACCGGAGGCCTAGGGGGAGTCTCTCATGAAAAATTCTTTGTCCCCCTGTGTATAGTTGGCTCTAAATCACTGGATGTTTTCAGGAGTTGTGTTATTCTTTGACAAATGTATCTGTAATCATTTGTTGTGTTGGATGAAATGTCGAAAGTCTGAAGTCAGATTCTTTGCTTGTTGTTTGAGTTTGCAGAGTAATTGGAACTTCTAGGGAAACACATTTAATGCTGCAGGAAGTTAAGTATGTGAAGTTATAAGAGGGAATTTGGAACCCTAATTCGTCATCATGCATTGAAAGAGAATAATGGGTGATCCCATAATAGTGGTTTACAATTTTTGGCCAAATTGGACACTGGAATTTTTATTTTTAACTAAATCTTCACATTCGGACACCTATAGCAGCTAAACCGTGAGGAATTTGAAGATGATGCAAACTAGAGTCTCATCACATTTTTCTGTAGATTCTAAAAATATTTTTTCCAAAATTTTGGAATCAAATTGCACTTCTTTTTCCATCTCCCACAAAACTAGTTTTTTTCAAAACAACATTTTTAAAAAGTGACGCACACCAGTATAATGCATAACTTTTTTTCCATGAAGGATAAAATTCTAATTCTTTCGAATTTAGATTTGTAACTCCATATATAGTGGTTGCACTTGGTTAGATAGTTTTTTATTGAATATTTTTTCTTTAATAAAGTTTTGAAGTCAAACCAATGACAATTCAGACATAGCGCGACCATATAACGCGTAACTTTTTTTGTATATATCGAAATTCAATTTTTTTTTTTGTCGGATCAAGGACTTCAATATCTGGTGCACTCATATTTTTTTTTATTTTTTTTTGATAATCTGCTATTTTTCGACATGTGCAGAATAGAGACCTTCATTTTCGTTGAAAAACCTATGTTTAATAAAACTAAAAAAGCAAATACATAATAAAACCAAAACATATTAAAATTATATTCATTGGATAGATCATTTCGAGGACTACCTGACTCCAATTGGTTTTGTGAAGATTCCCCCATTTTCATCCTCAACCTGAATGTCAAAGCGTAAAAAAATAGGTTTTTTGTGTGAACAAAGTCAAAAATTAGGGAAAAGGGGGGTTCGCTAGAACCAGGGTTCTAGCAAACCCCCAGGGGTTCTAGTGAACTAGGGTTCATTCAACCCCCTCAATATGCATTTTCCCTTTTTTTTTTGGGCAGGAAATGTGGGCCCCATGATTGATGGGTTCGGTCGAACCCTAGTTCGGTCGAACCCCTTTATGGTTTGGTCGAACTTGTAGGTCCATTCGAACCCCTAAAACCAATTTTTTTCCATGGGGCCATTTTTTCTCAGTTTTCCTTTCTCCATCAAATTGTAAACCACTATTGTGGTTTCACCCTAATTGGAGAACCTTTCCAACAAAATTCCAAAGGTGCGAAAGGACAATTTAGCGGTGAATTCTTCAGGTATTTTTGTTACTTATTAATCTCATATCTATTTGGTGATCGGTAGAACCTTGCTTAGTATGAAAAATGAAACAAATCAAAGGAAAAATAATTTTGGATGAGTATAACAGTCAAAAATTTAGGGATGAAATAAATATATTCTCTCTCGCTGAATTAAGGAAGCTTGGAGGATCAAAGCATAAGAATTTGGATATCTGGAATGAATTCCCTCATTTCGTCAATGTGGAAGTGATTTGGTTTATCTTGAACAAATTGGACAGTGATATCTTTACTTTGGATAAATCCTATCGAATCTTTGAGGATGTAATCAAGAATTTAACAGGTCTGTGCAATATTGGTAATGATCAGAAAAAGAAATTGATTCAAAATGTTGAGGTCAAAGCCCTAGCTGAAATAAGGGGAGATCAAAGGGCTTTGATAATTGCATCGATTAAAGATCCATTGACAAGGTATGTTGCACATGGAATCTCATACAAGATCTTCTTCAGAAACATAGAAGTATCAACCTTGGCAAGTGTTGTATATATCACTCATAAAATGATAATAGAAAATGAAGACTTTGACCTATGTGGTTTGATGAAGGATCAATTGTTGGAGAATGTACATTTGACCAAGGATGTAGGCTACTCTTTCAAGTTTGGTACCCTAGCTATATGCATTATGATGTATTTCCTGAATTGCTTGCCTCTGAATGACAATATGGTGTGGAAAGAAAATATACCAGTCTGCAAGAAAAATTTTGAACATTTCAAATCTTTTGAAAATGGTGAAAGAGTTTATGAAATTTTTTTTAGGAAGTTGTTAGAAAGGTTTGGTGCAAGTGTTATTCCTCTTCCGGTAAAAATATTTGAATTCAGTTCATCCTCCAGTAAGGCAGAGAAAAGGCAGTAGAGAGAAAGAGAACTAGCTGGTGTCACTCCTCTAGCACCCAAGTCAACAAAAGTTGAGGCAAAAGGAAAAGAATAGATGGTTATGGATATAGTCAATGAAGACTCTGAGGAATATAATCTAAGAGAAGAACCAAAACTAGTTGAACTGATTGTGGAAATTGCAGAAGAGAGTGATGAAGAAGGTGTTTTGTTTAAAGCAAAGATATTGCAGATTATTCAGGATGAGGATGGAATGCAAAAGATAACTGATATATGGTTAAATGGACCATCTTATGAGTAGGATGTCATTGACGACACCCTAGGAAGATACTGTGTTGACAACAACATTGAACTAGAGAGTCTACAAAATGTACTTCTAGATGAGCTAATTCAATGTATCAAGGAGGCTATGGACTCTCTACCTCTGGACAAAAAAGAGGAGGAAATAATTTCTCATTTGAAGATGCAATTTAGACTATCTCTTGCTAAACTAAAGAAGAAAATGAATGTGCTAAGATAGTGTATTGATTCAGCCAATAATATATTTAATTACTGGATCTTAGGTAGCCTCATGTGGTTGGCAAATACAAGGACAAGTTGCAGGAAATTGAGAATGAGCTTGTTAGAATTGGGCAGGACTACAGTATGTTTTTAGATCAGGATGAAGACATTAAGAATAAGATTCATGTTCTGTAGGTTGAGCATGCAAAGGTTTACTCTGCCAAAAATACTCTTATGGATGCTTTCTAGAAAGTAAAAGATCATACCAAATGCAGGCTAGAGAAAATGATTGAAATTCTAAAGAAAGGAGAAAAGTTGAATGATGCCATCACCATCCCTGAATCCCTTTTCCATATTATCAATAGGACATCAGAGAATAATAGCTTGATTCTAGCTATTGGGATTGCAGTGGACTCATGGAAGAAATCTCTTCCAGAAATGAAAGTTAAGTATAAAATAATCTTCTAATTTGTGTAACAGTTTTCCAAATTTTGATTGAACTCTCTATTTTACTAAAGGGGAGAGAATAGAAGAATTTTGAAGGAAATAAGTGCAGCAAATGTAGTAGAAGATTTTTCATTGATGTCAAAGGGGGAGAGAATGCAATGAAAAATGCCTTGACATCCTAAGGAGGAGCAATAATTTTGGTTTTTGAGTTTTGACACTTAGTCATTTTTCGCTAAGTGTTGCCATCAATACCAAAGGGGGATATTGTTGGCATATGGCTTGGAGAGATTTTTTTTGGCTTCTTATGTTGTCATTGATGGCAACTGGAGTCAGAAATATGTTTTGTAGTGTTAGTATTGCTCCTACTGGCACGGGAAGTAAGATTATGTAATCTATTGACAAAAAGATGAAGAGCAGAACATCTAGTTGATAAGTTGATCTAATCACTTCAACGAATCACTATTTTGTGGTGTGGATCCCTAGAGAAGCTTGTTTAGCATGTATGCTATCCTATTGGAAAGTTTTGTGGTGTTGTATTAGTCAGAGTATGAGTTAAGAGATTCAAAAGAATGATTTATTTTCTCATTCTAGCCGACCTGTTGCGTATGGTGTGTCGCAGATGTATAAGGAGTATGTGCTTAACTATTTATTATGCTTGGAATTTTGATTTAGGTCCCTACTATAGTCTAGCTGACTTGTGAGGGTACGCATCAATTTTAACTAGTGATTTGAGCCAACATGGGCAAGAATATTATATTTTGTTTTCAAGCCAACATATAATAAAACTCTTGTTAGAAAATATATAAAGGAGATCAAAAAATCATTTTGAGAAGTAGTGTGAAGTGAGTTTGTGTGAAAAAGTGCAGAGCAACTATATGGGTTAATTTCAGAAGATGTGTTGGGAAAATTTTGTTTATGCTACAGAAGGTTTTCTATAGGAGACCAGAGCAAAGAAAAAGTGTGAACTAGTCAAAAGATCTGGAATCTGATTATGAGCTTCATTGGAACTGAATCCAGTAATTTGTAGATATTGTATTCTTAGTTCAAAATTTTGTTGTAATTTCAATTATACTTTGTAAGGCAGTGAGGCTTCTCTTTTGAGCAGTGAGCTCTAGGCAGTGTGCCTGAATGCAAGTGCATTCCCCTTTCATCATACTTTTAACAAAGTATACTTTATGGATTAATCTCCACTGTGGTTTTTCCCCTAACAGGGTTTCCACATAAAAATCTTGGTGTTATGGTGTTCTTTAGTTGTATGCATGTTTCCTTCTATTTATATGTTGTGAATGCTATTAAGGGTTTAATTATTGTTGTTGATGGTTTAAGATCTGGTTTGAAAATCAAATATTGTGGAACACTGATTCACCCCCCCTCTCAGTGTTCCTAGTGTCCAACAGTATCTAATATAATGGTGAAACTTTGAGTTAATTTTTTTAATAGAATAAATTATTGGCAATTCAAGTCACGTTATAGCTTAAACTATTAGCTAATTTTGGATTGCTAAATTTCAACTATTAGCCAATTGGTGATTATTAGCCACTAAAAAAATCACTAATGCCATTCAGTTGATCTCATGTACAATTTTTTCCCTTTTTATCTACTCATAGTCTCTCTTTCCTTGTGATGGGCCAAAACCTAGCTCCTCATGGTAATTTTTATTTCTACTTAGTTCTTTACTCAACCTCCTCATAGTATATCTCAAATTCATCTCTTCTTCTATCAATGCATCATATCCTCATGGTCTATCTATTATTTGTTTCTATATCACTAGCTTTTTTGTTCCTAGTCTACTTATGCCCCCATAAATCATGCATTACCTTCTTTAGAACCTTTATGTCTATCTTCTTACCTTCCTTGTATTCCACCCAAATTACCTAAACATTTTAACTATTATTTTCTCTATTATCATCTCCTATCATGCTATTGATATTTGAAACACCTTGCTTCTATCCAAATCCCCTCATCTTTCATGTAGCTGATCATCCACCACCTGTAATCAATTCATAAAAATATCCCTTGTGTCATGTATAATCCCTTCTCACATGCATGCTAAGATCTTATCAATACCATTGAGGGTGATTAAATGGTTCATTCAACTTAGGTTTCCACTTACCTCATACTTATACTATCCTTCAAGTCATTAATATAGCCTTTTCAATACTTTGTGGACTATTTACTACCTTCCACTCAACTTGGGCATTAAATTTTTCCTTCCTCGTATATGTCTTATCCATTGCCACAAAATATTTCTTTTATATCATCATCATTTTCTTCAACTATCTCCTCATGTTGTGACAACTATTTTCCACCTAAATGTGACCAATAAATGTTTCATTTGATATTCACTACTACTAATCATGGAGTTATTTAGATAATTTTGGCCCTTCCTCCATCACCTTTTTCTACTCCACAATCTTCTTGTGGCAACATGGGCTCTTTATTATCCCCATTATACAAATCAATGGTCTATAAGTATCTTCAAGACATCTATCCACACATACATGTAACCAAAAAACACTTTTCACCTCCACAAACCTCTCCTATAGCTATACACTCATCAACATTAGAAATTAACATCATTACCACCTCCTTACCTCATGCAACCTCCTAATATTTAACCACCACTTTTCTTCTTTATGACAAATCACTTATATTCTCTATAGTATAGTATTGATCTTCATTTCCAATATTCTAGCCTCCCAACTCACTATATGAACATTTTCATGGTGCTCATTTTCTTAATGTGCAAATTTAGTACCATCACTAAGCATGAATCCTACTCACCAAAAAACTTACCCTCATAGTACCCTAAAACATAAAAAACTTCCTTATAAATATATTTTCACTTCTTACTCTAGTAGTGTCCCTTCCTTTTGTTTCAAGTTCCCAACCACTCTATAGGAAAGACCTAGTTGTTTTGATTAACCTTCTTCTTCATTATGAATCCCTATTATTGTGAGTGGTTCAATACTCACACTCCATTTACTATGAGTGGACTCAAACATATAGGTGCAAGTGGCCACCTCCTATGCTACAAGTGCATTCTATAGTATGTGAAATCCTTCACCGATGGTTGCAAGTGTAATATCACCTTCAAAAATCTATTTCAACACCCCTAGACCATGCCCAACACCAACACATAGGATTTCTTTTTACTATGAATAATAACTAATATAATAATTAATGAGAGGAAAGAGGTACCAAGTTTTAAAATTGATGAGGAAATAATGTTGTTGATGTCATGGATAATTGATTAATTAGTGTCTCAAAATGTAATGCCCTTATTTAATGGTTTTTCATAGAATTAGAAAAAGTATAGAAAACATTATGGATCAACATCAAGAACTATAATTTCCATTCCAATTATTAAAAAAATTGTTAGCGTGAATATTTTCCTTCTTATGTTTATTTAGGATTAATTGTGCATTTGTTATTCGGGTAGTTTTTCACATGCTAGGAAGTTGAAACAAACAATGAATGAAAAAATTAAAAATATGTTAAAATACACCACCTTAAATGTATCTTGGTGTTTAATGAGAAAATAGGGCTGATCAAGATGAATCAACAAAATGATGAGCCACTAGTTTTCCTATTAAAACTTACAATTATGTCCAATATATTATCCAAATAACAATAAAAAATCAATCCTAACTATTATAACATCAATAAAGGAGGTTTTAAGATGCCGAAACAATGTGTACCCTGCTGGAAGGTGTTGTTTTAGGGGTCACTAAGGACTTATTCGCCCAATGGAACATGGGTCACTATTAGGGTTTCTTAAAATCGCTTTCGGGTCTTGTTCCTTGATGTCTACACTCTCAAATCCTAGTTGATCAACTCTTGAAAGTGGAAATCAATTCTATAGAGCACTTTCCATGATCTTAGAAATAGGATGACAACTTTTACAAATTTTCAACTTTGAAAACTTTTCTCCAATCTCATTCTTCAAAGATCTTCAACCTAAAATCTGTAATCACACATGAAAGAGGAGAATTTTTTTTTATTGTTAGGGAATAGGGGTTTTCCTTGGTCAAACCCTATTTAGGTAGTTAAACCTTATGATGAAACAATGAAAAATGAAACATGAAACAATGATACCTTGGATGAAGTCTTGTCATGCAAATCAACAATCTAACATGAAGTGGCTATGAAGAATGTAGATCTTGATCTTGAATGAGATGTGAAAAAATCTTTGTAAATGGATTTTCAATGCTACATTAACACAAGCTCAACCACATGCATGATGTGTTATGCCTTTGACATGATGATATGTTATTTAATTGTTGTAGTAAAACCTTGATAATATTCCCTTCAATGCCTTGTAATTACTCTTGAAATGCTCTATAATTCTCTTTTGAAAGTACTCTTAGCTTGCATGAAATCTTCTAGGTGAAACTATGTGAACTAGCCATATATTTATACTAAACTTAAGATTCAATCTTGAAATTCAAATAACACAGGCCAACCTCAGATCTAGGATTCAAAATCACTAATATCCCGCCACAAATAGGTTCAAAAATGGGTTTCCTAGGTAACGAGGACCCATGCACCACCTTGTGTGAATGGGTTCTAGCGCAGTTTTGTAGTGACCAAGTTTCAAGAAGATGAAATAACATGTAAACAAGGGGTCCTAGAACATAGTGGGGACCCATTCACCAGGTGATGAATGGGTCCTAGGTCACTATCCTAGGACTTAAACCTTTCCAAATTAAATGTTATGCAACATTATTAATGAGTGTCAAGATATATCTTTAGGAAAATTCAATAAACAAGGCTTGGATTTGAATTAAAGGGGTTAATTAATCTCTAATTAACCTCAATTAATTAATAAATCCCTAGATAAGTGTGAAAGTGTAAGAAAACACCTTACAACACCCTAAATAAGGTACAATTAAGTCTATTTTATTAAAAAAATCCCTAGACTCAATGTGAATGTGTAAGACACATTACAACAACAAATCAAGGCAATATTAGGTTCATTTATTGTTAATTATTCCCAAATGCAGGGAAATGGGAAACTTTTTTGTTAATACATTTTCCCCCACTTTTGTGAGTGTCTTCCCCATGAAAAACTCACACTAAAGTAGACATTCAAGTAAATTATGTATGCATCAATAACAAAGATACATAGTCATACCCTATCAAAGACTAAGAAAAAGGAAAAGTAAAGGATCAAGCTTCAAACATTCCAACACGATGTCGAATGTGGTTGTTTTTCCAAGAAAAAGGATCAAGCTTTGATGGTCTAATGCAATGTGGAACACATCTAGGCTACTTTTTTGTGAAAAAGGATCAAGCTTCGATAGTCCAACACAATGTGGAACCTATCTAGGCTATTTTTCTATGAAAAAGGATCAAGCTTTGATAGTCCAATGTGATGTGGAACATATATAGGTCATTTGTCTATGAAAGAGGATCAATCTTTGACATTCCAATGTAATGTGGAACATATCTAGGTTGTTTGTCCATAACATGTGAGCTCACCCTAGGGTAGTGGAACCTTAACCCATCCACTAGGTGAGTTATCCCAATGAGGTGGCAAATGAGAGAATCATATTAGCCTCCCATACCATACTGAAGTTATCCTCAGGTGACAACTTCGATAAGGCACGACAATGCTAAATTCCAAGTTGAATGTTATGTCTATAGGTTTTTGTTTAAAGGGGATTTCGCTTCATTCGTGTAAGGTATTCTTCTTATGGAACATCATGCCTAATGTCTCCAAGAGAGGACAAGTCAAGAATATCAGATTGCCACTTATGGGATGCCTCATTTCACATCATGCCATTGAGGGAAATCATATGATTAGAAATATCACACTCTTGGAGGACATCAAACCTAATGACACCACCAACAAAAGGACACAATACAAGAAAAAGGAAAATCATGCCATGAAATATACAAAATCTTGAAAGATGTCATCGATGTATTCTCCCACTTTAAAGTGGTTGCTAACACCATTAGTGTGAGAAACTTATTTAAAGTAGCCAATGTTTACTCCTAAGACATGAGAGCTTTCCTCGACAAACCCTATGCCAAGTCATATCATGAACAAGGAGGGAGGGGTTGCCTCCAAGAATAAATAAAGGATCTATGGATTCAAAGTCAGTATGTCTTTGCTACATTGTTATTTAAGAGCTCAAAACTGTCATCATTCACCAAATACTCATAGAACTAGATGAATGACACAAAGTTAGGGAAAACCAAGAAAAATCCTTCGAGTCAACATGGAAGAGACCTAAATGTTTCGATGCCTTGCATCATCCCCAAAAGGAAAACACAAGAAAAATGAAAAAGATAAAATGTTTACAACATATAGAAGAATTAGATACATATAGAGGAATGCACAAAAAGAGAGAGATACATCAAATGAAACATCGCAGAAGATCACATTATTCACATGTAATCACATACAAGAACATGAAAAAGAAAACAAAGAAAAATACTAGTAAGGCACATGTGAGTCAACCTATAGTAGTTCGTTCACATCCCAATCTCGGTTGGTATAAATGAAAGGTGGATAACTAGCCAAAGGGATGACAACACATGCCAAAACTAGGAAAAGGCTGACTAACCCATTCCCCCACTAAGTGTGGGACAAGGGTGAGCCGAGATTGGTAATGAGAACATTATGAGCTCCTTGCAATAAATGTAATTATTTTCCATGAATGTATAACATGTAATAGTGAGAATGTTAGGATCCTAAAACTATTACATGGCAAGGAATGAAAGGCATGATTTAAGAGATTATTTTATGATATCAAATTGTTTAAAGACTCTCCTTAAAGTAGGACACTCATTAGTATTATGTCCAATGCTTCTATGATATTGACAATGAGACTTATTTTTGTTCTTAGGATTTGGATGTGGATTTTCTCTAATGGGTGGTAATGTTATAAGTCCTTGATTTAGAAGCATTTGTAAGATTCTTTCATTTTCATACATACGAAATGAAAATTTGAGTTTTTTGAGTTTGAAAGGATTTTTTTGCTTGCTAGATTCACAAAATTCTCTAGGTGGATATAGAGAAGGAGGACTAGAAATGACCTTGTCATCTTTATGAGGCATTGTTTGTTATTTAGGAAGGATGACACTTATGTCAGGAGGAGGATCTTGATATCCTATCCCTTTTTTTGTTCAATAGGAATTTTCTCTAAAAATTTATGAATTTCATGATCATTAGTTATGTCACATCCTTGGTTGGTTAAGATCTTAAATCCATGGCCATAAGTCTCTTCAAGGTTGATAGGAGTGTTGGTCACTTTATTAACATAAGATGAATGACTATGCACTTGACTAGAGGAACTAGGTTCACTCATTGTTGGAAGTTTAGGCTGATTTTGTGACTCAATTTCAAGATGTAAAAGACTAAACATCTCAAGTTGTGTTGGTTGCTTCATAGAACAATAAAAGGATGCATTATTCTCAAGGTTGTTAAGGTGATGGTTGATGAATTCATTCATGCTAGCATCATCTTCTCCAATGATGTCCACTTCATGAGGACACTAATTAGGAGTTAGGTGATCATAATTAGGTTCAATTGCATTAGGATCATTTCCAAAAACACAACTTGAAACATCAACCAAGGAGAACAAATATTTCCACACATTGCTAAAACACTTATCCATTTTCAAAATTTCATACTTACAACAAGTTAATTTGTTGATTACACTATGCAATAAACTAAAAATGAAATGTTATAAATGCACTTTTGAATTTTGACAATGCACTAAATGAAAATTAAGCTAGATTGAATGAAATTAATGAAATAGAAAATAAAAAAATTGAAACAAGGATGTAACAACAACAAAGAAAAGCATAAAACAGGAATCTGCAGATTCCAAAAATTTAGATCATCACTTGATCAAGGACTCATTTTCCCTAGGTGAATGGGTCCTAGATTAGAGTTTTGAAAGTGGTTTTTATTGATTTTTAATCTTTTTCTAATGAGCTTCAGAATCAGGTCTATAACAGTAAGTTCCAAGTTCAAATTTCCAAAAATGCAAATATGAAATGTAAGTGAAAAATGTGACAAAATGATGAATGCAAAAACCTAGTTTGAAATGATTTTTTTAATTTTCACAAATGTAAATTTATATGATCTAAATGATATGCAATATGACTGATTTTTTTATATTTTTCAGATTTTAAATAATGCAATTCTGAAACCCTAGATATGATGTAAATTTTAATGCAAAGTAGGAGACCCTAAATGAGATTTAATTCAATGAAAATGAATTCAATATTTAACCTAGGATGCAAATAAAGACTTCAAGATCAAAAAATTACAATGTCCAATAAGTCAGGTTCACCATTATGTTTAATGGGAAAATAGGGTTGAACAAGATGAATCAACAAAATGATGAGCCACTAATTTTCCTATTAAAACATACAATTATGTGAAATATATGATGCAAATAATAATTAGAAATCAATTCTAATTGTTATAACAACAATAAGGGATGTTATACGATGCTCAAACAATGTGTACCTTGTTGAAAAAGTGTTGTTTCAAGGGTCACTGAGGACTCATTTTCCCAATGGAGAATGGGTCCCTATTATGGTTTTTGAAAATCTCTTTCCAGGTCTTCTTCCTTGATGTCTGCACTCTCAAATCCCAGGTGATCAACTCCCGAAATTTGGAAATAAATTCTATAGAGCACTTTTTGTGATCTTGCAAGTAGGATGACAACTTTTGCAACTTTGACAACTTTTCTCCAATCTTGTTCTTCAAAGATCTTCAACCTAAAACCTGCAATTACACATGAAAAGGGAGAAAAACTTTCTTAGGGTCAAACCATGTTTAGGTAATTAAACCTTATGATGAAACAATGAAACATGAAACATGAAACAATGATACCTTGGATGAAGTCTTGTCATGCAAATAGGAAATCTAACATGAAGTGGCTATGAAGAATGTTGATCTTGATCTTGAATTAGATGTGAAACAATGTTTGTAAATGGATCTTCAATGCTACATCAACGCACAAGCTCAACCACATTCATGATGCACTATGCCTTTGACATGATGATATGTTCTTTGATTGTTGCAATAAAACCTTGATAATTTTCCCTTGGATTCCTTGTAATTGCTCTTAAAATTCTCTATAATGCTGTTTTGAAAGTACTCTTAGCTTGCATGAAATCTTCTAAGTGAAACTATGTGAATTAGCCTTGTGTTTATACTAAACTTAAGATTTAATCCCAAAATTCAAATAAAACAAGATGACCTCAGATATAGGATTCAAAATCACTAAGATTCTACAACAAATAAGTTCAAAAAGAGGTGTCCTAGGGTAAGAAGGACCCACTCGCCACCTTGGGCAAATGGGTCCTAGCACAGTTTTCTAGGAACAAGTTTCAGGGAGATGAAATAACAAGTAAAAAGGGGGTCCTAGAACATTGTGATGACCCATTCATCAAGTGGAAAATGCATCCTAGGTCACTATCCTAGGACTTAAACCTTTCCAAATTAAATGTTATACATTATTATTAATGAGTGTTGGGATATATCCTTCATAAATTGCAATAAATAAGGCTTGGATTTGAATTAAAGGGGATAATTAAGCTCTAATTAACCTCAATTAATTAATAAAGCTCCATTTAAATGTGAAAGTGTAAAAAAAAACCTTACAATACCCTAAATAAGGCACAATTAAGTCTATTTTATTAAAAAGGGTCCTAGACTCAATGTGAATATGTAAGGCATATTACAACACCAAATCAATGAAACATCAGGTTCATTTATTGTTATTACTCCCAAATGCAAGAAAAATAGATACTTTTACCATTAATACACTTGGATGGTTGAAAATATGGGTCCTAGAAAATGGAAAATTATGAGATACTTGTGTGCAGTGATTTTAAACCTATTAAAATGCAAGGAAATAGAAAACCCAAGTAAAATACCAAAAATCAAGAAAATACTCAAGATAAGGGAAATATGAAACTCAAACCTACAATAAAACCCATGAAAATGGAGTCCAAGTTAATATTGATGTCACAATTGACCTGTGGATTCAATGGTATGCGTGCTGATGATCAAATTTTGACAACATAACCCCTTGTTTTTTTCTCAAATTGGTCACAAAATGATAGGATTTTTCCATGGTTGCTTGAGAGTATGAGAGCTTGGGTGTATGAAGTGGAAAGTTTCAAAAAAACACTAAGTGTTAGTCATTTATAAGAGGGAGAGGAGATTGGATGGTGGAGATTGAGAGGGTAGGAAGATCAAGGGTTGAGATGCCTTGAGGGATCTTAACTCTTGAGGTGATGAAAGTGTCATCACATGGGGAGATGGGAGGATGAGGTGGAGGGTACTTGTAAGTACCCTTGGGAATGGGAAATATCTCCTCATAAAGGAGCTTCTAATCTATTCTTCCTAAATCATGGGAAGATATGACAAGAGGGAATTAAAAAATCCCTTATAATCATCATGGGCATTGAAGAGGAATTAAAATTTCCTCAAAAAATCCAAAGTGGAATAGAATGGAATTTAAATTTCCATTAGGGGATGTGGAATGAATAAAAATTAGATTAAAAATTTCATGTGGGTATGGGATAGCTTGTTGACTTTGGTATATGCCATTGAAATGTTGGCAAAATGAGGGAATGAATTCAAACAATGTGAAATAATGACAAGGCCTAGGATTCAAACACTCCTTTCCCCAATTTCATTAGAAAGAGAGAAGACCACAAAGGGATAGGATTGACTTTCAACCTTGAGGTGAGTCAACCCTATTTTGGACCTTGGATCTCTGCTTTATTATAAAAGAAATAAATGATTTGCAATGTTTTGGAATGTTTTAAAGAGTATTAAGTAAATTAATAATGTGACGTAATATTTTAAATGCAAAGTTCTATGATAACAAAAATGGAAACGACAATTTGTAGGAAAATCTGAGAAGGGTCTAATAGTGTGCACCTATGATAAAAAAATTCAGGGCCTATAGTAGGATTGGTTCACCCCTAGGTGAATGGATCCTCGACTAGGGCTCCAAAATCATTTTTTGCAGTCCTCTAATATTGAATATAAGCTTTTGATTTCTTTAGGTTTGACTGTCAAAAAGTCAAAAATAAAATTTGTGATTTTTCATAACTTGACAACAATGATGGCAACTTATGCAACTTTGCAAAATTTCTCCTTAGGTCAACTTTCAATCCTTCTTCGCCTATAAATTTGCACATACAAAGAGAGAAAAAAAAATTCTTCTTTAGGGTTGAATGGGGGTTTTCCCTAGTCAAACCCCATGTTTGGTAATTAAACTTTGATAATGAAATAATGACAAAATGAAGGAATTGATGAATGAACACTTGCTTGTTACAACTTATAAAAACATTAATGGATACCCTTATAGGAATGAAGTCAAACACGTCACTCTAAGGTTTGGATCTTACATAAATTAGCTTGATTGATTGGTGCACTTGAATACTTACTTGAGTGCTTGCTTGAATGCTTGAAACCTACATCATAATGTTAGCTCCAAAACACACATGAACTTTAACATGATGATATGATCTTAATTATTGTTGTTGATGACTAATAAATCTTCTCTTCAATACTCTTGACAATAATATTTTATCTTAGGAATGATCTCTTAAAGTACTCTTGCTAGTTGATAATGCTTCTTAGATTTGAATTGATAAAAATACCTTGTATTTATAGGTGTTTATCTAATTTCCCAAAAATAGATTCCATAAGCCAACCCTTGAAACTTGAATTTTTATCATTAAAATGCCACCAAAAACATATATAAAATTGGGTCTTAGGACTTAAAAGGGACCCATTTACCCTTGGGTGAATGGGCCCTAGGACCTAAGTCCAAGACACTCAATTTCCAAAATGATTTAACTAATGTTGGAAATTATTTAATATAGGTTTCTCAAGTTTGGAATACGGAAATAATAAGGCTTTGGAATGCATAATTTGGTCAATTAGAGGATTAATTAAGTCCAAATAATTAAGGGGATGCAAAAATAGTGTGAAATTGCAAAGATATACAATTTACTACACTACATTTAGCTCCCACTTTAGTGAGAATATGAACTTATGCTTAGACTCACACTAATAGCAATCTAAAATTTGATCCTAAGGATCGAGCTTCATTCTGATAAAGATGATCAACACAAATATTCTACTTTCGTTCACTATGAACGAGGTGACATGGATTATACACAAGTGGTGGCCACCCTTCATTCTATGAATGATATCAAAGGTCATCACTCCCATTTGGAGCAGTATGCCCTTTCAACCATGCCATCAAAAAGGAAAAGCATAAATAAGAAGTTAACAACAAAGAGTCGTTTCTTCTCTTAAGGGAAGAAAACAATAAAAAGGAACATTTAAATTTTGAAAACCCTGACCTTTAGCTTCTGTCGATTAGCCATGAAAATGGCTATGCATTTCACATGCAAATAATAAAATGGTAGGGAGGAACTATTACAAAATACACATAGGATAATACATGATTGGCTATTTAGCCAAATAGAAATGTATACAAGGAAAGGTCGATTCGGCCTCATGTGACAACATAGATCACTATCAAACACTTTGATGTGTCCCAGACATCGAATGCAAAGAAATGCAATTACAGAATAACACCTATCTATGGTTTTGCACCATTTCAAAGATATCAACACTATGAGAAAAAATTATAATTCGATATTGAGATTCTAAAATAAAATCAAGCATATTTCATATGCATCGAGTTACCTCGAAGTAATGAGTTTTTTGTCTATCATATTTTTCTCTTTTTCCTAGCTGTTACAATCTTCTTGCTTGGTTTTTCCTCCTCTTTTGTCCCCACAGTCCATCTCCTTCAATCACTACCAGAGAAAATCATTCTCTTCCCAAAATGGTATCATTCTTCCCTTACCTGTTCGCATTTTTGAGGGAGCCATTTCATTCATAATTAACATTAATTTTCACTACCCCATACTATAATTTGGATATCCTACCTTAAATTCAAATGCAGGCCACGACTTCATAAGATCTTCCTCATGATATTATTTGAATTAAATCAAAATAATTGTGATAATTTTGATTCCATATTCAATTTTTATAAGGAGTATGTATATATGTATATATTTATATATGCATGCATACATATATATATATATATATATATATAGATATATATATATATGTATATATATATTGATCTCTATTTTACTCTTATAATAGTATAGTATTCAATCATTTTCAAGCAAAGATTAAAATTCTATTTTATTTGAATAATTATTTTCAAAAGAAGTAGTTAAATTATTATCCTTCAAGCATGCCTTTTTTCTAATTACATACAAATATTTTCAATCATGCTATCATTCACTTTTAAATTTTGAATCCATATGTTCAAAGTGAACAATTGAATAAGAAGTAACATGTATAACATTCCACAAGCTTATTCTTTTCAACCATTTAATCATTTCAAATCAAGTCAATATAAATTTCTATATGAAAGTTTAAATGCAATCTATCATGTTGTTTTGTGGTGTGTGCATCCAGATTCCATCAAGCTTATTGTTCAATCTAGCTAAATGATCATACTTCAACTGTGTTCTCATCCTTCAACCCGTTTTCTTACATTTGCAGCACACATTTGTACATACACAGTTCAATAGTAATGTTCAATCATGATAAAGTATAAGATAGTTCAAAAGATCACATAGTCAAAAGATGGTCAACTTCTTCCAAACTTCTCTAAAATATCAAAATTTTCATTCAACATATTGAATTTCCTCAATAATTCAATTTATCATATTATAATTTAAATGCAATAAAAATCAGGCTATGAAATCCTTCCCCTCTTGCAAGAGACATCGTCCTGATGTCTATTTAATCAAAATTTAAGCATATATGTCTATTTCAATGTCATATCATATTGTTTCCAAGCCAAAACATTATAATATTCAATCCAAAATTTTCAAACAAAATTATCAAGAGTCTCTTTCTATGAAAGAAAATGTGGGAAGGGGTGTTATATTTCTTCTGCATCCTCCCAAGTAGTACTCTCTTTTGAATATTGGTCCCATTGGACCTTAAAGTTAGCAATGTCTCTACTCTATGACTTAACATTGCATCTATCTAAGATTCTAATGGGCTCCGCTAGCACCACTCTTGGGTCCTATACCTACAAGGACTACCAATCAAGCACATGAGCTACATCAAGATGATATGGTGTAAGCAAAGAAAAATGAAACACATTATGAGGTCGAGCTAGAGTAGGTGGTAGATCAAGTATATAAGCAATTGGGTTGATCAGTTCCAAGACTTCAAATGGACCCACATACCTCAAGGCTAACTTGGAAGACTTTCCAAAGGAAATGGAACTTTTATGTGGCCTAACTTTTAAGAAGACTTTATCCCCTACCGCAAACTGTCTAAAATTCATATTCTTGTCAACATAACTTTTCTATCGGTCTGCCACCTCCTTCATTATGCTCTTAATAACTGTCATTGTTTCTTCCATCTCCTTGAGCATTTTAGGTCCTACTATGATCTTGTCTTTCAATCTATCCCAATTGATGGGTGTATGGAACTTCCACCCATAAAGAGCTTCAAACAATGTCATACCTAGAGATGTGTGATAAGAGTTATTGTAAGAAAAATCTACCAATGACAAGTATTCTTCCCACTTATACTATTGTTCCATGCAGTACATTTGGAGGAGGTATTTGACTACCTGATTCACCCTCTCCGTCTGCCCATCAATCTGAGGATGATAAGATGAGCTGAAATTTAACTTGGTTCCCAATGTGGGATTCAAGGTTGTCCTAAATCTTGAGGTCATTCAGGTGTCTCTATTAGAAATGATATTCTCTGGCACTCCTTGTAGATGAAAGATCTCTTGGACAAATTTCTTGGCTAGGGTCAACAATCCATCCTCAAGGTTTGTTGGGATGAAGTGCACCACCTTGGTCAACTTATCAATCACAACTAAGATAACATCTTGTCAATTCTTACTCAAAAGTAACCCCTATACGAAGTCCATACTGATCACCAACCATTTATACTTAGGTATGTCATGAGGATATAATAGCCTTGCTGGATGTCTATGTTTAGCCTTGATTCACTAACACTCCAAGCATCTAGGTACGTACTCCATCGCATCCTTCTTGAGTTTAGGTCAAATGTACAAAGTTTTTAATTTTGTGATCATTCTAGAAAATCCAGGGTGTCCTAAATAAGGTGCATTATGAACCTCTTCTAGAACCAACTTCCTCATCTCTCCAGAGTCTGGGATGTACATTATTCTCTAGTATCTCAAAATATTATCAAGTTCGATCTCATACCCATCAAACCGATGATCTGACAGATTCTTTGCTAAGGTGCTATTCACTCTTTCATAGTGCTCATCCCCTAGTAAATGTTGTATCATTTGTTGTCTAAGACTAGACCTTGTTGAGATCATGGCTATCAAGTATCATTTTCTACTAAGAGAATCAACCAAATTCTATTCTCTTTTCCTTTTATATACCCAGTCCAGAAGTCATACTCACTAAGGAATTCCAACCACCTTCTCTGTCATGCATTGATTTTTGGCTGAGTAAAAATGCATTACAATCCAAAATGGTCTATCTTGATCTCAAATGGATTTCCCAAGAGATAATGCCTCCACATCTATAAGGCATTAACTATTGCAACCAACTCTAAATCATGTGGTGTGTAATTCACCTCATGCTATTTAAGCTTTCTTGATTCATATGCTACCACTTGTCCATCCTACATTAGAGCTACTCCCAATCCCTCTCCTGAACAATCTGTGATTATAGTGAATCTTCCATTAGGATTATAGATGGTCAGCACTAGTGTTTTCATGAGCCTCTCCTTCAGGAGTTGGAATGCATGTTCACACTTCTTGGTCCATTCAAACCATGTTCCCTTTCTTTGGAGTGGCATGATTGGAGATACAATCTGGGAGAACCCTTGCATAAAATTTCTATAATATCCTACGAGGCCCATGAAGCTACATACTTATGACACATTTTGAGGTACTAGCCATTCCAAGATCACCTTGATCTTCTCAGGGTCTACCTAGACTCCCTCGACTGAAATAATATGGCCTAGATAGTGCACCCTATCTTGATAAAATGAACATTTGGATAGCTTACAAAAGAGTTTCTTCTCTCTCAGCCACTATAAAACTATCAAGTTCCTATCATGATCTTCAAAATACTTTGATTAAACTAGGATGTCAACTATGAAAATCAAAACAAAGTCATCCAAATAGTCTCTGAACACACTACTCATGAGGTTCATGAAAGCTATAGGTGCAATAATCAAACCAAAGGGTAGCAAAGTGAACTCATAATGTCCATACCGAGTTTGAAAGGAAGTCTTTGAAATATCTTCTTCCTTTATTCTCAACTAATGCTACCCTGACCTGAGATCAATTTTTGAGAACACTATCACTCCTTTCATTTTGTAAAAAATACTCATCAATCCTTGGGAGTGGATATCAATTCTTGATGGTCATCTTGTTCAACATCTGATAGTCTATTAACATACAAAAGGTTTCATCCTTATTTTTCACAAAGATAACTGGTGCTCCCCAAGGAGACACAATGGGTCTTATGAGCCCTTTGTTCAATAATTCCATTAACTGGGCCTTCAAATCATAGAGTTCATTGGTGGTCATTCGATATGGTGCTTTGGATTGAGGCTCAACTCCTAGTACAAGGTCAATAGAGAATTAAAATTCTCATTTCAGAGGTAACTCCATGCTCGTTCATCAAGGAATACATCTTAGAACTCCTTGAGAATAGGGTAGTCATCTAGATATAATTCCTTGCTATCAGGGTTATTGATATGCACAACATTAATAACACATCCCTTCTGATGAGCTTTTTTGAGTTGTATAGCAGAGATCTATCTAAGCTCTAAATTTTTTTCATCCCACAGATCTCAACTGGGTTCCCATAATTATCTAGACAACTAACTATATTATCCTTGCAGTTCACTATAGAATTATGCTCCACTAACCAATTTATCCCCAAAATTACATCATATGAGCCTAAGGGTGCCACATATAGGTTAACTTGGGTTTGGAAGGTTGGAAGCTCTAACTCGCTGCAAAAGAGATATGTTTCTACCCTCCTCTCTGCTCAGTTTCCATACTGGACTGTCCATGATTTTTCCATGTATCCAAGTCTAATAGGAATTTTGGATATTATTCTAGGGTCTATCAAACATTTAGTAACTTTGGTATCAATTAAAATAGAGACAGTTCAACCATAGAGCTTACCCATCAACTGTATTAGTGAAGCTTGATACTCTACATGTTTGTTATCCACTGTAGCATGGATTTGATGATGTTGAGATTGTTGATAGTTTCCTTCCATTTGCGACTTCAACTGTTGTGGAAAATTTGAGGCATAGTGATCACCTCCACATGTATAACACCCATCTCGATGCCCTTTGTGACCTCCTCACTTGTCCTCTCTGAAGCCCTTCTACTTTTGGTCATCTTTTCCTTTGTTATTATTTTCCTTCTTGCGCTTTCCACCACTACCACCTTCCCTTTCTCTTGTGACTCACTTCCCCTCTTGATATTATAGATTTGATGGTTCTTGTCTCCTTTATGAAACTTCTTGTTCCCAAACTATGACTTAGGATTTGAATTATTGTGGTAATTTGATAACTGCTACAATTTCTACTCCTATTTGGTGGCCTTCAAGAAGAATTTTTTCATGGTGAGAGGATCATGCATGTCCACTTCTGCTCCAATGTGGGCTCTAAGTCCTAATATGAACTTCCAAATATGAAAAATTTCATCTCCTTGATACTAGGGCACATACTTCAGTAGGTTGGTGAAATTTTCCTAGGATTGGGTCACAGTTATGCTCCCCTGAGTTAGGTTTTGAAAATTTGTCACCTTCTTGTCAAAAAAGAGTTACAATTACCATCTCTTCCTGAAAGATTGGAGGAAGAGTTCCCAAGTAATCTCAGCGGGATGAAGATTCCTTTTGGTCTTTCCATTATCCCACCAAGTAGCTTCTTCCCCTAAAAGCTAATATGTAGCCCACATAGCCTTAGTTTGATTAGATGGATTACAGAGTCCAAAATATTTCTCCATCTCAATGATCCATGCCTTGGCTCTTGTTGTAATGGTTTTCTGATCAAACTTAGGCAATGCTAGCCTTTTGAGATCCTTTGCTAGTTCTTCCTCAATTCGACCTCGAGGGCCTTCTCTTCAACCACCTTCTCCCTGATTGACTTCAACATTCCTGTGAACCTGATCCTTGTGTGCCACTTGAACCTCATGTTATATATGATCCATATGAGCCTCTTTTTGATTCAAAAGCTCTAGAATATATTCCATCCTCTTGTTTGGTCCATTATCTAACCCACTACCACCCGTCTCTTGCTTGGTGGTGACCATGTACTAGCTTACACTCGACCTACATCAAATTCCACGTCCATCATAACTTAAAATTGGGTTCTACGAGTAAACATTCTTATTCACATAACATTACATAGACATGCATATATCACTCATTCATTGAAGACATACACATTCATGCACAATAAACATGTTTGGATTTCTTCACTTGAACAAACCAAAAAAAACATCTTGCTTTATTTATATTAAGTGTGGGACAATAAGCCCTTATTTACAAAAGTATCTTGTTACATTAGTCATTTTTCTCATTCTTAGATACGAAACTCCTCTGGGTCCTTGTCAGAATTTACATCAATTTTCTCAGAAGAGGAGGTTTGAGCACGCAGGCTCTACTTTTCCCCTTTAGTTAATAAGAGTGTGTTTGGTCCACACCCTAGAGGCCAATCTCTAATTGTAGAAAGCTTCTTAATCTTAGGGGTTCACTTTGACTCCTCAATCTTCTTGCATCTCTCCAGTTTAATTCGAGTGAGGGCTTGAGCTAGAGTCTCATCATCGAGAATTTCGGGTTGAACCTTAGTCTTGGTATATTCTTCAATGATGAATTTCTTGTTTGAGGTCCTAACAGTCTTCCCTTTCTTTCTTCCTAACTTATACCTTCCCATACCTACATTCAATCCAGGTTTGATCAATTCTCAAGATAACTCAATTTGGTCAAGGGTCAACTATCCCCTAGTCATGGCTATTGTTGACTCAAAAGGCCTAGAGTTGAACCCTAAGCTCTGATACCAAATGTAATAACCCATTCTAATTATTACCTAATTATATTATTGAAAATGAAATTATGAATATTTAATTTTAAAAAGACATAACTTAGTAGCTATTTCCAATCATAGAAACACATGTCTAATTAAAATAAGTTGACAATTACAATATCCAAGTTGAATTGGCTCATTGGGCCACAAATTCAATACAATACACAATTTTACATCAAGGTTACATCACAGTCCATGATAATCATGAAAACATCAAAAGTCTCCTCTTGATGCTCACCTCCACTAGTGGACAAGAACATGGTTGAAGTGCTTTACCACCCAACCATGAAGCTTATGCTTCCCCAAAATTATTCCAACTTGAAGAATGCCCGATCTTGCATGGAAAGTTTAGCAAGAGAACAATCTGCAAGGTGGAATCTTGTGTGTGCTCAAACATCAACATGCATCTCTATCTATGATTAGAAAAATGCAAGATCTATGTTAGGAATGGCAGAGAGTGTTATCACAAAGTCCATACATACATAATGGACTAATTGCTTGGCCAAGCCTAAAAATTTAGGTGCAACAACAAAGATAGGTTTTGGATAAAGTAAAAACCTATACTCTCTAAACTCCATTTCAGCACCCATCCCAAAAGGAAACTTTCTAACAACACAAGTTATGCCTTAGCAACTATCTACCCTTCTAGAAACATCTACCCCAAGGTGTTCTATTCAACTTAGGTGTTTCTATTCTACTCAAACAAGGGAATATTCTTTACACACATATCTATGAAAAATAAATTTATTCTAATTATTTCCCTAACTTAATAAAATCAAAAATAATTCAAAGGATCTGTTCAATACATTATCCATTCATTTCAAACACATGTCACATAATTACATTCAATGTAATTCAATATTCATTTAAGAATAAATTAGATAAGTAAAAAAAGAAGGTAGGTCACAAGTATGTGTATGTATGTAGATGAAGGTCTATGTGCATACACATATATTTTCCAACTTAAGTTAATATATTTGTGCATACATTTTGAAATGAAATCCATTATAATAGATTCTTTTCATTCAAAATAATGCCACATATTATCATATTATCTAACAATAATACAAGATGTAAATTTTCCCTTTTCAAAGATATAAGAACAAATTTGTTTGAACAATTTTCAAATTATGAAGTGTTTTTTGTAACACAACAATCCTCTTTGTATCATGACAATGTTGTTTGTATCATAATAATTTTGTTTGTATCAAAAAAAATATTGTTTGTAAAAAAACAATATTTTTTGTATCAAAACAATGTTGTTTGTATCAAAACACTATTGTTTGTATAAAAGAAAATACTATTTGTAGCAAAACAATGTTGTTTGTATCAAAACAAATACTATTTGTAGCAAAACAATGCATTTGTATCAAAAAAATGTTGTTTGTATTAAAACAAATACTATTTGTAGAAGTTTACAAGTTACTATGCCAATATGTTTTGTTAACAATGTCAAGTTATCCAGTACATCATGTAAATGGTCAATGTTCTATCATCATGGTTATACAATTATCTAGATAGTACCAGTATCCTTTTTTGTGCAAACAAAAGAATCAAATGCCATGCTTATCATTTCCAATCACATACAAGATGGATCATTTAAATTATTATTTCGGGTTAAGACAAATATCCAAGTTTCTATGGGGAAATTGATATGGATATAAGTTCAAGCTACTGTCATTTAAAAAATGACTAATAGGTTGAATGACTATTTGGTTTATAACAAATATTATCATTAGTTGAGCCTAGAAGAAATGTTGATTATTGACTTACCATGTTTGATGCTTGGCTAGTAAAATATATTCATAGTTTACATTCTAAGAATGATATGTGCATGCAAACGAACTGGTGTAAATAACCTATGCAAGCATCGCATGTATATAAAGAAAATAGGGATTCTTTATGTTGAATGATTAAATGCTCATTCTAATAGCAATCTAAAATTTGATCATAAGGATTGAGCTTCATTTTGATAAAGACGATCAACACTAGTATTCTACCTTCATTCATTGTGAATGAGGTAACACAAATTATACGCAAGCGACAACCACCCTTCACTCTATGAACGATATCAAAAATCATTTTTCCTATTTGGAGTAGTATGCACATTTGTCCATGCAATCACAAAGAACAAACATAAAAAAAAGGTCAACATCAGAGAGTTGCTACTTCTCTTAAGGGAAGGTAACAATAAAAAGAAATATTTAAATTTTGAAAACCCTAACCTTTAGCTTCTACTGATTAGCCATGAAAATTGCAAATAATAAAATGACAAGGAGGAACTATTACAAGGAGGAACTAGTGGTACAAATAAGTTAGATATTTTTTAAAGGTTTTATTGAAAACAAAAAAATCTCAAAAATATAAAGTTGGTTGTATGAAAAAATAAAATAGAGAAAATTAATTTCAAATAGATAATTAGTTCACACGTTATTTTAGGGTCATCCCACAATAATGGGTCTCAAACTTGGAACATCAAAATTTTAATCTTGGATGCAAGTAACAACTTAAAACACCTTTGTTTGAAGGTATGTCGAAAAGAACTCTCATTTGAAGGTGGACCTTCATTTAAAGTTTAGTATAAAAAAACATTCAAACAAAAGGTAATTTTTCAAAAAGGAAAAATGAGACCTTCAAATGAAAGTCTCCATTCATTTCCTTTATGAGAATTTCTAAAAATAGAAAAAAAGGACCTTCGTTTGAAGGTCCCTTTTTTCTATTTTTAGAAATTACCTTCATTCGAAGGTTTTTATATTTTTTGTTTGTGGGAATGAAATACCTTTGAACGAAGGTCCTTGAATACCTTTGAACAAAGGGCCTTAGGTAGACACTTTCAATGTTTGCTTCATTTTTTTCTTAGAAATTCTAGTTTCAAACCTTGAGTTAGACCTTCAAATGGAATTAACTTGATAGGATAATTTGCAAGATCGTAGTCCTCGAAACAAGTTTTCCAACAATTATAATTTTAATATATTTTTATTTTACTTGTATTTGTTTTCTAATTTTTATTGAACATAGGCTTTTCACCAAACATTAGGTTTTTTGTTCTACATGTGTGGAAAAATAGAAATAGTATTTCATACTGAAAAACCCCAAAAAAAAAAAATTCACTAGGTATTGATGTCCTTGTTTCAATTTTTTTTTTCGATATATACGAAACAAAATATGTGTTATAACATACCCCTATGTCTAAATTATAATTACCCTAACTTCAAAAATTAATTAAAATATATACATGCAGCAAACTTATGAAAAAATATCCATGTAGTAGATATTGATGTTACAAATCTATGTTTTAAAAATTAGAATTTTATCCTTTCTAGAAAAAAATGTTGTGTTATGACATAAACATCACTTTTAAAAAAAAAGGTTTACTACTAAAATTTTATTAAAAGTTACATAAAATATTTTATTTAAAAAAAATTAAAACATATATATTTAGAATTTACACAAATCGTCACAATTACTAGTTCACATCATCTTCAAATTCTTAGTGGTTTAACTACTATAGGTCTCCAAAAGTGAAGACTTAGTTAAAAATGTTGATTTCAATGTCCTAATTTGGTCAAATAGTGAGACTCATTATTGTGGGATTATCCTTTAATAAAAAAATAAGAATAAAATAGATTCTTTTACCAGTCTTACTTACAACTTCTCACATTAAAAAAAAAAAAGAAAACCATACAAGAAGAAAGAAGCCTTTCATTCCATCATAATACATAAAAATAAAAAATAAGAAAATACAAATCTCAAAGTGAACATTGCAACTTCAATAAAGCATATAAGCACATCAAAATCACTCTTTTTGAAATTTCCTATCTCTCATTTGGTTTTGCATGTAAAATATACCTAGGGAATAAGGAAGATGGTATTGAGATATTTTTGGACAAAATTCAAGAGAAAAA
>VDFB02270651.1:592135373-592379655 GCA_007258455.2 Sequoia sempervirens | reverse complement strand
TATATATATATTGATCTCTATTTTACTTTTATAATAGTATAGTATTCAATCATTTTCAAGCAAAGATTAAAATTCTATTTTATTTGAATAATTGTGTTCAAAAGAAGTAGTTAAATTATTATCCTTCAAGCATGCCTTTTTTCTAATTACATACAAATATTTTCAATCATGCTATCATTCACTTTTAAATTTTGAATCCATATGTTCAAAGTGAACAATTGAATAAGAAGTCACATGTATAACATTCCACAAGCTTATTCTTTTCAACCATTTAATCATTTCAAATCAAGTCAATATAAATTTCTATATGAAAGTTTAAATGCAATCTATCATGTTGTTTTGTGGTGTGTGCATCTAGATTCCATCAAGCTTATTGTTTAATCTAGCTAAATGATCATACTTCAACTGTGTTCTCGTCCTTCAACCCATTTTCCTACATTTGCAGCACACATTTGCACATACATAGTTCAATAGTAATGTTCAATCATGATAAAGTATAAGATAGTTCAAAAGATCAAATAGTCAAAAGACAGTCAACTTCTTCCAAACTTCTCTAAAATATCGAAATTTTCTTTCAACATATTGAATTTCCTTAATAATTCAATTTATCATATTATAATTTAAATGTAATAAAAATTTGGCTATGAAATCCTTCCCCTCTTCCAAGAGACATCGTCCCAATGTCTATTTAATCAAAATTTAAGCATATATGTCTATTTCAATGTCATATCATATTGTTTCCAAGCCAAAACATTATAATATTCAATCCAAAATTTTCAAACAAAATTATCAAGAGTCTCTTTCTATGAAAGAAAATGTGGGAAGGAGTGTTATATTTCTTCTGCATCCTCCCAAGTAGTACTCTCTTCTGAATATTGGTCCCATTGGACCTTAAACTTAGCAATGTCTCTACTCTGAAACTTAATGTTGCATCTATCTAAGATTCTAATGGGCTTCACTAGCACCACTCTTGGGTCCTATACCTACAAGGACTACCAATCAAGCACATGAACTACATCAAGATGATATGGTGTAAGCAAAGAAAAATGAAACACATTATGAGGTCGAGCTAGAGTAGGTGGTAGATCAAGTCTATAAGCAATTGGGTTGATTAGTTCCAAGACTTCAAACGGACCCACATACCTCAGGGCTAACTTGGAAGACTTTCCAAAGGCAATGGAACTTTTATGTGGCCTAACTTTTAAGAAGACTTTATCCCCTACCGCAAACTATCTAAAAGTTCTATTCTTGTCGACATAACTTTTCTATCGGTCTGCCACCTCCTTCATTATGCTCTTAATAACTCTCATTTTTTCTTCCATCTCCTCGAGCATTTTAGGTCCTACTATGATCTTGTCTTCCAATCTATCCCAATTAATGGGTGTATGGAACTTCCACCCATAAAGAGCTTCAAACAATGTCATACCTAGAGATGTGTGATAAGAGTTATTGTAAGAAAACTCTACCAACGACAAGTATTCTTCCCACTTATACTATTGTTCCATGCAGTACATTTGGAGGAGGTATTCGACTACCTGATTCACCCTCTCTGTCTTCCCATTGATCTAAGGATGATAAGATGAGCTAAAATTTAACTTGGTTCCCAATGTGGGATTCAAGGCTGTCCTAAATCTTGAGGTCATTCAGGTGTCTCTATTAGAAATGATATTCTCTGGCACTCCTTGTAGATGAAAGATCTCTTGGACAAATTTCTTGGCTAGGGTCAACAATCCATCCTCAAGGTTTGTTGGGATGAAGTGCACCACCTTGGTCAACTTATCGATCACAACTAAGATAACATATTGTCAATTCTTACTCAAAAGTAACCCCTATACGAAGTCCATACTGATCACCAACCATTTATACTTAGGTATGTCATGAGGATACAATAGCCTTGCTGGATGTCTATGTTTAGCCTTGATTCACTATCACTCCAAGCATCTAGGTACGTACTCCATCACATCCTTCTTGAGTTTAGGTCAAATGTACAAAGTTTTTAATTTTGTAATCATTCTAGAAAATCCAGGGTGTCCTAAATAAGGTGCATTATGAACCTCTTCTAGAATCAACTTCCTCATCTCTCCAGAGTTTGGGATGTACATTATTCTCTAGTATCTCAAAATATTATCAGGTTCGATCTCATACCCATCAAACCGATGATTTGATAGATTCTTTGCTAAGGTGTTATTCACTCTTTCATAGTGCTCATCCCCTAGTAAATGTTGTATCATTTGTTGTCTAAGATTAGACCTTGTTGAGATCATGGCTATCAAGTATCATTTTCTACTAAGAGAATCAACCAAATTCTACTCTATTTTCCTTTTATATACCCAGTTCTGAAGTCATACTCACTAAGGAATTCCAACCACCTTCTCTGTCATGCATTGATTTTTGGCTGAGCAAAAATGTATTGCAATCCAAAATGGTCTATCTTGATCTCAAATGAATTTCCCAAGAGATAATTCCTCCACATCTATAAGGCATGAACTATTGCAACAAACTCTAAATCATGTGGTGTGTAATTCACCTCATGCTATTTAAGTTTTCTTTATTCATACGCTACCACTTGTCCATCCTACATTAGAGCTACTCCCAATCCCTCTCCTGAACCATCTGTGATTACAGTGAATCTTCCATTAGGATTATAGATGGTCAACACTAGTGTTTTCATGAGCCTCTCCTTCAGGAGTTGGAATGCATGTTCACACTTCTTGGTCCATTCAAACCATGTTCCCTTTCTTTGGAGTGGCATGACTGGAGATACAATCTGGGAGAACCCTTGCATAAAATTTCTATAATATCCTACGAGGCCCATGAAGCTACATACTTATGACACATTTTGAGGTACTAGCCATTCCAAGATCACCTTGATCTTCTCAGGGGACCTACCTAGACTCCCTCGACTGAAATAATATGGCCTAGATAGTGCACCCTATCTTGATAAAATGAACACTTGCATAGCTTACCAAAGAGTTTCTTCTCTCTCAGCCACTATAAAACTATCAAGTTCCTATCATGATCTTCAAAATACTTTGATTAAACTAGGATGTCAACTATGAAAATCAAAACAAAGTCATCCAAATAGTCTCTGAACACACTACTCATGAGGTTCATGAAAGCTATAGGTGCAATAATCAAACCAAAGGGTACCAAAGTGAACTCATAATGTCCATACCGAGTTTGAAAGGCGGTCTTCGAAATATCTTCTTCCTTTATTCTCAACTAATGCTACCTCGACCTGAGATCAATTTTTGAGAACACTGTCGCTCCTTTCATTTTGTAAAAAATACTCATAAATCCTTGGGAGTGGATATCGATTCTTGATGGTCATCTTGTTCAACATCCGATAGTCTATGAATAGACAAAAGGTTTCATCCTTATTTTTCACAAAGATAATTGGTGCTCCCCAAGGAGACACAATGGGTCTTATGAGCCCTTTGTTCAATAATTCCATTAACTGGGCCTTCAAATCACATAGTTCATTGGTGGTCATTTGATATGGTGCTTTGGATTGAGGCTCAACTCCTGGTACAAGGTCAATAGAGAATTAAAATTCTCATTTCAGAGGTAACTCCATGCTTGTTCATCAAGGAATACATATTATAACTCCTTGAGAATAGGGTAGTCATCTAGATACAATTCCTTGCTATCAGGGTTATCGATATGCACAACATTAATAACACATCCCTTCTGATGAGCTTTTTTGAGTTGTATAGCAGAGATCTATCTAAGCTCTAAATTTTTTTCATCCCACAGATCTCAACTGGGTTCCCATAATTATCTAGACAACTAACTACATTATCCTTGCAGTTCACTATAGAATTATGCTCCACTAACCAGTTTATCCCCAAAATTACATCATAGGAGCCTAAGGGTGCCACATATAGGTTAACCTGGGTTTGGAAGGTTGGAATCTCTAACTCACTGCAAAAGAGACAGGTTTCTACCCTCCTCTCTGCTCAATTTCCATACTGGATCGTCCATGATTTTTCCATGTATCCAAGTCTAATAGGAATTTTGGATATTATTCTAGGGTCTATCAAACATTTAGTAACTTTGGTATCAATTAAAATAGAGATAGTTCAACCATAGAGCTTACCCATCAATTGTATTAGTGAAGCTTGATACTCTACATGTTTGTTATCCACTGTAGCATGGATTTGATGATGTTGGGATTGTTGATAGTTTCCTTCCATTCACGACTTCAACTGTTGTGGACAATTTGAGGCATAATGATCACCTCCACATGTATAGCACCCATCTTGATGCCCTTTGTGACCTCCTGACTTGTCCTCTCTGAAGCCCTTCTACTTTTGGTCATCTTTTCCTTTGTTATTATTTTCCTTCTTGCTCTTTCCACCACTACCACCTTCCCTTTCTCTTGTGACTCACTTCCCCTCTTGATATTATAGATCTGATGGTTCTTGTCTCCTTTATGAAACTACTTTTTCCCAAACTATGACTTAGGATTTGAATTATTGTGGTAATTTGATAACTGCTACAATTTCTATTCCTATTTGGTGGCCTTCAAGAAGAATTTTTTCATGGTGAGAGGATCATGCATGTCCACTTCTGCTCCAATGTGGGGTCTAAGTCCCAATATGAACTTCCAGATATGAAAAAGTTCATCTCCTTGATAGTAGGGCACATACTTCAGTAGGCTGGTGAAATTTTCCCAGTATTGGATCACAGTTATGCTCCCTTGAGTTAGGTTTTGAAATTTTGTCACCTTCTTGTCAAAAAAGAGTTACAATTACCATCTCTTCTTGAAATATTAGAGGAAGAGTTCCAAAGTAATCTCAGCGGGCTAAAGATTCCTTTCGGTCTTTCCATTATCCCACCAAGTAGCTGCTTCCCCTGAAAGCTGATATGTAGTCCACGTAGCCTTAGTTTGATTAGATGGATTACAGAGTCCAAAATATTTCTCCATCTCAATGATCCATGCCTTGGCTCTTGTTGTAATGGTTTTCTGATCAAACTTAGGCAATGCTAGCCTTTTGAGATCCTTTGCTAGTTCTTCCTCAATTCGACCTTGAGGGCCTTCTCTTCAACCACCTTCTCCCTGATTGACTTCAACATTCTTGTGAACCTGATCCTTGTGTGCCACTTTAACCTCATGTTCTATATGATCCATATGAGCCTCTTTCTAATTCAAAAGCTCTAGAATATATTCCATCCTCTTGTTTGGTCCATTATCTAACCCACTACCACCTGTCTCTTGCTTGGTGGTGACCATGTACTAGCTTACACTTGACCTACATCAAATTTCACGTCCATCATAACTTAAAACTGGGTTCTATGAGTAAACATTCTTATTCAGATAACATTACATACACATGCATATATCACTCATTCATTGAAGACATACACATTCATGCACAGTAAACATGTTTGGAGTTCTTCACTTGAACAAACCAAAAATAACATCTTGCTTTATTTATATTAAGTGTGGGACAATAAGCCCTTATTTACAAAAGTATCTTGTTACATTAGTCATTTTTCTCATTCTTAGAGATGAAACTCCTTTGGGTCCTTGTCAGAATTTACATCAATTTTCTCAGAAGAGGAGGGTTGAGCACGTAGGCTCTACTTTTCCCCTTTAGTTAATAAGAGTGTGTTTGGTCCACACCCTAGAGGCCAATCTCTAATTGTAGAAAGCTTCTTAATCTTAGGGGTTCACTTTGACTCCTCAATCTTCTTGCATCTCTTCAGTTTAATTTGAGTGAGGGCTTGAGCTAGAGTCTCATCATCAAGAATTTTGGGTTGAACCTTAGTCTTGGTATATTCTTCAATGATGAATTTCTTGTTTGAGGTGCTAATAGTCATCCCTTTCTTTCTTCCTAACTTATACCTTCCCATACCTACATTCAATCCAGGTTTGATCAATTCTCAAGATAACTCAATTTGGTCAAGGGTCAACTATCCCCTAGTCATGGCTATTGTCAACTCAAAAGGCCTAGAGTTGAACCCTAAGCTCTGATACCAAATGTAATAACCAATTCTAATTATTACTTAATTATATTATTGAAAATGAAATTATGAATATTTAATTTTAAAAAGACATAACTTAGTAGCTATTTCCAATCATAGAAACACATGTCTAATTAAAATAAGTTGACAATTACAATATCCAAGTTGACTTGGCTCATTGGGCCACAAATTCAATACAGTATACAATTTTACATCAAGGTTACATCATAGTCCATGATAATCATGAAAACATCAAAGGTCTCCTCTTGATGCTCACCTCCACTAGTGGACGAGAACATGGTTGAAGTGCTTTACCACCCAACCATGAAGCTTATTCTTCCCCAAAATTCTTCCAACTTGAAGAATGCCCGATCTTGCATGGAAAGTTTAGCAAGAAAACAATCTACAAGGTGGAATCTAGTGTGTGCTCAAACATCAACATGCATCTCTATCTATGATTAGAAAAATGCAAGATCTATGTTAGGAATGGTAGAGAGTGTTATCACAAAGTCCATACATACATAATGGACTAATTGCTTGGCCAAGCCTAAAAATTTAGTTGCAACAACAAAGATAGAAACTTAGCAACTATCCCAAAAGGAAACTTTCTAACAACACCATTATACTCTCTAAACTCCATTTTGGCACCCATCCCAAAAGGAAACTTTCTAACAACACAAGTTATACCTTAGCAACTATCTACCCTTCTAGAAACATCTACCCTGAGGTGTTCTATTCAACTTAGGTGTTTCTATTCTACTCAAACAAGGGAATATTCTTTACATACATATCTATGAAAAATAAATTTATTCTAATTATTTCCCTAACTTAATAAAATAAAATAAATTTAAAGGATCTGTTCAATACATTATCCATTCATTTCAAACACATGTCACATAATTACATTCAATGTAATTCAATATTCATTTAAGAATAAATTAGATAAGTAAAAAAAGAAGGTATGTCACAAGTATGTGTATGTACATAGATGAAGGTCTATGTGCATACACATATATTTTCCAACTTAAGTTAATATATTTGTGCATACATTTTGAAATGAAATCCATTATAATAGATTCCTTTCATTCAAAATAATGCCACATATTATCATATTGTCTAACAATAATACAAGATGTAAATTTTCCCTTTTCAAAGATATAAGAACAAATTTGTTTGAATAGTTTTCACATACTAAAGTGTTTTTTGTAACACAACAATGCTCTTTGTATCATGACAATGTTGTTTGTATCATAATAATTTTGTTTGTATCAAAACAAATTATTTTTGTAACAAAACATTACTTTTTGTATCAAAACAATGTTGTTTGTATCAAAACATTGTTGTTTGTATAAAAAAAAAATACTATTTGTAGCAAAACAATGCATTTGTATCAAAAAAATGTTGTTTGTATCAAAACAAATACTGTTTGTAGAAGTTTACAAGTTACTATGCCAATATGTTTCGTTAACAGTGCGAAGTTATCTAGTACATCATGTAAATGGTCAATGTTCTATCATCATGGTTATACAATTATCTAGATAGTACTAGTATCCTTTTTTGTGCAAACAAAAGAATCAAATGCCATGCTTATCATTTCCAATCACATACAAGATGGATCATTTAAATTATTGTTTCGGGTTAAGACAAATATCCAAGTTTCTATGGGGAAATTGATATGGATATAAGTTCAAGCTACTTTCATTTAAAAAATGACTAATAGTTGAATGACTATTTGGTTGGTTTATAACAAATATTATCATTAGTCGAGCCTAGAAGAAATGTTGATTATTGACTTACCATGTTTGATGCTTGGCTAGTAAAATATATTCATAGTTTACATTCTAAGAATGATATGTGCATGCAAATGAACTGGTGTAAACAACCTATGCAAGCATCACATGTATATAAAGAAAATGGGGATTCTTTATGTTGAATGATTAAATGCTCATTCTAATAGCAATCTAAAATTTGATCCTAAGGATTGAGCTTCATTTTGATAAAGATGATCAACACTAGTATTCTACCTTCATTCATTGTGAATGAGGTAACACGAATTATACACAAGCGGCAACCACCCTTCACTCTATGAACGATATCAAAGGTCATTTTTCCTATTTGGAGTAGTATGCACATTTGTCCATGCAATCACAAAGAACAAACATAAATAAAAAGTTAACATCAAAGAGTTGCTACTTCTCTTAAGGGAAGGTAACAATAAAAAGAAATATTTAAAATTTGAAAACCCTAACCTTTAGCTTCTACTGATTAGCCATGAAAATTGCAAATAATAAAATGACAAGGAGAAACTATTACAAGGAGGAACTAGTGGTACAAATAAGTTAGATATTTTTTAAAGGTTTTACTGAAAACAAAAAAATCTCAAAAATATAAAGTTGGTTGTATGAAAAAATAAAATAGAGAAAATTAATTTCAAATAGATAATTAGTTCACGTGTTATTTTAGGGTCATCCTACAATAATGGGTCTCAAACTTGGAACATCAAAATTTCAATCTTGGATGCAAGTAACAACTTAAAACACCTTTGTTTGAAGGTATGTCGAAAATAACTCTCATTTGAAGGTGGACCTTCATTTAAAGTTTGAAAATATAAAAAAACGTTCAAACAAAGGTAATTTTCAAAAAAGGAAAAAATGAGACCTTCAAATGAAAGTCTCCATTCATTCCTTTTATGAAATTTCTATAAAAGGAAGAAAAAGGACCTTCATTTGCAGTTTAGTTTTTTCTATTTTTAGAAATTACCTTTGTTTAAAAGTTTTTTATATTCTTTTTGTTGGAAAAACATACCTTTGAATGAACGTCCTTGAAGACCTTGAAATGAAGGTATCTTCATTCGAAGGACCTTGGAACAAAGGGCCTTAGGTAGACACTTTCAATGTCTACTTCAAATTTTCCTCAGAAATTCCAGTTTCAAATGTTAGGTTGGACCTTCAAATGGAATTAACTTAACAAGATAATTTGCAAGATTAGAGTCCTCTAAACAAGCTTTCCAACAAGTATAATTTTAATATATTTTTATTTTACTTGTATTTGTTTTCTAATTTTTATTGAACATAGGCTTTTCACCAAACATTAGGTTTTTTGTTCTACATGTGTGGAAAAATAGAAATAGTATTTCATACTGAAAAACCCCAAAAAATATTTTTTCACTAGGTATTGATGTCCTTGTTTCAATTTTTTTTTTTTTCGATATATACGAAACAAAATATGTGTTACAACATACCCCTATGTCTAAATTATAATTACCCTGACTTCAAAAATTAATTAAAATATATACATGCAGCAAACTTATGAAAAAATACCCATGTAGTAGATATTGATGTTACAAATCTATATTTTAAAAATTAGAATTTTATCCTTTCTAGAAAAAAAATGTTGTGTTATGACATAAACATCACTTTTAAAAAAAAAGGTTTACTACTAAAATTTTATTAAAAGTTACATAAAATATTCAATTTATTTAAAAAAAATTAAAACATATATATTTAGAATTTACACAAATTGTCACAATTACTAGTTCACATCATCTTCAAATTCTTAGTGGTTTAGCTACTATAGGTCTCCAAAAGTGAAGACTTAGTTAAAAATGTTGATTTCAATGTCCTAATTTGGTCAAATAGTGAGACTCATTATTGTGGGATTATCCTTTAATAAAAAAATAAGAGTAAAATAGATTATTTTACCAGTCTTACTTACAACTTCTCACATTAAAAAAAAAAAAAAAACCATACAAGAAGAAAGAAGCCTTTCATTCCATCATAATACATAAAAATAAAAAATAAGAAAATACAAATCTCAAAGTGACCATTGCAACTTCAATAAAGCATATAAGCACATCAAAATCACTCTTTTTGAAATTTCCTTATCTCTCATTTGGTTTTGCATGTAAAATATACCTAGGGAATAAGAAAGATGGTATTGAGATATTTTTGGACAAAATTCAAGAGAAAAAAATCCCTTCTTACAAAAATTCAAGTAAAGAACAGATTATCACACAAGGGGGAACACCCTCTAGGCATAACTCATTGAACTTATCAGTGCCAAACTCATTTTAAAAAAAAATTGATCGAATGTGTTACAAGGTAGCAATTAGACAAACTTATCATCTTGCATCTTACCCTACAAATTCATACCGCAATCCACCATAAAATAATTTTTTCTTGAGAATTGATTGAAAATGATGTAATCATCACTTCATGTAATCATACTATTGTCACTCTCTAGAGTTTATTTCCCCACAAAGAGGGTAGTCCATTAAACTTTTCCCCATTAAATTTTTTTTTTTTATCATGAAATTAGGAATATTTTGATATATTTCATTAGCAAGGGTGAAAGATGTGTTGTTCTGAGTAGACATCATCTACTTTGTTCTATCTATGCAATCCATTATCACTATTGTAGAGGTCATTGTCCTTAAGAAATTATAAAAAGATATTATCAAATATTTATCCACATATTTTAAATTGGAACATATCTTTATTTTTATGTGCTACTTATTTTAAAAATATTATGTTTATTATTAAATTTTAATATTTTAATATATAGATAGATGTAAAATTTAAAATAAAAGATTTAAAATTATTAACACACTTAAATTATTACACTTCACCCTTTCCTGCCATTACAAAATGTCTCATATATGTACAAGAATGAAAATACCAAGAATTAAGATAGCGCTATCAATAGAAACATAAGATGTAAATTAGTTTACAGGAACATATTAGCACAAACTACATAACCTCTGATTAATGATAGTGTTATGGTTCGCATTTTTTTTTTAACCAAAGCATATAGGGTGTCGTTAATTACAGCAGAATCCAGACAAATTCTACTTGGCATCCAAATTAATTTTTCTATAATTGCAATAGCCTCAAAAAATCTGCCATGTGTCACACCAACACCCGCAGTATCTTCTTGAATATGATTCCGGCCGCACCATTCAATTCATTACAGAATTCAATTTAACCAACTGAAATTGGAATTATGATATCACAAACAAACTCTTCCATACCCGGTTATAAATCCAGGTTGGAAATTCAGGTTAGGAGTACTAGCTGAAGTAACAGGAAATCAAACGTCGATTTCCTCTAGATTTTAATAATACCCAAGGAAATCCTCTGTCATCTTTTTATTGGACAATTGGTGATTCTACAAAGAGGCTGACTGATTCCATTCACCTTTTGTCATTGGCTTATTGAGAATCCAAATTGAATGCTGCCACTGGTGCCGATGCCTACTACGTTAATGTTCGAGTATTGCATTGTGCTTCAACCTCGAAAAGATTATTGAACTTCTAAAACTGGCAGGGACTACACTTATTCCACCTGCTATAAGGTGTACTCTCCAATTGCAATCCCTAAGCTTTATTATCAACTGTTATTCATTCCTGTTATCTTAGTCATAGTAGTAGTACTAGGGACTCTGATTCATTCAAATATTACTAAATGGCTAAGGAAATGTCAGAAGATATATCCATACCAGACCCAGAGTTTTTGGGCAGAAGACTGGGGAGAAACAGAAAGAAATTTGTGGGAATTCGACAGAGGCCATCGGGTCGATGGGTGGCCGAAATTAAGGACACCATTCAAAAGATCAGGCTGTGGCTCGGCACCTTCGACACGGCCGAGGATGCAGCTCGGGCTTATGACGAAGCCGCCTGCCTGCTAAGAGGAAACAATACCAGAACCAATTTCTGGCCTTCTCCTTCCCCTCATACACATGGGACCTCCGCCTTGCCCTCCAGGACTGCCAGGATGCTCCTCCTCAGGCTCAAGGATGCCAATGCCAGAAACAGGATTATGGATTCTAATTCTAATCCTCATATGCTCTCTAATTCTGATCGTTTGGAGCCCAATTGTCTCCGCAATCAGTTTCTACAGTCAAAAATTAAGGTGGAAGCCGAGTCATTCAGCTCTGATGACAACGTGCAGGCTGATTATGCCAAGAGTTCCCAAATACTCGACTTACCTTCAGAGAAGCCCTCTTGCATTAAAAGCAATGGTGATCTCATAGGTTCCAGCCTGACCAACTTGCCGGTTACTCCAAGTAACTCCATGGGTGAGGGGCTTGTTGATGGTAATGACACCGACCCAACCAGTGTTCCTCAAAATTCTATGGAACAATGGCAGACTTACAGTGAAGAGCTGCAAGAAGAGAGTAATACTGTGTTGATGGACACAGCTGAAAGTTCTGTTTGTATGGATATCTGCTCCCCTGCAGGAGAGGGCCTTACATCTGCAGAAACCCTAAATGAAGTCGAAAAGGACACGATTGATGGATTGAATTTAATGGGTAGCGAGGAAATGATAACTGGGTATTGCCCATTTGCAATTGCTGCAGAAATTGCAGAGCCCACCAAGAGCGACATATCCAACATTTTGATGGAGGATCAACCGTCTGATTGTGTCGGATCGGTTGTAGATTTGGGAGAATATAATTCTTCATTGTTTCGAGAGGCGATGAGGAGGAGAACTTATGAGAGGAAAATCTCGGCTTCTCTGTACGCAATGAATGGGATCTCTGAGTACTTTCGCTGTACCAGCGAGCCTGCACTGAACTTGTCTAAGGATTTCAAGGCTGGCAATGGTGATCAGATTTATCAGACTCCTGAACAGAGTGAAACGTGTTCGTCGCCCTATTCTTCTGATTCTGCAGAGGGAGCAGATGGCGTAGAGATGCTGTGGAATCCATGGAACTTGAATTTCCTTTGAGGGATTAATTAATATAAAGTAACACCTCCCTCGGTTTTTATTTAGAAAATCTGTGTATTCCAATTCCAATTTTCAATGTTTATGAGAATTGTAGTAGATGTTTTTACATAGATATGCATGCATGATCATTGCTTTGGTAAGTGTCAATCTTATAGATTCTCCACAACATCAGGAAAATTGTTTATTTTTTTTATCAAATGTCCACTTTATCCCTACTGCCTTCCGCGCAGCATCCCCACAACCAAGAAAGATAGTTCAATTATCTCAAATCCATTCGTGGCTTTTAAAACCAAATCATTATGTGCACAAATATTTTTGATAGTATTATATTAACTAGCTTATAAATTTTGAATTACTATTAACAAAATTTTAGATCTATATTATTCTATGACTCATTTTTCTTTTAACATATATATCAAAATTATTATTTTTCTGTGTTTACTTAAACAATGAAATCTATGTGAAGTGTATAACATTTGAGAGATTTAGCTAACAAAGTTTGATTTTTCCTAGTGTTTTGAATATAGGTCATTAATTTTTATGATATAATTACATTCATTATAAAATAAAATATATAGATATGAAGTAAAGCATAATACATGTTTTAATTTTTAGAAAGCTGATTCTAAGGGCTACATACGTACAAAGTGGCATTCCTAAATGATTTCATTTGATCTGTGAAAGGATAAATAGACTTTTTTTTTTCAACATTTTGATAAATGTAGAAGAGACTCTATTGAAGGTTTGATCTAACCCCTTTAGGCTATTAAATTTGTTAATTTTTCTATAAAATGTTTTATTTTTTAAAAAAATCATGATATCCCACAAATGGGACACACTATTATGGGATCAATCAAAAGATATCTAATTTTACTTCTAGATCTAAGAAGGGATGTAAGAAAAATGATAATATGGAGCACTATAAAGGGTTTATAAGGAAGAGGAAGAAAAAAATTTGGTTGATAATACAAATGTAATGGCCTCTAATGATGATGGTGGTGATACTTTTCCTATAGCTCTAGACACTAATTCATATAAGGGTATATATAATATAGAATCAAGAGCCTCTTTCAATGAAACTTTGAAATGAGAGTAGTTCTTAATTTGTTAGAGCTTTGATGGTTGTAGTGTGTAATCGAGGGACAAATCTCTTGTTAGTTTCATCAAATGAGGAAAACCATGGCTCACATTTCTACATAAAAAGAACAAGCCTCTCTCCAATGATTTTTACATTTGAAATTAACAAAGAATCTTGTTTGTATGAGTTAAGTAAATTGTGTTTGTATGGAGGTGATTTTTAATATGGAACAATGTCATGTGTGTGGGGCCACAGTTTTAGCTAAGATATTTTAGTTTGGAACTATTTTTTACTTGGATAGTGACACTAGGGGATGCAATAGTTTGAAGGTTCATGACTCAAGGGATCATGATATAAAAAATCAATTGATTAGGATCTATTTAGAGATTTAAACAATTGGAGTTATTAGTTGCGTCCCTAGAATCATAATTTTATCAAATTTAATTTTTGCAACTCCTATACTCTTGATTTCCTTAAATTCTTATTGTCTCAGATTCTCTAGCAACCAATATGATATATATTAATGGGTCCAATTCAAATATAAATTTATGATTATTATATTATGATTAGTGCTATATTAAGCTTACATTCTTTGGATCATCTTATGTATAGTTTCTATAGGCTCAATTCATCCTTCATTATTTAGCATGGAACCAAACCTTTGTAATATCAATTTCCTTTATCATGTTGTCTCATCTAAGTTTTACACCTTTCTCATCCATATTTTCTTTGTACCTATGCCTATTATGTGATTTACCCATGTTCCCCTATGTCTAATTTATCTCATTCTTGCCTCCATTGTTCACTAGACTCAAAAAACACTAAAAATTGACACATCCGAAGGATGACAATAAAAAAATATGCTTTTCTAGTTTTCTTTATTGTAAGTCGACAAAGATTAAACATCACAACCTTGAGGAAAATGTAAATTTCCTTGTGAGGGATTATCCCACATCTATATTATATTTATACTAATACATTGGAAAACTCCTACTCCCTTTTTAAATCCAACAAGATCCAAAACTAAAACATTGGATTAACTACATTCTTACTAAATTATATTTATCGACATAAAATAGTTATAATTAAACTTTTAGCAAGGATCATGTCCATTTTTTTCTTGATTGGTGAGCGCTTTTGAACTGGAGCTATGAACCAATGAGTCCACAAATTGGGGGACCTCATCCCTAAATCTTGACAAGCTAGACCCGCGAGCACAAAATCCCAGCAAGGACTAAGCCCAAAGGAGAAAAAGACTCGCGTGGGTCCGACACAGAGTCTGTGAGCAACACATGCCAAGGAACTAGATCCGCGAGCAACACACTCCACTGTGGGTCTGGCACAAGTCTACGAGCACTCTAGCCCAACGAGGGTCTGGCACAGTCAGCTACCCCCTGGGGATCACTAGCTCCTCTTGAGTACCTCCCTCCATCCTCCACTGCCATACACGTACCAATCACCTATGTACGCAACCTCCAACACGTCCATCAAGGCGGGCTCAAACCGGTATACACCAGTTTCGGCCAGGTGGGGATTTGAACTTTGGTTGCACTAATAGTAGTGTAACCACTTCACCACTACACCATAAGGTGATCCCCCAGGATCATGTCCATTTTTTACTATAGTGATAAATGAACATGTTAAGATAATATCTTTCTAATACACCGAAAGATAAAATACAAATTTATAATACGTTATAATCATCACATAATTAAAAATTTATCTTAATATCATCAAATATTTATTTTGACTTATACTTTTATTTAATTCTATGTATTATTTAATTAGAAAATAATTTTAATATACTTTAATAAATAAAAACACTAGATAATATTACTAAAATAACTATATGATTAAATATGTAATTAAGATAATAATTCTATATTACAATAAAGATAGAATATAAAATAATAATAGATAATGAATATGATATATTATATCCTTTACATGGTTAGATTTATCTTTAATGTAAGAAATTATTTATATTGACTTGTATATTTATCTATTTTTTATATTGCATATACATTATTTATCTAATTCATGTATAAATTATTTTATTTACATTATTTTGAAGATACTCTCATAAGTATATATGTATATATAAGTAATATATTTAAATTAACATACGTATCTTTGAAAAAATCTGTATAAAAGACACAAAGAGATATCATTGTCAAGGTGTTTGTTCCACTTTAGCTTGTTCCACTTAAAACACAAATCCAATTAAAAATGACAATATTGAGAATGATATCTCTCAATATCTTTTATGTAGATTTTTCAAAAGATGTGTATGCTACATTAAGAGTTATGTCCATAGACATTTCAAGGAATGGATTGTAATAGTGCGATCATGTTAAAAGTAACTCTCACTTTTTAACTTAAATTGACAACCATTTACATATCAAAATATTAATATTAAATAAAAATCCTAATATTAATATATAATAATAAACATAAATATGTGAAATAAAAATGAAATACTTTTCATTTTATTTTTACCTATGACATTGTCTTCTTCCTTAAAAACATTATTTTATTTTATTTTTTTATAATAGATTTAGTGTAATAAAATAAATAAATTAAATTTTGTTATCACATGCTTAGATCTATCCATATTTATCATGATTTTGGTATTTTATGTAGAAAGAGGAAAAGCCTATTAAAATATTGTAGAGTGTGGTGGAAAATATATAGAAAAAATATTTAGGGTTGTCATGAGTAAATTCATAATATATTTAAGTTTATTCAAATTATAAGAAAAAATAAAATTTGTAATTGGAAAGGTTGTATATTTCATAATATAAAATAAAATATTAAATTATTGAAATAATTTAATATGTTAAATTTTATATTGTTGATATAATTATCTGTTTAAAATATAAAATTACTAATTTATTAAATAAAATAGAGTAATTGTTGGTAATGCCATAGTGTGATGGTTAAATGGTGTCATTGGGATTCTTGTTATGAAGGTTCAAACCCCTACAAATATTTTATTACTAAATTTCATATTTGTTGCAGGCAAGAGCCACCAGTCACATGAAATCTTGCCACCGGTCACATGAAAAGAGTTTACCAGACGCACTGCAGTTCATAGGGGGATGTATACCCGACCGATCTGCAGTCTAAAAAAAGAAAGACAAAAAGCCTACCCCCAAACCTGGAGGGCGTGTCACGTGAAAAAAGTACGGATACCTTACCTGACCGATTCCCGCAGTCTAAAAACAAATTATTATATAAAAATATAATCATAATTACATTAAAAATATATATATTAAATAAAAACAAATAAATATGATTATTTTACTTTATCAACATTGAAAAACAAATATATATTATATATAATATTTAAATTAATTATTTTTCTAATATAAAGATATTAGAATATTAAAATATGTATTAATAGTTAAAAATAATATATAAATAAACGTTATACACCATCTAGTGACCTCGTGTATGGCATGTGTTATGAGAAAGACACTAGGCAATCCTAGTGATTTTATTCGGCCAAGCCGATATAACGGGTGAACCCTTTTGATTTAGGTGAGATGTCTATCATCTCAGTAAATCAAAAATAGGTGACTAAGGAGTAAGGAAAAGACACCTAAGGGAAATGTTGAAGTACAAAGCACCGCGTAGGTCAAAAACAATAAAACATTATTTGCGAATATGCCTGGTCAAAAGAGCCCAATGTTCAAATAATCGTGATTAAAGTTGCAGCCCATAGTTTGAACTCGTATTTCACTAAAAATTTGAAAGAAAGAAATGATGCTAACAATAATGAAAGTCTCTTTAAAAATAAACCCTAAGCCCTGCAATGCCTAAAGGGAAACATTTCATTAAACACACGATAGTGTTGTTGAAGATTTCAACAGAAATCCAACTCGCCATTTTGGGCTTATATGGTTCGGGTAAGTAGTACCTAACCAACAATGTTAAAATGTGAATATGATGGTCAAGAGAACTGGATTAATTGGACAAGAACGGTCTTTACATTGTCATTAATATATATATTATTAATATTTAATTATTTTATTCATTTTTACATTTATTTTTATTATATATCATATGTAGAATGTAAATATAATATAATATATTAGATAACTAAATATTCCATTGTGAAAATAAAATATATTGTAATTTTAATATAGAACATAAGACAATAAATTATAATTAAATAAATTCTTCAATAGAACAATATTTAGGAAGGGAGACTATGTGAGATATTAAACAAGGTTACTAAAAGTCTAGGAATCACTTGAGCCTAATCTAATCATTAACAACTTGTAATCAAATTAATGTATACTAAACTACTCTATAAAATATGAACCAAAATAAGTCAATGTAGAGGCACATTTAAGTAATTGTCACTTTTTCAATACAAACTTTCAAATTTTTCATGATGAAGAAAAGTGATTTATTTTATGGTAGACATCTAACCTAAAGTTGAATTATACCTTGACTTGTATGATGATTTGTATATTAATAAATGTTAAATTAAAGTAAATAGAACTCTACATTTTAGTGTTCAATATAATAATTACTTTCAAGTAATTAAAATCTAACATTAAACTAACTTTATTTGAATATAAACATTTCAAAATTTAATAAAAAACTTTAACTATTAAAAAAAAAAATCTTTAAATGCTATATTTTATTAAAAACATAAAATAATTACAACTATGAATTTCAAATATGAAATAAAAAATTATAACTAAATCAAAAAATATATATATTTCATTGTCCTAATTTGGTCAAATAGTGATACTCATTATTGTGGGATTATCCTTTAATAAAAAATAAGAGTAAAATAGATTATTTTACCAATCTTACTTACAACTTCTCACATTTAAAAAAAAAAACCATACAAGAAGAAAGAAGCCTTTCATTCCATCATAATACATAAAAGTAAAAAATAAGAAAATACAAATCTCAAAGTGAACATTGCAACTTCAATAAAGCATATAAGCACATCAAAATCACTCTTTTTGAAATTTCCTATCTCTCATTTGGTTTCGCATGTAAAATATACCTAGGGAATAAGAAAGATGGTATTGAGATATTTTTGGACAAAATTCAAGAGAAAAAAATCCCTTCTTACAAAAATTCAAGTAAAGAACAGATTATCACACAAGGGGGGACACCCTCTAGGCATAACTCATTGAACTTATCAGTGCCAAACTCATTTAAAAAAAAAATTGATCGAATGTGTTACAAGGTAGCAATTAGACAAACTTATCATCTTGTATCTTACCCTACAAATTCATACCACAATCCACCATAAAATATTTTTTTCTTGAGAATTGATTGAAAATGATGTAATCATCACTTCATGTAATCATACTATTCTCACTCTCTAGAGTTTATTTCCCCACAAAGAGGGTAGTCCATTAAAATTTTCCCCATTAAAATAGTTTTTTTTATCATGAAATTAGGAATATTTTGATATATTTCATTAGCAAGGGTGAAAGACGTGTTGTTCTGAGTAGACATCATCTACTTTGTTCTATCTATGCAATCCATTATCACTATTGTAGAGGTCATTGTCCTTAAGAAATTATAAAAAGATATTATCAAATATTTATCCACATATTTTAAATTAGAACATATCTTTATTTTTATGTGCTACTTATGTTAAAAATATTATGTTTATTATTAAATTTTAATATTTTAATATATAGATAGATATAAAATTTAAAATAAAAGATTTAAAATTATTAACACACTTAAATTATTACACTTCACCCTTTCCTACCATTACAAAATGTCTCTCCACATTAATAATATAAGTACAAGAATGAAAATACCAAGAATTAAGATAGCGATATCAATAGAAACATAAGATGTAAATTAGTTTACAGGAACATATTAGCCAAACTACATAACCTCTGATTAATGATAATGTTATGGTTCGCATTTTTTTTTTAACCAAAGCGTAATGGGTGTCGTTAATTACAGCAGAATCCAGACAAATTCTACTTGGCATCCAAATTAATTTTTCTATAATTGCAATAGCCTCAAAAAAAATCTGCCATGTGTCACACCAACACCCGCAGTATCTTCTTGAATATGATTCCGGCCGCACCATTCAATTCCTTAAAGAATTCAATTTAACCAACTGAAATTGGAATTATGATATCACAAACAAACTCTTCCATACCCGGTTATAAATCCAGGTTGGAAATTCAGGTTAGGAGTAATAGCTGAAGTAACAGGAAATCAAACGTCGCTTTCCTCTAGATTTTAATAATACCCCAGGAAATCCTGTGTCATCTTTTTATTGGACAATTGGTGATTCTACAAAGAGGCTGACTGATTCCATTCACCTTTTGTCATTGGCTTATTGAGAGTCCAAATTGAATGCTGCCACTGGTGCAGATGCCTAATACGTTAATGTTCGAGTATTGCATTGTGCTTCAACCTCGAAAAGATTATTGAACTTCTAAAACTGGTAGGGACTACACTCATTCCACCTGCTATAAGGTGTACTCTCCAATTGCAATCCCTAAGCTTTATTATCAACTGTTATTCATTCCTGTTATCTTAGTCATAGTAGTAGTACTAGGGACTCTGATTCATTCAAATATTACTAAATGGCTAAGGAAATGTCAGAAGATATATCCATACCAGACCCAGAGTTTTTGGGCAGAAGACTGGGGAGAAACAGAAAGAAATTTGTGGGAATTCGACAGAGGCCATCGGGTCGATGGGTGGCCGAAATTAAGGACACCATTCAAAAGATCAGGCTGTGGCTCGGCACCTTCGACACGGCCGAGGATGCAGCTCGGGCTTATGATGAGGCCGCCTGCCTGCTGAGAGGTAACAATACCAGAACCAATTTCTGGCCTTCTCCTTCCCCTCATACTCATGGGACCTCCGCCTTGCCCTCCAGGACTGCCAGGATGCTCCTCCTCAGGCTCAAGGATGCCAATGCCAGAAACAGGATTATGGATTCTAATTCTAATCCTCATATGCTCTCTAATTCTGATCGTTTGGAGCCCAATTGTCTCCGCAATCAGTTTCTACAGTCAAAAATTAAGGTGGAAGCCGAGTCATTCAGCTCTGATGACAACGTGCAGGCTGATTATGCCAAGAGTTCCCAAATACTCGACTTACCTTCAGAGAAGCCCTCTTGCATTAAAAGCAATGGTGATCTCATTGGTTCCAGCCTGACCAACTTGCCGGTTACTCCAAGTAACTCCATGGGTGAGGGGCTTGTTGATGGCAATGACACTGACCCAACCAGTGTTCCTCAAAATTCTCTGGAACAATGGCAGACTTACAGTGAAGAGCTGCAAGAAGAGAGTAATACTGTGTTGATGGACACAGCTGAAAGTTCTGTTTGTATGGATAGCTGCTCCCCTGCAGGAGAGGGCCTTACATCTGTAGAAACCCTAAATGAAGTCGAAAAGGACACGATTGATGGATTGAATTTAATGGGTAGCGAGGAAATGATAACTGGGTATTGCCCATTTGCAATTGCTGCGGAAATTGCAGAGCCCACGAAGAGCGACATATCCAACATTTTGATGGAGGATCAACCGTCTGATTGTGTCGGATCGGTTGTAGATTTGGGAGAATATAATTCTTCAATGTTTCGAGAGGCGATGAGGAGGAGAACTTATGAGAGGAAAATCTCGGCTTCTCTGTATGCAATGAATGGGATCTCTGAGTACTTTCGTTGTACCAGCGAGCCTGCACTAAACTTGTCTAAGAATTTCAAGGCTGGCAATGGTGATCAGATTTATCAGACTCCTGAACAGAGTGAAACGTGTTCGTCGCCCTATTCTTCTGATTCTGCAGAGGGAGCAGATGGCGTAGAGATGCTGTGGAATCCATGGAACTTGAATTTCCTTTGAGGGATTAATTAATATAAAGTAACAGCTCCCTCGGTTGTTATTTAGAAAATCTGTGTATTCCAATTCCAATTTTCAATGTGTATGAGAATTGTAGTAGATGTTTTTACATAGATATGCATGCATGATCATTGCTTTGGTAAGTGTCAATCTTATAGATTCTCCACAACGTCAGGAAAATTGTTTATTTTTTTTATCAAATGTCCACTTTATCCCTACCGCCTCCCGCGCAGCATCCCCACAACCAAGAAAGATAGTTCAATTATCTCAAATCTATTCATGGCTTTTAAAACCAAATCATTATGTGCACAAATATTTTTGATAATATTATATTAACTAGCTTATAAATTTTGAATTACTATTAACAAAATTTTAGATCTATATTATTCTTTGATTCATTTTACTTTTAACATATATATCAAAATTATTATTTTTCTGTATTTATTTAAACAATGAGTAAATACAATGAAATCTATCTTAAGTGTATAACATTTGAGAGATTTAGCTAACAAAGTTTGATTTTTCCTAGTGTTTTGAATATAGGTCATTAATTTTTATGATATAATTACATTCATTATAAAATAAAATATAGATATGAAGTAAAGCGTAATGCATGTTTTAATTTTTAGAAAGCTGATTCTAAGGGCTACATACTTACAAAGTGGCATTCCCAAATGACTTCATTTGATCCGTGAAAGGATAAATTGACTCTTTTTTTTCAACATTTTGATAAATGTAGAAGAGACTCTATTGAAGGTTTGATCTAACCCCTTTAGGCTATTAAATTTGTTAATTTTTCTATAAAATGTTTTATTTTAGAAAAAAATCATGATATCCCACAAATGGGACACACTATTATGGGATCAATTAAAAGATATCCAATTTTACTTCTAGATCTAAAAAGGGATGGAAGAAAAATGATAATATGGAGCACTATAAAGGTTTTATAAGGAAGAGGAAGAAAAAAATTTGGCTGATAATACAAATGTAATGGCCTCTAATGATGGTGGTGGTGATACTTTTCCTATAGCTATAGACACTAATTCATATAAGGGTATATATAAGATAGAATCAAGAGCCTCTTTCAATGAAACTCTGAAATGAGAGTAGTTCTTAATTTGTTAGAGCTTTGATGGTTGTAGTGTGTAATTGAGGGACAAATCTCTTGTTAGTTTCATCAAATGAGGAAAACCATGGCTCACATTTCTACATAAAAAGAACAAGCCTCTCTCTAATGATTTTTACATTTGAAATTAACAAAGAATCTTGTTTGGATGATTTAAGTAAATTATGTTTGTATGGAGGTGATTTTTAATATGGAACAATGCCATATGTGTGGGGCCACAGTTTTAGCTAAGATATTTTAGTTTGGAACTATTTTTTACTTGGATAGTGACACTAGGGAATGCAATAATTTGAAGGTTCATGACTCAAGGGATCATGATATAAAAAATCAATTGATTAGGATCTATTTAGACAATTAAACAATTGGATTTGTTAGTTGCGTTCCTAGAATCATAGTTTTATCAAATTTAATTTTTGCAACTCCTATACTCTTGATTTCCTTAAATTCTTATTGTCTCAAATTCTCTAGCAACCAATATGATATATATTAATGGGTCCCATTTAAATATAAATTTATGATTATTATATTATGATTAGTGTTATATTAAACTTACATTCTTTGGATCATCTTATGTGTAGTTTCTATAGGCTCAATTCATCCTTCATTGTTTAACATCGAACCAAACCTTTGTAATATCAATTTCCTTTATCATGTTGTTTCATCTAAGTTTTACACCTTTCTCATCCATATTTTCTTTGTACCTATGCCTATTATGTGATTTACCCATGTTTCCCTATGTCTAATTTATCTCATTCTTGCCTCCATGCTTCACTATACTCAAAAAACACTAAAAATTGATACATCCAAAGGATGACAATCAAAAATTGTGCTTTTCTAGTTTTCTTTATTGTAAGTTGACAAAGATTAAACATCACAAACTTGAGGAAAATGTAAATTTTCTTGTGAGGGATTATCCCACATCTATATTATATTTATACTATACATTGGAAAACTCCTACTCCCTTTTTAAATCCAACAAGATCCAAAACTAAAACATTGGCTTAACTACATTCTTACTAAATTATATTTATCAACATAAAATAGTTATAATTGAACTTTTAGGAAGGATCATGTCCATTTTTTTTTGATTGGTGAACGCTTTTGAACTGGAGCTATAAACCAATGAGGCCACAAACTAGGGGACCTCATCCCTGAATCTTGACAAGCTAGACCTACGAGCACGAAATCCCAACAAGGACTGAGCCCGAAGGAGAAAAAGACTCGTGTGGGTTTGACACAGAGTCTGCGAGCAACACACTCCACCGTGGGTCTGGCACAAGTCCATAAGCACTCCAGCCCAACAAGGGTCTGGCATAGTCAACTACCCCCTGGGGATCACTAGCTCCTCCTGAGCACCTCCCTCCATCCTCCACTGCCATACACGTACCAACTGCCTGTGTACGCAACCTCCAACACGTCCATCAAGGTGGGCTCAAACCTGTATACACCGGTTTCCGCCAAGCTTGGATTTGAACCTTGGTTGCACTAATAGTAGTGCAACCACTTCACCACTACACCACAAGTTGATCCCAAAAGATCATGTCCATTTTTTACTATAGTGATAAATGAACATGTTAAGATAATATCTTTCTCATACACCAAAAGATAAAATATAAATATATAATATGTTATAATCATCACATAATTAAAAAATTATCTTAATATCATCAAATATTTATTTTGACTTATACTTTTATTTAATTCTATGTATTATTTAATTAGAAAATAATTTTAATATACTTTAATAAATAAAAACACTAGATAATATTACTAAAATAACTATATGATTAAATATGTAATTAAGATAATAATTTTATATTACAATAAAGATAGAATATAAAATAATAATATATAACAAATATGATATATTATATCAATCACATGGTTCTAGATTTATCTTTAATGTAAGCAATTATTTATATTAACTTATATATTTATTTATTTTTTATATTACATATACATTATTTATCTAATTCATGTATAAATTATTGTATTTACATTATTTTGAAGATACTCTCATAAGTATATATGTATATATAAGTAATATATTTAAATTAACATACATATCTTTGAAAAAAATTGTATAAAAGACACAAAGAGATATCATTGTCAAGGTGTTTGTTCCACTTTAGCTTGTTCCACTTAAAACACAAATTCAATTAAAAATGACAATATTGAGAATGATATCTCTCAATATCTTTTATGTAGATTTTTCAAAAGATGTGTATGCTACATTAAGAGTTATGCCCATAGACATTTCAAGGAATGGATTGTAATAGTGTGATCATGTTAAAAGTAACTCTCACTTTTTAACTTAAATTGACAACCATTTACATATCAAAATATTAATATTAAATAAAAATCCTAATATTAATATTTAATAATAAACATAAATATGTGAAATAAAAATGAAATACTTTTCATTTTATTTTTACCTATGACTTTGTCTTCTTCCTTAAAAACATTTTTTTTTTATATAATAGATTTAGTGTAATAAAATAAATAAATTAAATTTTGTTATCACATGCTTAGATCTATCCATATTTATCATGATTGTGGTATTTTATGTAGAAAGAGGAAAAACCTATTAAAATATTGTAGAGTGTGGTGGAAAATATATAGAAAAAATATTTAGGGTTGTCATGAGTAAATTCATAATATATTTAAGTTCATTCAAATTATAAGAAAAAAAAAATATTGTAATTGGAAAGGTTGTATATTTCATAATATAAAATAAAATATTAAATTATTTAATATGTTAAATTTTATATTGTTGATATAATTATCTGTTTAAAATATAAAATTACTAATTTATTAAATAAAATAGAGTAAATGTTGGTAATGCCATAGTGTGATGGTTAAATGGTGTCATTGGGATTCTTGTTATGAAGGTTCAAACCCCTACAAAGATTTTATTACTAAATTTCATATTTGTTGCAGGCAAGAGCCACCGGTCACATGAAAAGACTTTACCAGACACACTGCAGTTCATAGGGGGATGGATACCCGACCGATTCCTGTAGTCTAAAAAAAGAAAGAAAAAAAATTAGAGGTAGGTCTAGTCTCCCCCCAAACCCGGAGGGCGTGTCACGTGAAAAAAGTACGGATACCTTACCTGACTGATTCCCGCAGTCTAAAAAAAATTATTATATAAAAATATAATCATAATTACATTAAAAATATATATATTAAATAAAAACAAATAAATATGATTATTTTACTTTATCAACATTGAAAAACAAATATATATTATATATAATATTTAAATTATTTTTTTTCTGATATAAAGATATTAGAATATTAAAATATGTATTAATAGTTAAAAAGAATATATAAATAAAAGTGACCTCTAGTGACCTCGTGTATGGCATGTGTTATGAGAAAGACACTAGGCAATCCTAGTGATTTTATTCGGCCAAGCCGATATAACGGGTGAACCCTTTTGATTTAGGAGAGATGTCTATCATCTCAGTAAATCAAAAATAGGTGACTAAGGAGTAAGGAAAAGACACCTAAGGGAAATGTTGAAGTACAAAGCACCGCGTAGGTCAAAAACAATAAAACATTATTTGCGAATATGCCTGGTCAAAAGAGCCCAATGTTCAAATAGTCGTGATTAAAGTTGCAGCCCATAGTTTGAACTCGTATTTCACTAAAAAAATTGAAAGAAAGAAATGATGCTAACAATAATGAAAGTCTCTTTAAAAATAAACCCTAAGCCCTCCAATGCCTAAAGGGAAAAATTTCATTAAACACACGATAGTGTTGGTGAAGATTTCAACAGAAATCCAACTCGCCATTTTGGGCTTATATGGTTAGGGTAAGTAGTACCTAACCAACAATGTTAAAATGTGAATATGATGGTCAAGAGAACTGGATTAATTGGACAAGAACGGTCTTTACATTGTCATTAATATGTATATTATTAATATTTAATTATTTTATTCATTTTTACGTTTATTTTTATTATATATCATATGTAGAATGTAAATATAATATAATATATTAGATAACTAAATATTCAATTGTGAAAATAAAATATATTGTAATTTTAATATAGAACATAAGACAATAAATTATAATTAAATAAATTCTTCAATATAACAATATTTAGGAAGAGAGACTGTGAGATATTAAACAAGGGTCCTAAAAATCTAGGAAAACCCTGAGCCTAATCTAATCATTCACAACTTGTAATCAAATTAATTTATACTAAGCTACTCTATAAAATATGAACCAAAATAAGTCAATGTAGAGGCACATTTAAGTAATTGTCACTTTTTCAATACAAACTTTCAAATTTGTCATGATGAAAAAAAGTGATTTATTTTATGGTAGGCATCTAACCTAAAGTTGAATTATACCTTGACTTGTATGATGATTTGTATATTAATAAAATGTTAAATTAAAGTAAATAGAACACTACATTTTAGTATTCAATATAATAATTACTTTCAAGTAATTAAAATATAACATTAAACTAACTTTATTTGAATATAAACATTTCAAAATTTAATGAAAATCTTTAACTATTAAAAGGAAAAATCATTAAATACTATATTTTATTAAAAACATAGAATAATTACAACTATGAATTTCAAATATGAAATAAAAAATTATAAAATCAAATATAAAATAAAAAATTATAACTAAATCAAAAATATATATATATATATATATATATATATATATATATATATATATATAAAATAATTTTAACAAAAACTATTTAATTCTAACTAAAATTATAAATAGGGCGCGCAACTATAACAACCATTTCATGAAAAAAAAAACCTTCAATAAGCCTTACCATAGTTATTATATGCCCTTAATTACAAATATTAGAACATCTAGTTTGTTTATAGTAAAGTTTATTTTATAACAATTGGCTTTCTCACTACCAAGTCGAAACAAACTTGGAGGTCAAGGATTACGTCAAAACATGTGCCGTGTATAAAGCTGTTCACTAGTAATACAGACTCAATATTTTAAATTTTAATTGATAATAATTGACAAGTGAATTAAAACACCATCACTGTGAACAACCATTATCTACTAATCAATTGACAGCACAAATGGGAGCCAATTCCAATGAATTCCACAGCATCTCCAGGCTATCTTCTTCACCAGAAGAAGGGGATGATAACTCACTTGGTTTAGGGTTTACCATCTCCGATGGCCTCTCAAAGATTTCATCGCCACCTCCAGATATATAAATCTCAGCTAAATTTGGCGACGCTGCAAAGTCTCTGGTATAGTGAAAGTAGTCAGAAATCCCATTCATGGCGTAGAGCGAAGCGGAGATTTTTCTTTCATACATATTTCGCTTAACGGCCTCCCTCAACAGAGAGGAATTCTGTTCTCCAGGCATAGCTCCCACACAGTCATACGATTCTCCCTCCATGAAGATGTAAGGCATGTTGTTATTGGTTGGATTCTCAAGTCCTGCAGCAATGGCGAAGGGAGAGTACCCACTTGCTAATTCATCAGCTCCAACTAAATCCAGACAATTATGGACACCATTTACACATAAATTTATATCTGTATCGACATCATATACAGATTCTACAGATGAAAGAGCTCGACCAGTAGGCGAGCAGCTATTCATAGAAACAGAACTGGCAGTAAAACGACAGCTACCTTCATTACAATCTTGCCTAACCATTTCCGGTACGCCTTTATTTGTAACAGCAGCAGCTATGTTTTCTGGTCTTCGATCCGAAATATCACCATTACTGTGAAGTGGGATTTCCACCATAGAATTACTGGTACCCAAAAACTCATCTTTACCAATACTGTAATTTAACTTACCTGAAGGCGAGCTGAGGACTTGTTCCGATCCTTTTAAAGTTTCTTCGTCAGAGTTGATCGATTGGGCTTGCGCCTTGATTTTTGATTGCATAAACTTATTACAAAGACTATTTTCTTCTGAAGATTTGTCATTAACAATCATACCGGCATTACTCTTTCTGGCATTTGCATCCTTGAGCCTGAGCAGAAGTCGACGAGCCGTCCTGGATGGCAAGGCAGAAGTCCCATGGGCTTGAGGGGAAGGAGAAGGCCAGAAATTGGTTCTTGTATTGTTGCCTCTCAGCAGGCACGCGGCCTCGTCGTAAGCGCGAGCTGCATCCTCCGCCGTATCGAAGGTGCCCAGCCACAGCCTGATCTTTTGAATGGTATCTTTAATCTCTGCAACCCATCGACCTGATGGCCTCTGTCGAACTCCTACAAATCTTTTTCTATGTCTTTCCGAGCTTGTGTCGCAAAAAACAGGGTGCGCTTCCGGTGAATCCATGTCTGATGTTAGACAGCTGTTGTTGATGGCATTCACAATTGAACTATTCACAACTTTGGGGGATCTTTTCTTGGATTTAACAGGGCTATCCTTAGCCATTGTTTATAATATTCAGTTTTTGACTTTTTGGGTCTTGGTCTGGTATGCACAAATATCCCAGACAGAACTAAGAAGAGCTTTGATAGAAAGAAAGAGGCAGGAAATTGAAAATGACTAAGAGAAAAAAATCTCAATTGATCTTCTAAGGGGCTGTACTGATAGGCTAACTAAATGCTTCTAACAATTTGAGTTTCAGTGATCATTTGATCTTCCAAAGTGGACTTCTAATAAGGTATTTATAATGATTGTTTCTGTCTTTTTCTTTTTCATATTTTACTTGAATGATGATTGAACAGTAATATAACAAAAAAAATCTGAGGGGAATGATGCGAGGACATGAAATGTGTGGCCCAAATGATCCGGAAAATGCAACGGGAATGCGTGCCATGTGGCGATGTTGGAGAGAAACGGGATGAACAAATTCTTAATTTGGTTTCTCAGCTGACTTTTTCTGAGTCTGGTGTCGCTTCACCACAGAGGTTACAATCATATCTACATTTCCAATGCTACGAGACGGCCAACAATGGTGATATACTAGCACTTGCACCCATGAGAGGTTCAAGGAAAATGCCGATAGGAGATTAAAGGTTTGCAGCCAGAGAGCGAAGCATTTGTTTTCAAAACATTTCAAATCCTCCAGATAAGACTTAATGGAAATTGTTAAAAAAACAGTTATGAGCTGTTCAGAAATTTTTCAAATCCTCCAGATAAGACGTGCTGGAAATTGTTTAAAAAACAATAAAATGGAGTCTTAAACAGTAATTCAGAAGCCCACTTACAAAACAGGGTCAAACGTGTTTTTAAACCATGAGATGATCAACAAAGTATTTGTCTATCCTGAAGCAACAATAAATAGTAAAATGACTTGAAGGAACATGAACATTTTGGATCAACTTGTATGAACATCCATGGACAGCATGGCACACACATCACTCTTACAGTCAAACAAACATTTCACAGAGACATTGTCCATTGCAAAACACAGTGGTATACTGTCCATTCACTGTCTAAATATTGAAGCAACAGTAAATAGTAGAATAACTTGAATCAAGCTTGTATCAACTTGTATGAGCATCATGTGAACTGTAGCTTTGGAAAATACTGAAAAGATAATCAAGGTAGTCTGTGATACCAAAGAACATCAACATCATCTTTGGAAGCATGAACAACATGGCCTTTCTATCATAGGAACACTTGATAGAGACATTGTGTAAGGATATCACTTGCATGCATTGACTCCCCCTGTGAGTGAGATAATATGTATATAGAGCCATGTCACTGGCATCACTGTGCAAAGCACTGCCATTATTAACCTTTAATAGCACTGTGAGCACTGTTGTTTATACAGACCACATCTTGACAATCTACACTGTCACATGAAAATAGCATAGCTGTTTTGCCAAGAACCATCACCATGCATAACCTTGTTAAGTTGATCAAGACTATCAATATATTGATACTGTTATCAGACTCCTACAACTGAAAGCATAGCGAACATATCACAGTAAAGTTTGTGAAGACAGTAGGACATTGTTATCCATGTAGACAAAACAACACTACAGAAACATTCAGTTCAAAACCACAATGGAACTTGTGATATAGAAATTCACTGTTATCAGATACTGTTATCAGACTCCTGCAACTGAAAACATAGCAAACATATCACAGTCAAGTTTGTGAAGACAGTAGGACAGTGTTATCCATGTAGACAAAACAACACTACAGAAACATTCAGTTCAAAACCACAATGGAACTTGTGATATAGAAATTCACTGTTACATGAGAAGATGTCGATTGAAGTCACTGTTGGAGTAGCATAATATGGGCCATTCTTGGAATATATACAAGCCCATGAGTTCTATTGGTAGCTCATCAAATGCAACTCTTTCTCATCTTGTCCCTTGTTTCCCATTACATTTGATGACACCTCTTCTGCCACAGATTGGGAGGGGCTTTCTGAAGCTAAATTCGAGCTGCATGCCCTGACACCCCATACTTCATCTTCCTCAGACTGGAAGATCGCATTATTCCATACAACTGTGGGGTTCCCATCTGAAACTGCAGAATACAAATTTTCATTACCGCCTAAGGAGGAAAAGCATGACCTAATAGAAAGAAAGACCCACAAGAAAAGAAATAACAGGGTATGATTCCTAGTTGGAGCTGCAGAAGCATTATGACACAACTCTTCTGTAGAAAAATTCCAGAAACAAAGGTAACAGAGTGGAGGTATGAATCCATATTACAGATTAAGCAAGACAGAAATCTCTTTCTTTAAATAATAAAATCCAAATAGCCAGAACCCTTAAACAAAATTGAAAAACAGAACTAGTGGGTTTGCTGAGCAAATAGCCCACACTCAAAATTGTTACAAAAAACCCTAGCGGCATAGCAAAATCACGTCAAATGAAGGGAGGCCACGAAAGAAGGCATGAAAATTGAAATGAAGAGATGGCATGAATCTTACCTGGTCAAGCAAGAACCAGTGCTGGTGCAAAACTTTTGAACCTTGGAGACTTTCAATGCTAGAGGTCGATGATGCCTTCATCTATTAGCAAGCCGAGGCATTTAGGTAAATTGGAGGTGGTGATCTTAGGGCGGTCAGGGAATGGCATGCAACGTCTCTGCCCTGGGTTTGACAGCTGCCCAATCCTTCAGGTCGGCAACAGGTGTGAGCCGCATTTACAAAGTAATATTGATCTTCTTTCCCGGGAGGTTTACAGTGAACTGGCGACTGCTTGACGGCAAGCACACCTGTATCAGGCGTGAGACAGGTTTTCAGGCGTACTATGCACTGGGGATCCCAAAGGTAAAGCCTATCGGCTAATTAAACAAGTGGTGAGAAAGTAGGCGCTGAAGAAGTTTCATCTTATTTTATTTTAAGATGAAAGTAACCTAAGCTTTAAAGTTTTAATCTATTATTTAGTGGAAATCAGATTAGGGACAAGGGTTCCAGGTAAATCTACGCTATTCAATTAAAAATATAATTAAAATTCGCTTGTCAGGAAGGTATTTTCGTCCACGGTATTTAGATTATTGCCAAAGAATTCTCAACATTAGTGTCATGGTGAAAAATATAATTCTGTTGTATTTTCCTAGTTTGTTTTGTGCTTAGTTTGGAGTGCTGTTTTAATATTTTTATATAATAAAAAATGTTTGTATTTTTATTCACATTCTATGTGCAATTAGTTTTGTGTATTTAACTTTTTCACACCTAGTCTTATATTCATTGTGTATTCCTATGTTTATGTGTTTGTAGTTTCAATCTAATTAGCTTATTATCTGATTTTAATCATCAATCTTATCCCGATCCATAACTATGAGGTTATCTTTGTAACAACAACCTTTATCCTTTGCCAACCTTGCTATGTGGTCTAGGTTATGTCTATAACTATGAGGTTATCCTTGTAGTAATGACCTTTATCCATCTAATTGCACAACTGAAATAAAAAAAATATAGTTGATTAAACTCTTTTTATGCTTTTCTCCCAAGCTAACTATACACAAATCTTTGCAATCTAATGGTATGTCCACATATCAAAGGACATCAATTTGTGTTCATTTCAACACATAGGGGATACCTCTTAGCACATAGAGAATCACAAGAGTAATCATTCTCATTCAAATTCAATCATTGAAATCATGCAGGGATCTAGCACATCTAATCACACTCATTCTATCACCTATACATCACCTAGTAATCATTCTAGAATTTATGTGCATCTCTGAAACACACAATCTATCAAGGTATTTTTATATATTGCAACTTGATAGAAAAACTCTGAGAGTGTGAAAGACAATATCTTTTTATATTAGCTCATTTCTTGAGAATCAACATAGCATAATCTAGATATAATCAAATATCTTGTTTATATGTATAGAGTGAGTTCATAGTTGCAAACTAGATATACAACAACAAAGTCAATCTAGCATAGAGTAGAGAAGAATATTCTAATTCAGATCTATACACATGACTATGGCCTAAATTTGATGATTGTATGGTCGTATTTAATTCTTTCTATTGTAAAATATAATCAATCTTTTATGAAGATGGTATCACATGAAAGATGAGGTTTTATATATACAATCAAATTTTGTACAAAATTATTTGAATATATGTATTGAATTTTTATGTAATTTTGTTTATGATAAATCATATCTTAGCATTTAAAGACAAGTTCAAATAAATAATCAAGTTGAAAAATAATTTGATATGTAGAGTTGATTGTCAAATTTAGACCTACACACATTTAAGACAAATTGAAAATTTAATTGTAGATTTTAAAGATTATTTTCATCAATTGACACATTCTTGAATTATAAATAAAATTTCTCTTTATTTATTATTATCTATGATATAATTACTTTATTTAATCTAGATTAATTTATTCTTAATTACTTTATTTAATTAATTCTATTATTCCCTTTCCATTGGATTCTTCTATCTTTATAATTCACCTATTAAATAGGTTATTGTTTCGAAGAAAAAAATTATATATTTAATTTTAAAACTCAAATGAAATTTATTTAGAGACGTAATGCCACACTCAACGCTAAAACTAATGTCTTAACATAAATGTATTTTATTTAATAGCTGAAAGGAACTTTTTAAAAATTATAATATTATATTTTTATTTTAATTATGTTAAATTTTAAGGGAGTTTAAACTTTCACTCCTAAATTTTGGAGTATGTATATTTCATTAAAATGTTTGTGTTTATTAGAATGAACGTTATATAAATAAAAAGTATTTAAAAAAATAATAATAATGTCAATAAAAAATATTTTTATAAACAAGATAATTATTTATATAAATTTTTAAATATTATTATAGGTGATTTTTTATTTTTTTATTTTTTTTTAGATTTATTTTAAACTATTGATAGAATAAAATATGTAAGTTTTAAATAAGTGAATAAAACATTATTTATATAATTAATTATTGTTTAAAAATTTAAGTTGTAAATTAAAAAATATTAATGATATCTTTTTATTTATATTGAGAAAAAAATTTGCATTTATTTAGAAATATAAATTATAAAATAATTTAGAAATACATAAAATAATTATTAGATAAATAATTAAAAATTAATTTATATAAAGAAAAAATATATTTTTAAGTAGATATCTTTAAGATATTTATATTGATTAATAATACAATAGGAAAATGATAATTATTTTTAATATTTATTGCTTACTATATTATCATCTAAATACTATATTGCTTATTATGATCTCTTATTTATTATCTAATATTTATATACTTCATATAGTCATAATATATATAGATATTAATAATTCTAATTCATATATGTTAGGTAATTACATAATATTTGATTGTTGCAAGTTTTTGGATTCAATTGTGTATGTTTTTGACACAAAAACATACATTGTTGAATCCAAAAGCTTGTGGAAAACTCATTCCAACTATAATATTTGATTGTTATTATGCATAAAGATAATATCTAAAATGAAAATTTTAATAATAATTATAAATAAAATATTTAAAAATGTAAATTATTACAATACAAAATTAGAATATAATTGTTAAATCTCAACATATTAAAAATAAAATAATTAAAATATATTTGATAAAGTAAAATTATTAGTTTTATTTTAATAAATTAAGTATAATTAATAAACATATCTTATTAAACACATCTATCTAAAATAAATATATAATTTAAAGTTGTTTTATTTTATTTTTATTGTTACTTTATTTTTATGTGAAAATTTGTTATGGATTATAAATGACCATATTTTGTTGTGGCGTTAGTGAATGGGAGAAGAGGCATTAATGCGCAACACACGTCGATGAGAAAACTGAAGTCCGTCTTATTGAGCGTGTCTTTGAAAATGACAGCCTTGAATTCCTACCGTAGGATGATGCTGTTTTAAAATTAAATTTGACATTTTAATAAATATTTATTTCTGAAAATGCACTTTTGTTTGGGATGTCCGCATTTTAGCAAACAAAACAAAGTAATCAAGATAAGATGAAAAAATTTAAATTAAAATAAATAAATAATGTAGTTTAAAAACATTTATTAAATAAATTAATCAATTTTCAACAAAATTAAAGTATAAAAGTTTGATAAAATATTTTTAATTGTATGTGATAATTTTCGTTGATTAATACATATTTATAATAATATTTAGAAGTTTTATGTCATTATATACGTAATATTTTTTAATATAAATATGACAATCATTTACAGGTTTAATATTAATGATGTCATTTAATTATTAATATAATATTAGTAACACTTTTTTAAATAAGAAAAATAAATAAAAATGAAAAATTTAATTCATAATATTATTTTGTGAGTAATAGTTTTATCGTTTTTCATATACTAAAAAATACAAAATACACTATTGACAAAAAAATAGTTAGGTAATAAAACACACCCCTTCAAAGTTTGTCCAAGGACAAGTCCAAACAATAAGAGGACAAAACATATGTAATTATTACATTTTAATTATAATTGTTTGCATGTGATGTACTATAATTAAACAAATTGTAGAAAAGACAAATTTTATTGCAAAATCTTGATAATACTTGAGAATAATAAGTCACTTCAAGGGGGAATACCTCCTAAGTCTTTAAGAAGAACACAAATCATAATATCATTATAATAAACTAACCACTAGCTCTTCTATATACTTTGTTCATGCCTTGGATATTATCCAAACCAACTTAGATATCTAAATATAACACTATAAAACTAAATCAACAAATAAAACTATAGAGGTAAGATCAAGGATGGGTGAAAAAAAAATCAAGCAATGAGTCATAGAACTCTAAAGAAAGGTGTATCTATAAAGAATCAAGTGTAATAAATCAAAAATAGGTTTAGAAACCCTAATAGAAGAAGGAAAGACACTAAGATCAAAACCTTAGGAGATTCAAGAGTGGATGAGCTCACTAAATTTGTAGAGGAATAAACACATCTAACTAAAATTATCTAGGTTGATTAAATAAATGTAATCAATTATCAAATAATCAGCCTAGATATATTAAGCTAAGATTGATAAGAAAGATTACTAAAAAATAATTTTTTGGTTAAAATAAATTAAATTTGATTATAAGCTCAAAAATTGATGATGGATAATTTTCATTACAAATATTGGATGTTGATTCACCAATATCATATAATTTTAAATTTGACATAAAGAAAAATCTCATATTCTTCCAAATGACTATTCTACTCTAGAACACCTATGTGACTTCAAATGTGAAGTTGTGAGTGTAGGTCTAAGCCTACATGTGGATCTAAACCTGTAAACTCTAGACTATAATTATTAAATCCACCTTAATTTTTTTATTTGAAATTACATAAAAGTAGTTGGATTTTGGGAACACTTTGCAATGATTATTTTGATTGCAAGGGTCAAGTTCATCATATTCAAACCTTTAATAAACTTATTTTAAAATTCTAACTAGATTATGAAAATGTCAAGAAAGCATGTAATAAACCTAGGATAATGTAATTAGATTAATGTTGATAGAATTCTTTCACAAATGCTCAATCACAAGCCCTAATATAACTCGTAGGTGATATTAAACATTTTATCATGAATTCAAATGAGTGCCAAAAAATAATAATATCAAGAACACAATTTAACTAAACATGTACTAAATCATCTTAGAACAATTCAAAGGGTATCACTAGACAAACAATACGATAATTGAATAATCAAAATGGAGCATTTAATACTGTATAAAAAATAGAAAGATGTATTGCTATGTATGATGGGTAAAGAGGATAATCATATTGATATTTTAAAAGTATTATGAGTAACACATTAGAAGGGGTTGGGATTTGGGTCTAATTTGTATTTTATGTTGGTTAGCATAAAATAAATTTAAATTTACCATTATTTTTTATATTTATGATGGCACAAAGAGGAACTGGCTATGCAAATTATACATGAATTTCAAATTAACTTTTTTTAATTTTTAAGGAGGTGAAATAATGGTGTATGTATGTCATCAAGTAGATACAAATTTGATTCAAAAAGAGAAATTTAAACTATTCTGTAGATTTTTTAGGATACTATATAAGAAAATATGAATGTTGTTTCTTTGTGAGAATCTATCAAGAGATTCTTGTACTTAAGATTATTGTCTCATATGAAAATGATAAAAAGATAGTCTTTAAATTTTTGGTCATATTTTAAATACTTTTTGTAGAGGTTAATAGATAATCATTTTAAAAGGACTACAACATTATAATACTTAAGATTATTTATTCACTTTAATTGATACATATCTAACAAGTGAAGAATTATATTTTTAGTTCTTTGTATTTTACCTTATGGACAAGTATTTATTTATTTCTCAATCCAAACATATAAAAAATTTCAGAATTACTAGCTAGTTACACCAAATTATTACATTTAGAATTTTTCTAATTATGTTTTCCATTAGAAATTAGTGTAAATTTATTATAATATACAAATATTTTTTATATATTTTTTAATAAATTGTTCAAGACTTTTTGTTTAGAATTAGGTGTAATAGTAGTGGAAATGAAGTATGAATAAATAAGGCGATAAAATTGTCATCAAAAAATAGGTACTTAGAATATATGGTAAAAAAAGAGGATATTTTAATTGAAAAAAAGAAGATACTTAAGATATATGGTAATAAGAGATGGTATTTTAATTGAAAAAATAGAGGAGAGAATGTTTGAATAATAATGGTGTATTAGGAGGGGAGATGTAAAATTTAAGGTATAGAAGTAAATATGGAAATGAGAGAAATAGTTTAAGATTCTTTAAGACAAGTTTAGTAGGATATATGGTAAAAAGAGAATATTTTAATTAGAAAAAAAAGTAATAGGGATATACAGTAAAAAGAGAGAATATTTTAATAATAATGTGGTACTCCAAAGGGATACAAAATTCAAGGTATAGAAGTAAAAATTAAAATGAGAGGAATTGTTCAAGATTCTATTAATGAATGTGATATAAGATAAGTTTATTAAGTGATTTCTTTGAGGGAACAATTAGTGAAATGGTTGGCAAGGTGTTAATTTTAAATTTGATTTTTTAAAAGTTAGGTTTTAGATATGAGATTATAAAAGTGACCTAGGTCAAGTGCACATCTAGAAATCTAATTTAAAAAGATAAATAGTAATTTTACCATGTCAATGATAATCTTTTGAAAATAAGTAATAAAGACAATCAAAATGAATCATGTCATGAGCCAAATTCATGTACTAGTATCTCACATTAATAAATTATAATTACAAATCTCTAATTAAACCAAACCCAAAAACATAAACATACAAATTTCACCATTACAACTTCCAATTTACATATAGAAAGCCTTGCTAATAGCTAGTACTTCCTTATTCTCTTTAGAAGATATCTACTTAATAAATTTGTAAAAGTATTTAGTTGTCTCTACTTTGTACGTTTGAAAGTTTTATGCTTCTCTTTTTCGAACTGCAGACAATTTCTTCTTTGTTCTATTCTTTCAAACTTCGAGAAGAAGTTTATAAACAAATATGGTTTTGTAAGTAGACTAATTGCATCCTGCTTGGCCTGCCACACATTTTAAGCCAAGCAGTTAGCCGATGTGATTTAGATGTGATGTCATGGTCTATTTTTAGGTTGCTGACTACGCCATGTAAAGACTTTTTTTTGCATTTGCAGGGCGATTGAAGTGACAGCCTTCAAAATTTTGACCATGGAAAACTATAATTCAGTCGAGTTTTACAATAAAATATGCATAGTATTTATCGAACCAATTAAAGCCTTAAGGGTCACTTTCTACCCTTAGTTCTGTTATGAAAAGTCAGCTCAGATCTTGCTCTGCATTAAAAGTCAGAGCAAAATACAAAGTTGTCCCAACTTATGCTTCTGTCTACTTCTAAGGATGAATATAAAACAAACCACTTCAAAAGCATGGCGCTTCATATATAATATAATTGTAGAAACATCAATGATATATTCATCTAAAAGAGTTGAATTGGTAATCACTACCCAGTGAAGCAGCGGTATTCTTTGCATGTTATCAGCTATACGTAAATGCTTGTTAAAAGGCAACATATGGCAGCACTTAGCTGGTAAAGAAATTTGTTTGGATTGTTTACTCTTATTGACGTGAGGTTGATTCTTGTATTCAACACCGCGATTCCACTTGGTGGTGGTCTGAAAGGAATCATTGGTAAGAAAGTGCGGCTGTATTGCTCGAATGATGACAAGCTATCTCTAATGGTGACGTTAATGGCCTTTTTATCGTTGGGGTAAGTCAGTTCCGTAGGGTATAAAGATTGTATGTCGGCTGTTTGGTTGGTTTGTGTAGCAGCATCTGGGTGCCATTATTTCTTATATGCTTCAATTTGGCCATTAAGTAATGGTCAATTCATTGACCATATATGTGGTGACCCAGCTCATCGCATAAACTGCGTTATAGCATGAATACAACGAAGAAGTGTTTTCTTCCACAACTCCTTTATAATGCTCGTTTATATTAGTAATAATATATATATATATATATTGAAGTTAGTTTTTAAAAAATATGAAGGCTTTATATGAATAGTTGGTGTATTGAAAGCTCTTCCCTTGATTTATATTATTTGGATATAGTATTAATATAATAATAAATTGTTTATTTCAAATACATTTAAGTAGATTGTGCACTTTTTTCTTTTCACACCTACTCTGTATTATTAATAAGGCATTCCATATTATTAGTTATATGATGATGCAGTCTTAAATGGTGGCTTTAATAAATAATTGATCAATTTAGACAAGTTAATGTAAATTGCCTAGTTAGACATGAGAAAACATGTGTAGCAACATGGAAGCAAGGGTCTCCTTCTATTGTAAGACAACCTACAATGACTCTGAGCCTAATCCCTAAGGATTCACACCCACCTACAACTAATTATGCTCATGGATCAAGATCTCATGCACATAAACACATGACACATTTGAAGAACAAACAAAATGATATAGGTTCTATTAAATAAACTAAAATTACACATTTAAATGCATTTAAATGTGCTCTTTTGGTTACAAAAAAAATTAGGGATTTGAATATCCCTTATTCGCTCAATCTCTCTCTCCCTGCTATCTTTACTCAGTCGCTCTTCTCAATCCATGCAATTTCCTTCTATCACTTTGTCTTTTGGCCTCACATGCAACACCTTCACCTTGACAACATTTATAGACTTTTTCCACATTAGCAACAAATAGACTTCACTACAACCTTTTCTCCTTTATAGCCTCCTTTTATTTTTTGACCTCTCTAATTTACTACTAACTATTATATAATTCAACACTACTCTACTAACCATCTTGTTAGTGTTATGGCCTACAACACTATTGCTCCTCTTGTGATATCCTTGTCACTCACAACATCATCCTTCTGTTATTCTCAAACCTTGAACACCTCTATGTTGCTACAAGTACCCAATGCTCCATGGGAAAACCTTTCATTGGTATGAGTCGCCCCTTCCTCTATCATAGCTCCTTATGGTTTCAAGTGAGAAAATTCTCACCCTCCCTTTGCTACGAGTCTTGTGGCTATAAGTAGCCACCTTTGGTGTAAGTACCTCTTCATGATGGAGGTTCCTTTGCGAGTGGTTGCAAGTGCATGTTCTCCTCCAAACTAGTATCCCTATGCCTTTGTTGCATGCTAATTTTCAAACCAAAATATATTGTTGCATCACTCAAATTTTTGATGCTTGAACTAGGCTCTCAAAGTCTCCAATCACTCCTTTGTTCATCAACATCTACACACATATTGATCAATCCTCAACACTCTCTCACCAGCTTATATGTTATTTCATGGCTAGCTTGTGACCTTCCACGCATGCCCTCTCTTCTTTTTCTTAACTTCCATAGAGTGTATACACTTTATTGTGCATCCTTTGGGTTTGTTTATGGATTTTATTCATACATGACCTTTCTTTTCTCTTTTATACTAGCACACTCTTCCCCTATATTTTACTTTTGGAAGAGATATCTAATATTTTGGGAGGGAAGGATCCTTGTACAACTATTAAGATTAATGAGTTGAATCATTGTGGATGAAAATGAGAAATATGTGATAAATGACATAATTCCTCTAATTGATGAACTATTTCCTATCCAAAATTTTCAATTTTCTTTTATCTCAATGAGAACATCTATTGATTGGGGCCTCTATCACATGTCATCAATGTGGTTCAAAAGTTTTGGTAGACTATCACTTTAGCGAAGATGGTTCACTTAGGGAAGGGTAAGGGGGGAAATATTACTTTATGTCACAAGGATGACCATATGATGTCAAACTAGTGTATGCTTTTGAGTAATAATTTTTTGATTTCATGGATGAGGATGCATAGTTAGAGATCTCCATGAAGGATCAATCCATATGAAAACTATCACTTGGGATAGACTTAAAGAAGGTTTCTTATAACTTTTTCACTTGGTCTACATAAAAGAATCTTCATCCATTTAATGTTATTTTCTCATAAGATATTAATTTGATGGGTTTTTACTCCATACATATATGTGAAATTTATGGCCTTATGCTATGAAATCCTACACCTTGTTTAGGGATAGTCATGGTGACATGTGCATTTTGATTTCCCTATATTCATTTCTTTTGTTATATCATTGAATGAGCAACTTAACAATTGTGACATTGGGATTACACTTTATATTATTTGTTGATTTGGCGGCTAAACCGTGAGGAATTTGAAGATGGTGCAAACTAGAGTCTCATCAAATTTCGTTTGTAGATTCTAAAAATATTTTTTTCAAAATTTTTGGAATGAAATTGCACTTCTTTTTCTATCTCCCACGAAAATTGATTTTTTTCAGAAAACAACATTTTTAAAAAGTGACGCACACCGTATAATGCATAACTTTTTTTCCATGAAGGATAAAATTCTAATTCTTTCAAATTTATATTTTTAACTCTGATATCTAGTGCTTCCACTTGGTTAGATATTTTTTATTGAATATTTTTCCTTAATCAAGTTTCAAAGTCAAACAAATTACAATTCAAACACATCAGCCATTATAGCGTAACTTTTTGTATATGTCAAAATTTTATTTTATTTTTTTGTTGGATCAAGGACTTCAATAGCTAGTGCACTCATATTTTTAATTTTTTTTTTGATAATCTTCTATTTTTCCACATGTGAAGAACAAAGAAATTCATTTTGATGAAAACCTATGTTTAATAAAACTTAAAAAATAAATACATAACAAAACCAAAACATATTAAAATTATATTCATTGGATAGCTTGTTTGAGAATACCATAATCATTTGAAATAAATTTTAAATGAATTCATTTGATCCCCAAAAGCTAAATCAAAATGATTTTTTATCAACATTTTGATAGGTGTAAAGGAGACACATTTATAGGTATGGTTTAAAACTAGGAGGTTCTATCCAAGGGGGTTTGATCTAAGGTGATTTGATCAAACCCTCTTCAATTGGAATCCTTAAAATGGAACTTTTTAAGGCTTAAATCATTATATTTTCTAAAAATATGTGATTTCAGCTAAAATTCATTCCTCTCAGGAATTGTAAACCACTATTGTGACAGTAAATAAGAATACTTATGCACCTTACTGCAGCTTAGAAAGATATTTTATGTAGATGGGTGGATTCAAATTTTTTTTTTTAGAAATATCCTAATTTCTATTGATTCTAATATGGTTGAGTCACTTGAAGATAGAGGAAATTTTGTAAACATTTTTGTGTGTTTACAAATGTCAAGCTTCATATTCTTTTAAAAAAATTGACATTCTTGGAGGTTTTGTATTGAAATACCATACCTTACTATTGGTTTACATAGACTAACCTCCAAGTAGGTTAAGATAGGACCCTTAAGAAACTAGACTGTGTAATTAATTTTAAGCAACTAGGTTGTGTAATTATTTTTAAGCAACATATCTTCCACCTTATATTTTTTGTCAATGTCTTATTTTCCTTTGTACCATTACATGTTTTCTATGTTCAAGTTATGTTTTTTCAAAAAAATTAAATCAAGTATGTTCAAGTGAATGTTAAAACAACACTAAATTTTTTAAATGAGGGGTTTTTTTCAGAGGTAACACTCTAGAATCCACTAGAGATGTGTTGTTTGAGAGTATCTCACTCAAATTTTAGATCATTTAGGCCCACTTCAATTAGACTGTCTTTTCTATAGTATAAAAATTAAAAGTGGCATTCTTAAATGAAATTTGGCCCATTATAGTATCATATCCTATCCTCATCAATAGCATCCCTAAAAAGTAGTCTCGATCCCTAGACCTCCCATTTTCTACCCTAGATTATTTCTATGGGTGTAGAATTGACCTACATCATTTATGTATACTTTCATATAAAATTAACAAATTTAGATTCTAAAATTCAAATTTAAACCTTGCCAACCTTTTCCCTAGTTGTTGTAAGATGACTTGGCTACTGTTCATTTAGCTTTGTGTGCTATGTTGTATTTAAGGGAATTCATCATTTATTTTGAAATTATGCAAAGATCACACTGGAATAGTTATAAGAGAATTATAGAAGAATTGTAGAGCATCCCACTTACACCATTATCCTAGGCATACTGCATGCTTTCCAATGGTATTTATTCATTGTTCCAAAGTTATTGAATTGATCCATCTAGAACCTTTACTAAGTGTAAATGAAATTCACTTACCAAGTTGTTGAATGGTTTTTGTAGACACAACCCCACTTTAGAAACATGTTTCATGAGTTGAGGTGAATATATTACATAGTTCCTACAAATCCAATTCCATACACCTAAGTTTAATTCTGGCATCTGCAAATTCACCCCAGATGGAATATTCACCGTCAACAATTCGCAGTGGGAAAATTCACGGCCATGACAATTCACCGCGTGAGAAATTAATTGCATGAATTTTTGGCGGTTATCCCTGGCGGTGAATTGCTGGTGGCGGTGAATTTTCCCATGGTGAATTGTTGACCGTGAATTTTCCTTCGGTGAATTGCTGGTGGTGAATTTTCCTAGAGCCTTTAATTCCACATGACAAATCAACTATATAAATGTAGATCTTAACTAGAATAAAGCAAAATCATTTTTCACCATCAAAATACAAATGAAATATTATATTTAATTTATTCAAATTCTATAAATATTAAAAATAAATTGAATACTGATTATATTTAATTTGTATAGATAATTATACAAGTATTGTTTATTGAATTATAATGTGAAAAAGCCTCCTTATAAAGATCTTCCTCTTAGTCAACTAAAATGTTTGAGTACCAGAATTGAAAACACCGGTTTGTGAGCCGGTGTGGAATTGGTTATTTTGTTGAATTTTGCGGCTCCTTGCATTTGCTAACCGTATTGCATCCAATCAAAAACTGACTGATAAGATGCAAATAGACATTTTTTCTTTATAAAATGTTGCTTTCTAGTTGATTTTCACACAGTAAATTATTTAAAATATCCGAGCCTACAATTTCTGAGCAATTTATGCAATATCCTCAATTTGTTACAAAAGTGAACTTATTGTTTTACTATTAAAATTTAAATAATTATATTGATTAGAAGTATTGTATAAAAACTGAAAGAATAAATGGGAAATTTACAAATTATATAATAAAAATATTTAATATAATAAAATTTACATACAATAAACTGATTTAACTTTAGATTTTCTTAGGGAAAAAAATGGTTCTTCAAAGTTAAAGTTGAATTAAGCATGTCACTGAAAATAAGGGTAAGTCTCATTCTATTTCTTAGATTTTGATTTTTACCTCTCGCAGTACAAGCTCAATGGTCAGTTACTTGTGCTTTGCTTGAGCTAACACAGCTTAGTCCTTGATCATCTTTTCCTAATAATATGTCTCTATACATTCTAATCATATATTTGATTATAAATTTTAAAAGAAATTGTCAGCTGACAATTCAAATGGGAGCCAGGTCCCATGAATTCCACAGCATCTCCAAACTGTCTTCTCCTTCTGCTGAATTATTACCAAAATAATGGGAGGATGACGATTCATTTTGTTGAGGGCTCACCATCTCAGATGACCTATCATAAATCTCATCAGCACCTCTATATCTAAAAGTCCCCTCTAGATTTGGGGACGCTGCAAACTCACTGGTATATTGAAAGTAGTCAGAAATCCCATTCATGGCATACAGAGAAGCAGAGATTTTTCTTTCATACATCCTTCTCTTCAAGGCCTCCCTTACCAGAGAGGAGGAACTATGTTCTCCACCCATAGCCGGCAAGGATCCTACAAACTCAAATGAATTTTCTTCCCTGAAAATGTCGGCCACGTTAATATGGGCCGGGTCTGCAATTTCTGCAGCAATGGTAAAGGGAGAGTACCCACTTGCTAATTCATCACAGTCCACTAAATTCGAACCATTGGTAACGCTCTTCATATGTGTACCTTCAACAGATGCAATGCTTCCACCACCAGGAAAACAGCTATCCATGCAGGAAGAACTGTGAGCTGCCTCCATAAGCATGGCAGTAAAACCCATGCTACCTTCATTAAAACATTCTTCTCCAGCTGAACTCTGGTTTTGCTGGACCATTTCTGGAACCCCATCATTTGCACCAGTGGCTATGGTGGCTGAAACTGGATGTAGAACTTCACCATTGATTTCAAGCTCATGGGTAGTAGGGTTGTGGACTGGGCTGCCTTTATCTTCATCATAATTGAGCATATCTGACTCTGAGCTGAGCAGTTGGGTGGATCCTTGTGCATCTTCGTCATCAGAGCTGATGCATTCAGCTTCAACCTTCACATTTGACTGCACAAACTCATTACAAACATTACTTGCATCTGAAGAAATATGGTTAGGAGGGATAGGAGCATTATTGTTTGTGGCATTGGCATCCTTGAGCCTGAGCAGGAGGCGACGGGCTGTCCTGGATGGCAAGGCGGAGGTCCCATGGGCGTGAGGGGAAGGAGAGGGCCAAAAGTTAGTGCGTGTATTTGTGCCTCTCAGAAGGCAGGCGGCCTCATCGTAGGCCCGGGCTGCATCCTCTGCCGTGTCGAAGGTGCCCAGCCACAGCCTGATTTTTTGTATGGTGTCTTTTATCTCGGCAACCCATCGCCCTGATGGCCTTTGTCGGACTCCTACAAATCTTTTTCTGTTTCTTCCCAATCTTTTGCCCCAAAATCCAGGGTCCGTCTCGGGTGAAACAATGTCCGATACTGCCTGACTATTGATAGTGTTGTCAATGGAATATTTGACAATTGAATTATGCCCACGTTTGGGGGATCTTTTCTTTGATTCAACAAAGCTTTCCTTGGCCATTGTTCAAAACACTACCAAGAATTTTTGTAGTCTCTCTTTTCTCTAAAAGATCTGGTCACTCTAAGGATTCAAACAAGACTTTGCACATAGGTAAGGAGTTGTTCTTCCCTAAAGAATGTTGCTAAGAGCTCTCCCACAAAGGAATTTTTTGTGTGCAAGAAACCCCAACTGACTCAAGGATTAAGATTTTATAGAAAAGCAGAAAAAATACATGTAATAGCATGAAAATCAGTTTGGTCTCAACTAGTTATAAGGTTTGATAGACTCACATGTAAAAATTCTTGAGGTAGTCAAGCCTTAGAGTTCAAGTACGGTCATGTCATCCTACCAGAAAGAGGATTTAGCCCTTCTCGGAGTAGAGTAGAGAAATAAAGGAGTAGACTTGAGAAATATGCTTTGCTTTAGCGAACATATGTTTCTAATAGGCTATATATAATGTTCCATTTTTATATTTTCTTCATATTTGGTGTTAGTGGATCGATGATTGCCTGAGAGGCTATGCAACTGATAGTGAAGGAATGGACAGGATATCAAGCCGGAATGTTCCAAAAGATGAAATCCAGGTGATTGTTTGCCATGTGGCGGTTTTAGAGAGAAATGGGTGAATATATGGTTAATTTCGTTGCTCAGCTGATTTTGTCTAGTTCTGCTGTCAGTTACTATTGTATCCATATCTCCAACTCTACAAGACAGGCGGCTACCAATAGTGATATCATCAGCCAGTTATGAGCAGCAGAGTCCTCAGGGCTAAATAAGGTTACTTTTTATCCTAATTCAAGATAAAATTTACTGAGTTGACTTGTTATTGTAGATCAACTTTTAATCTATTAATAAATTAGAATGTTTGTTTAAGCTAAATTATGATTAATTAAAAAAGTTAATTAATGATATAAGAGTAAATAACAATCAAAATTAAATTTATAAAAAAGTGGAGATTGATATATGTATAAGATTCAAACCAAGTAGTTAAGTCAATGTATAAGATGGAAGACATGTCATGATGATGATGTATGCATTATTGCTAATGACAATACTTGTTAATATTTTCATGTAATGCTTACTTGATGCAAGTACTTGATAATATTTTCATAATATTCATTTATGGTTTTAATAATGATCTAAGAGATATTTTTATACACAACTGTTTAGTCACATAATCCAAGATAATTAGAGTGAGGGCCAATAGAGTAGGGAGAAGATTGAGAAAACGGTCACTATGGGGAGGGAAATTAAAATTTGAACTCAGGGGATGGAACTTTTGACAAAGTTTAGGAAAAGGAAATCAAGTGTTGATTAGGTGATGTGAATTGGGATAGGAATTGGTTATTAAATCATTTTTTTAAATTAATTTCTATAATTGTTTATTTACAACAACTAAGCAAAGTGGTGTGAAATGAATGTGTGAGAGTGCGAGATATGCACTTTTGTACTTTGTGTTTATTCTCAATTTTAGTTGTCTAATTAAACTACATGAATCATACATGACATATAAATTTATGTAGTAATATGAAATTTAACTTTAATAGATCCATAGTATGGTGTAAGAATGATTGCTTTCAATTTATTTATTTATCTATAGGGAAGCAACATACATAATGCAAACAGAAAAAATATTTTTACTTGGAAATACAATGTGATTGTTTATAGAATTATATATTTATTAGGTCATAACAAAATTTATAGGTGTAAATGAAGTTTAGTAAATAGTATTGGAAGATCTTGTGTGAATAGAGTCATGATGTACATATTAATTATGGAGTTATGATTGAGTTGGCTCCAAAAATTTGCATGAGCATGAAACCTTGTAAAAAACCAAGTCTAAATGATACCATGAAACCTTGTAAATTTTGTATGTACATGAAACCATATAAAAATGATTCTAGAAGAGAATCATGTGGTTGTGATTTAATCAGTCTTAATGAATCCATATAAAATTTGAGTCTAGAATAGAGCTATGATGCATGAGGCAATCACAATGATGTGACCAAGTTGGGAACCATAACAAATGTTAATACAAGAATGGGATCATGATCTACAAAGAAATCATGATGATGTGACTAAGTTTCCCCATGACATGTACAAATATGAAACTATATAAAATTAAAAATAAAATAAATGTAATGTGATCCCTCAAATTAAGAATGAGATATCATTATAATATTAATTTGAAGATTGATAGAAAGGTGTAATGGCTACATTTTATGAAAGGTTGGCACTTATGTGTGTTGCATGATGTTATCATGAAAGATCATGTAGTGGGGAACAAATGAATTCCCTCAACTTTTCCCCCAATGTGAAAATAAGCAATAATATGATTAAAATATACATGTGGTAAATACCATGTTGTTCACGCAAGCTCTATACAATCATGTAAATAGTGTGAAATAAGGCACAATATAAAAAGTATATAGTGTACATGAAATAAGAATGTTGATGTAAGATGTAATTATCATTTGAAACCCATAAGATCAATTACATATGAAAAATAAAAAGAATTCAAGAGAAATGGTAAGGTATAAATCAAAAATTTACATAAGTGAAAGTAACATAATTATTCTCATTAAGTATATTTTATGGAAAATCAATAAGATGATTATGGAATAAGATTGTATCATGAAAATTTTATATATTAGATGGCATGTAAGGTATCATTGTTTAGAAATGACATATTTGCTATGAATTGTTCATTTCTTTATTTAATTATATTTTATAGTGTTCTATAAATAGTATAATATAACAAAAAAATGAAAAAAACCATTTCATAAATATTCTATAGAATGTGATAATTTAAGGAGCTGAAATAAATAAAAATAGGTATAGGGTTCACTACATATGGGGTTTTATATACTAAATTTGGAATATTTCACCAAACTTACTATAAATAGAAATGAAAAAATGAGTGTAATGAACCCACCTATTCTTCTATTTCATTCATGAAATGAGATCCCCCAAGTTAAAATCTAGTTTCAACCCTTAGATGAGTGAATTCTTTAAGGAATCTTGTAATTTCCCTTTTTTTTGCAAGGATGAGGGTCTAGGTGAAACAACACTTTGGGGAGAAATATTAAAAATAGCAAATCAACTCTAAATTGCAATCTATAAAGTGGATTTAGAAGATTTAGCATAATAATGATGGAACCTACAAACTTTTTAGAGAATCTAGAAGAGATAAATCTTGTTTACCTCTCACAGAAAGGTATTTCCGAAAGCTAAATGTGGACTCATTCACCCTATGGTGAATGGGTCATGGGTAGGGCTCTCCAAAAATGGCTTCTAGGTTCTCTTCTACTACTATGTATGAACTCCAAGATCCTCGATTTTCATAGTCAAAGAGTCAGAAATAAATCTTGTAGGTGAGTTTTTGTGAAATTGCAACAATGGTGACAACTTTGAAAACTTTCCAATTTTGCAACTTTGAGATCTTCTTTATTTTTTTCAACTTGCAAATTTGCAACACACAAAGAGAGGAGAAAAATGTTTTTTTTTGGTGAATGGGGGTTTTCCTTGGTCAAACCCCGTTTTGGTAATTAAACATTGAAATGAAATGAAATGAAATAGCATGAAAGGGATGATGCATGAACAAATGCAGTGTCACAACTCACCAAACCCTTGAATGAACCTTGGCATATGGATCTGCAACTTGCATGAAATGACTTCAATGGATGTGGATCTTGAGCTTGAAACTTGATTTGAACCAATGCTTTTGAATGCTTGAATGAATCATGAACACTACACCAACATATTAGCTCAAATAATATGCATGATGCAAGAAGACCTTGACATGATAATAGGATCTTGAATGCTGCAATAATTCTTCAATAAATCTTCCCTTGAAAGCCTTGAAATTATAAACTTGCTATAGGAATTCTCTCTTCAAAATTGCTAGCTTGAAAATCTTCTTAGGTGAAACATATTGAACTGATCTCTTATTTATAGGTATGTTAAAATTAATTCCCAAAATTCAAATAACACAAGTTGACATGTGAATATACATTTGAAATCATTGATGTACTGCCCAAAAAATAATTTAAAATAGGGTCCTAGGTCTAAGTGAGGACTCATTTTCCCTTGGGCAAATGGGTTCTAGGTCACTTACCTAGGACACACATTGCTCAACATTAATGAATGTTAGGTTTTCCTCTTTGGAAATTGCAATTAATTAGGCTTGGATTTGAATTAAAGGGGGAAATTAAGGAAAATTAACCTTAATTAATTAATGAATCCCTAAATAAGCGTGAAAGTGTAAATATATGATGGCACCCACCCCCTTTGTAGGCACCTGAAAACCCACTAAAACAAGCAAACAGGTGGAAAAAGAGAGGTTGTGTTGTTGTAAGCAACTCACACAACCTCTACAAAGGTCTACACATGTGTTGCAGGTCAAATAAAAAGTTTAAGAGGTATAAAATGAATTGTAGAGGCACAAACTAAGTTGTAAAAAACAAATTGATGCTACAAGTACCCACAATGCTGGCTGTAGGCGACTATTTAGAATTTCAGCAACATAAAATACTCAAAACTTGCACACAACATTTGATACTTCTAGAACAACAAACTTATAACCAATATAATGCATAAACACATGCACATAGTTAACAAATATGAAGAATAAATTCTTACATTAACTTTAAAGATCAAATTTTTACACACTTTACACACATTTGCATAAATATTTGTAGAACAGAGCTCCCTCTATCACTCCTCTTTGTCCTCTTGTTTTTGGTTAAGATCCTCTATGGCCACTAAAAAAACATTCTTTTGATGTCTTTCAATAATCTATATTGTCCTATTCTATTCCCCATATTTATGATTTTTTGAATCTCTCTTTTTTTTTCTTTTTTCTTTTTTTTTTTTGTTTCTGTCAGCCTTCCTTACTTCTGATGTTTTGTTCTTCCCTTCCCAAAAACTATTAAAAATCTAGAAGCTTCTCCCAAAAATCCCACCTAAATAGCTGCAACGTCCAAAATCTAGCATTAATTTTTCCACCTACTAGTTTTTAATTTCAAAAACTCTGGCTCAAATTTTCCCTTTACCATTTTTTAATGTTGTTTCTCATTAAATGAGCTCACGAGAGGTAGTTTCTATCTCAAATCAAAATAAAAATCCAAATTTAAAGTATAATAACTTCTAGCTCCTTCACATGACGTTAAAATTGGAAAATAAAATAAAATATTTATATCAAAATGATGCCCCTACATCAAACTACTGGGCTAGAAATATTTGTGAGCCCCTACTCATTGTGTAAAGCTCTATGTTGCTACAGGTTAAAGGTCCAGTTGTTGCAGGTGAGAAAAGCTATCATGTTGCATTAACTGGAATGATACCAGCTCTGTTGGGCTTATCCATGTTGCATCTTCCACTGGTCTACCCTTCCATTTTGTTGAAAACAAAGGTAATGTTGTAGCTTAAAACTTGTAAAACTATGAGACTGTAGATCTAATTAAGTGTTCTTTGTCACAATTCTTTGTGTATGATTAATCTGTTTAGATCAAATTTACCAATTGTAGAAAGAGATAGAATATTATAGAAGAATGAGACAAGAAGATAGAATTGACACATCATATACGTGGAGAAACCCTTTCAGGAAAAAACTCCACCAGAATCAATAATGCTTGTATTATTTAACCTTAGAACAAGATTACAAAAATATTGTATCAATCCTTGATTGATATGCTTCCTTTCCTTCAACAATCCTTCTTCACAACCTGCAATAAACTCTCATACACTTTCTGTAGCACAAGCTATCCATAGATTCCATGTGACCAAGCATGAATCCACACATCCCATGCCATGGTTCAAACCCTCACACATGCACAAGCTCAACCTGCTAACCTTATTCAAACTCCGATGCACTTGCTACAATTAATAAAAAATTAATAAGCATGTAAAATCAATAAGAGTTGTACAAAACAAGAGCATAAATCTCCTCACAAAAATCTATGCCTAGATTGTGCAAGTAGAGTTCCACCGTGTAATCTGAAGTCAAACCAAAGTCTTCCTCAATTTAGGCACCCCAAACTAAACACTTAATTGAATGTTGATCAAGAAAATATTTTCCAAGCATCGCCTCAAAGTTGGCACCCAAGAATGGGCCCACTTAACCGAGCCTTGTAAATATCTTCTCATGGAAAATGTGTTAACTCAAAGATGCCAACTTGGGCACCCAAGGTGGGTTCAAGTCAATCTTAGCTAACTGAAACATATCTCTCCACCAATTCATGCAAACATTATGCATGATTAATCATCCCCACTTAACTGAAAGTATCCACCTATTATCTGTCATGAAATTGAATTCATTAGTCATGCAACTCAAGTCAACTGAAGTCAACTAGCATTCAACTCAAACTAACTACATGCAACTGAAGATAACTGAACCATAATTGAACTAAACTAAACTGAACTAAATTGAACTAAAGTGAACTGAAATCCACTCATGTAAATATCAATTCCTAATTTGTAGGATCTTTACATGCATCATTGAAGTGTTATCAAACCTCCAAAAAATTAACTTAAGCAAGGTGGGTTCCAACTTCCATGTGGACACCCCATGTGCTCCTATTTTTTAGGAGCTCTTCTTGGGTGTTCCTACATGTTCCTATCATTTAGGAATAATTACAAATGTCAATTTACATGTTCATTTCATTCAAATTTAATCAGTTTCTAATCCTATTGTTGGGGAACACTTTCTAAGGACTTAGGAGATACATGAAATATGTTTAGGATTGCAAATAAATGGCATCCTATTCCCAACACATTTTACTAAATACGCATTGTATTCTTTGACCCTTGTCTTCCTAATCACTCTCAAATCCAAAATATCTTCAATTTCCTCTCGTGCTTTCTTGGGTACCTACTCCCATTTTTCTGGTAATGCTTTCTCTTCTTCTTCCTATTGTTGTGGTGTCTCTCCCTCATGGCAAGTATATAAATCTAAAAAAAATAAAAATTAGAGATATTTTCAAACCTTTAGGCAGCTCCAACTCATAAGCATTCAGTGAAAACTTCTTGATGATCATGTAATTTCCAATCTTCTTCCACTTGAGTTATTTGTAGGCATGGCTGGGAAATATTTCCTTTCGTAGGTGTACCAATACAATATCTCCCACTTTAAAATTATTTTCTCTCCTCTTCAAATCATCCTTCTCTTTATACTATTGGCTGCTCCAACTGAGTTTTTCCCTCACTTGGTGATGTAAATCTTGCATATATTTGGAAAACTCTTCTCTTGTATCCCTTAGTATTTGCAAGCTCCCTTAATTCTGAAATTCCTCTAAGGATATGCCCATAAACAATTTGAAATGGAGTCTTACCACATTGTGTTCTTGGCAATCCAAGCATAAAATCCATGTTGACATCTTCCCATGGTTTCTTTGCTTTGGGTAATGGCTGATACAAGCCTATATTTTGACTCCCTCGTTTGGCATATTGACAAAATTAACATCCTTGCACAAATTTTCTAATTTCTTCCCTCATCTTTGGCCAAAAATATCTTTCACTAAGTTGTTCCATTGTTTTATCAACTCCAAAGTGTCCAGCTAAACCATCACAATATTTTTCTCTTATCAAATTCTTCATCATTGATCTTTGAGGTATGCAAATTTGTTATCCTTTGAACAACAGTCCATCTTGTATAAAATAATCCATTCAAGGTGTTCTATCAACACTAGTAGGCTCCATACATGTTGTCCATGCATCCCTAAAGTCCAAATCATCCTTATACAACTCTTTCATAGCATAAAATCCAACTACTTAAGCTCTCATTTCAGTAAAAAATGTTGCTCTTCTATTCAATGCATCTACCACTTTGTTTGAACATCCACTTCTATGCTTGAGAACAAAAGCATATCCTTGTAGGAATTCTACCCATTTCATATGTCTTTGGTTCAACTTGGTTTGACTATTAATAAATTGCAAAGCATGATGATCTGTGTAGAGAATAAACTCCTTTGGAAGATGAAACATAGAAAATGGATGGTTTACTTCCTTGTCCACAAAAGGGATAGAAGAAGAGAGATCTAATTTCCTAATGATCACACTAAAGAATACCATAGAGATCTCAACCCAATGAAGGATGTGAGAGATCTAACAATAAGGTATCTGAGGATAGGGTTTTGGATTAGAAAAGGCTGAATGAGGGGTTCACCACCAAGTGCAAACTTGGAAAACATGAAATTTGTTTGAAAACACAATGTGATATGCAAAAATATACTAAATGACCTAGGAATGATCATGAAACAAAACAGAAAATTGTAAACTGAAAGTGTGCACCTGGATACTTGTAAAGGATGGAATGAAGATTGGAAATGCTATTGATTCTAAAATTTTGACCTACTAGGACTCACATGCCATTCTAAGTGAATCAATCCCAAATCTAGAAAACTACACCAAAGCCTGTTTTAGCCAAATGGGTATCCGAATCTACAAAAATCTCTAAAAAATAGGTACACTGGGACTCATATGCCACTGGGTATATGCAGGATCATCATGGAAAAATTAGGCCCTTAAATGGAAAAAAATCAAAAATAATAGGCAACTTGACGTAAATTTGAATAATATCTATATTATTTCAAAAATATGTAGAATATAGAAATTGAATTTAGTTTCTAAACTACTAGGTTTTTTTTAAATATATTTGTTTTAAATTTCAAGTTTTAAATTTCAAGGAAAATAAGAAGTAAAACGTTTTGACCACCTTAACCAAAATAAAATGATTAATTTTTTTTATAAGATTTTAGATATAAGTAGATGACTCATGTCCCAATGTGATGCATATTTTTTGTAATTTTTTCCAAGTAAATAGTTAATTATGAATTTTTTATTACAACTTTTAAAAATATAAAAACTCATATTTCTGACCACCTTAACTTGGTCAAAACTTCATGAAATTCATTTTTTTTTAAAATCTTATAGTATGTGAAGCATAGGATGTGGCACATGTTTCGGATTCAAAAAATGTGATACCGTTTGAAAGCTATAGATGTTTTCAATCAACCTATCAATCAAGACTTTTGTTTTAATTCAAATAGAAAATGAATAATAATTATTTATTAAATTCAAAGTAAAGCATAATTTATATTGGTGGAAAGTTAAGAATCTCCTTTAAAAACCCTTTTCATTTCATCATTTTTTGGTAAAAAAAAGTTGTCAACCACATACCCTATACATACCCCATCATATCGCCAGTTTTTGGCCCATCATGATCCTGCACATGCCCCACTAATGGCGTATGAGTCCACTTTGACTTTTCTAAAAACCCTAAAGTGGAATCTAATGCTCTCAGTCTACTCTTTCTACTCTTCCAGGTGTCTAGATCTGAAACCCTGATTTCTAGCACTATAAGTGACTTTTTGTGGATATTTTGACCTTGCAAATAGGGAGATGACTTCAACAAGTTTGCAATTTATTCTTCATTGATTTCCAAGCCTTCAAGGTACCTAGATCTGCAACCACACAAAGAAAGAGAGAGAAATGTAGAATGTTAGGGAATAGGGGTTTTCCTTGGTCAAACCCCTTTTAGGTAATTAAGCCAAAATGAAGAAATAAGATGAAGCATGAACATTAAATAATGGAATTAGAAACTTTCCATGGTGATTGATCTTGAATTGTTGCAACAATGGATGAAGAATCTACCCTTGAATGTCTTTGAATGCTATCTTGATGAGTTAAAATACTAAAACCCTAGCTTGCCTGACTTGAATGCATGATGAATGATTGGGTGAATGAATGGGGGTGAAATGAGAGGGAAAACCCTATATTTATACACAATTATGCAATAATTCCAAAAAATACCACATCATAGGCCGACCTTAGGTCTTAGAAAATAATAACCCACCAAAATTTTGAAATTATTTTGATTTTTGTGCCAAAGGGGACTCATTCGGCCCTAGTGGCAAATGGGTCCCACTTAGAAATTTTAAGTGGGTGTCAAAAATTAAATGTATTAATTGATGTTTATTGGGATTATTTTCAAAAATACACTTAAGTAAGGCATGCAAGTGTAAAATGGGGCCAATTAAAGCATAAGAAAGGTATAAATATTGATGAAAAGCCTAGAAAAGCATGAAAGTTTGTTACAACACTTTACAACACTTTGAAATAAGGCTTGGTAAGTGATAAAAAGAAGTTATTTAAGTAAAATATATTAATAAGGTCCTAGAAAAGTGTGAAGGTGTGTTACAACACTTCACAACACTTTTGCACGGCATCATAAAATTCTTATTGATTCACAAGGGTCCAAGACCTAATGTGAATGTGTTGACCACATTACAACACTAAATCAAGGCATCATTAAGTCTAATTTATCAATAATTATTCCCATATCAAGCAAGATATATTGTTTTCTATGCTACAAAAGAAAATAATGTCACCACTTCTTTAAAGCTTGCATACTAGCATAAAATTCTTGGTCATAAACTGAATACCTCTTCTTGGAATCATTAAGCTTCTCACTAAAATATGCAATAGGTCTACCTTCTTGACCTAAAACCACTCCTATGGTTGTCCCACTTGCATCACAATCCACTTGAAACACCTTTGCAAAATTGGGCAAAGCTAATACCAGTTCTTCGATGACTTTCTTCTTCAAAATATAAAAAATTTCATTTGTTGTTGTTGTCCACTTAAACTCTTTCTTTATCTCCCCTTATAGTTTCAATTATGGGTGCACATATCCCATTGAAATTTTGAATAAATTTACAATAGAAACTTGCTAAACCATGAAAAATTTGAACATCATGTACACTCCTAGGTGTTGGCCATTCCATGATAGCACATGCCTTTTTTGGATCCATTTGTAGCCCTTGTTGAGAGATAACATACCCCAAGTAAACCAATTTCTCCTTCATAAAACTGCACTTTTTCAAATTCACCAACAACTTTTCTTCCTTGAGCCTTTGTAAGACTTGTCTAATGTGTAAAAAATTACCTTCTTTATTGGCACTAAAAATCATAATATCATCAAGATAAACAATAACAAACTTCCTAAAAAATGGTTTCAATACTTCATTCATTAACCTCATAAATGTGTTGGGTGCATTTGTTAACCCAAAGGGTATTACTAACCATTCATACAACCCCTCTTTGGTCTTAAAAGCAATGTTCCATTCATCACCCTATTTTATCACTAGTATAGAAACAACAATATGTGACTGAAAAAAATACTAAAAACTACTTATAAATGATTGAACATGGTCGTGTGACCAGTAGTAGTTTATTGAAAATCAGTTATAATGTGACCGAATTGATGACTAAACCATTTTTAGTCGTTCGGTTGATTGATTTGATCGTTAATTTAGTCGCTTGATTGATCGATTTGGTTGTTGATTTAGTCATCTAAGTGATCAAATTGCTCATTAATTAAGTCATATGATTAATTGATTTGGTCATTGATGTAGTCGATAATTTGATTGATTTAGCAGTGTGTAATTTATTTATTAATTTAGTCATTGATTGTTTTAAATTGGTCACTTATTCAGTCATTTTTTTATTCATTGGTATTGTCGTTAATTTAGTCATTGATTGATGTTGATTAGTTGAAAAATGGATGCTTTATGGTTTAAGACATAGAACATCACTTTTCTCCAACTAACATTCAAGGATGCCCTAGAGATCTCAACCCAATGAAGAATGAAGGAGGATATTTGACAATAGGGTATCTTAGGATATGTTTAGAGGTTAATTAAGGTTGAATGAGGGGTTCACCACTAATTAAGAACTTGGAAAACTAATGAAATGCAAGATGAAATGAAAAAACCTAATATGATGCAAACTTGATTTAAATGACCTAAAAATGCAACAAGAACATAACAAAAAGCTATAGAACAAAATGTGTGTGCCTAGAAACAACTCTAAAATTCTGAAAAACCTAAATTTTTGACCTACTGGGACTCATTCGCCATTCTGGGTGAATCAGTCCTAGTTATGGATTTCTGCACAGGATCAAGTTTCAAGCAAATGGGTATCCAAATATGCATAGATCTCTAAAAAAACCTATAGTGGGACTCATTCACCACTTGTTGCGAATGAGTCTAGTTTGGCTTTCTAGAAATTCAAAGTTCTGATTTGCACCTCTCAGTCTGTTCTTTCTGCTTCTTCATGTTCCCGGATCCAAAACTTTGATTTCAAGGCTTTAGATGACCTTTTAGTGAAGATTTTGACCTTGCAAAGTAGGTCATCTACCTCCCAATCTCTGTCAATATAAACAGAAGGAAGGCAACTAGCCAAAGGGATAACATCAAGTGCCAAACAAGGAAACACACCAAGTTCAACACTCTTTTTAGGATATTTGTCATTTAATTTCGTGGAAGAAGAAAAAAATTTATTCAACTCATTATGCACTTGTTCATTAATCTTTACAATGTCAATGTCATCATCTAAGTTAATCACAACAAGAGGTCGAATAACAATGTCCATGCAATGTTCATGTATATGTTTTGGTGAGGGTTGAGAGTCATCATGCATTGCTTCAGGTAGGTTTGGAATTTTATTTTCTAAGTTATGGTTGTTTTCCTGAGTTTGCAATCTACAAGCAATAGCATGACATCTATGTCTACTCTCTCTAGCACTTCAATTTCGTTTCAATTTATTGTCAATTTTTTTGTGTAAGAGCGGGTTTGTCAATCATAGGTTCCTTGTCTTCCTTGGGAGGAATAGAAGAAACAATAGGAGGTTGCTCAACCGCTTTCTCTTTGACTTTGTAAACTTTTGTGACTCTAGGAGGGACAACGAGACTGTTTGTACTATCTTGTGGTCTCTTGTGGGAAATTGCAGGAGGTTGTTCTATAGATTGTTCTTGTATGGTTGAATTTTTTTTTGGTTCAATCATTCTCTCGTCAAGGATGGTTGGTTTAGTCAGAGGTTGAGGCATGTCTTGAAGGGATAATTCTACTATTTTCTTTGCCTTGAATTTCTGATATGATTTGGAAAGGAAATCCTCATGAGGCTTGATAGGTTACATAGGCTCGGGCCAAAAGTAATCTAGTGAAAAATTCCCTTTTTCCGAAGTAGGATGGGATCCACTATGATGCATAGTGAAGATGTCATTGCCAAATGGAAACTTTATAGACATTTATGCACAACCGAAGGGATGGAATTCATGGAGCAGAGCCATGGATAGCCTATCTTCACACGAAATTGGTCCAATTGTGGGATGATGGAGAATGAGACTATTAATGTTTTCAGTCCTGCTTTTAAAGGAAGATCTATCAAGCCTATCGTAGGGAAAGAAAATATGTTATGTTTCTTGATCCATGCTTTCGGGTTATTATATGTTTCTTGATATAAGGGTATGTGCAAGATTATGATGGGCCAAAAAGTGGCAATATTATGGGTATTTGTAGGGTATGTGGCTAACAGCTTTTTTTTAACCAAAATTGATGAAATAGAAAGGGTTTTTAGAGGAGATTTTTAGCTTTCCACCAATATAAATTATGCTTTAATTTGAATTTAATAAATAATAATTATTTATTTTCTATTAGAATTATAACTAAAGTCCTAATCGATAGGCTGATTGAAAAACATCTATAACTTTCAAATGGTATCATATTTGTTGAATCCAAAACATGCGTCACATTCTATGATTCACATAATATAGGATTAAAAAAAAAAAAATAAATTTCATGAAGTTTTGACCAAGTTAAAGTGGTTAGACATATGAAGTTTTTATATTTTTTAAAAGTAGCAATAAAAAATTCATAATTAATTATTTACTTGGAAAAAAATAACAAAAAAATATGCATCACATCTGGACATGAGTTATCTACTTATATATAAAATCTTATAAAGACATATTATCATTTTATTATGGTTAGGGTGGTCAGACAGACACCTACTTCTTTTTTTTCCCTAAAATTTAAGTACTACTACATTGAAATTTCAAATTTTTACCAAATAGATTTTATTTATTTTTAAATAAACCTAGTAGTTTAGAAACTACATTCAATTTTCTACAAATTCTATTCTTACATATTTTTGAAATAATATAGATAACTTATTCAAATTTTTACTTGAAGTTGCCCAACACTGATTTTTCTAAATTTTTTGCCACTTAAGGGCCTATCTTTTCCATGATGATCCTACACATACCCATAACTCATGCACATGTATGAGAATTCTTTTGTGATCACATTCTCTCCATAGATGAGATCAATCAATATCCCATTAGTGGGCTTATTATTGATTTGGCCAGCTATGTAAAGAGGACCATTAGGTGCATGTTTAGGTATGTCATTTTGTGAGAAAGTAATGTCAAGAGGCTATCTAGTCAAGCCCTTACAAGGTTTAGCTTCAATAAATACTATCAAGCTTCATTTTTGGGATCTTGTTCAATGGTATTCATATTGTGATCATTCATGTCAGCATTCAACACATTAGTCTTCGTTTCACTAGCTTTGATAAATGAAATATTGTGCTTAGGCATGGGATTTGTAAATATTTTAAAATTTTGATTATGAGGAGCTACAAATTTATTATCGTGATCATTCACACATCTGATTTCTAAGTGATTAGAATCAATAAAGTCTTGCATAAGATGTTTAAGACGCTTATAGTATTCTATGCTATGTCCATTTGTTTGATGGTAATGACAATAAGCATTTTTTTGAAAGCCTTTAGGAAATGGCATAGTAAGATCACGTTCTCTAACAAGAGGTAAGATAAGCATGTTTTTGTCAATAAGCTATAACATGATATTGTTGGCAACACAAGGAAAAACAACTAAGAGGGGGGTGAATCAGTTGTCACATAAATTATACTTATTAAACTTATTCTTGGATCTGATAAATAAACATGAAAGCATAAACCATCACCACATCAAAAACACACATAACACAAAAAAATTTTACGTGGAAACCCTGTTAGGGGAAAAACCATGGTGGAGGTTAATCCACAAGATTATACTCTGTTAAAAGTATAAAAGAATTATAAATAGGGAGTGCACATGCATTCAGGCACACTTCTTAGAGCACACTGCTCAAATATAAAAGGCTTACTGCCCAAAGGAAGACTCATTTTCTTACAATCACATTCAGATTACATCCAAAATATTTTGAACTGAGAAAATAGCATCTTCTAGTGCCTAATTACAGTTCTAGTTAAGCATATAAACTCTTCTTCACACTTTTCTTCTACCTTTGAAAGATTAGAAAATTATTCGCACACAAAACTCAATAAACATTGCAAACCATGCCTTCAAATGGTATAAACAATTGATCATATATATCCACAACTAAGGATAACATCAACTACATGTTGACCCAACAAAATATAGAATGTGTACAAATTGTCAGCCCAAAACAATAAACAATTATCAATGCGCACCAAATAATGTTGGCCACAACATAATAAGGACCCAAAATAACATCCTCGAATATGAAACACCTTCAAAAGTTATGCCTTGAAGATCCACAACATGCTACAATCACCCTGTCGGCCATGATCATGAAAAACACGAAGGGTATGTGTAGGATCATCATGGAAAAAACAGGCCCTTAAGTGGCAAAAAAATTAAAAAAATCAGAGTTAGGCAACTTGACGTAAATATTTGAATAAGTTATATATATTATTTCAAAAATATGTAAGAATATAATCTGTAGAAAATTGAATGTAGTTTCTAAACTACTAGCTTTGTTTAAAAAAATATATCTATTTGGTGAAAATTCGAAATTTCAATGTAGTAGCACTTAAATTTCAGGGAAAAAATAAGAAGTAGGTGTCTATCTAACCACCCTAACCACAATATAATCATAATATTTTTTTATAATATTTTAGATATAAGTAGAGGACTCATGTCCCGATGTGATGCATATTTTTTTGTAATTTTTGTCCAAATAAATAATTAATTATAATTTTTTTATTACAACTTTTAAAAAATATTAAAACTCGTATGTCTGACCACCTTAACTTGGTCAAAACTTTATGAAATTCAATTTTTATTTTTTTAATCATATAGTATGCAAAGCATAGAATGCAATGCATGTTTTGGATTCAAAAAATGTGATACCGTTTGAAAGCTATAGATTTTTTTCAATCAGCCTATCAATCAGGGCTTTAGTTGTAATTTGAATAGAAAATGAATAATAATTACTTATTGTAGACATCCAAATTCAACCACTTCCATATTTTCAAAGTCATCTTCTTAATCATCCTTTTCCTCTTTTAAAATCGTCCCCTTTGCTAGTATTAATTAAATCATTCATTTAATTAATATTATGTTTCTTGCATAAGGTTTCCCAAGGTATCTAATTTAATAAATACTTTTCCCCTATTTCCTCTCTAAATTAAATAAAGGCATCACTTTTTTTAACTTAGTCATATTATCCTTTGGAATTTTAAATTTAGTTTTAAATTCCCTATTTTCTCTCTCATGTGTCACATCCTCCAACTTTTGCAAGTTGGCCTCTAATCCCTCTTAGCAATCTAGTCCTCTTTCTTAGTCATAATTAATTTGTGATTAAGATGTGCACACTCCTAATCATCATTAGGGTCCCATCCTCTATAATTTCCCACTTGCCCCTAATGAGTCCTTAATTAGCCTAATCAAGTACTTGCACAACCTTAATCACCCAATTAGGTCATCTCTAATCCCCATATCATTTATGGAATGTGTCCTTAGTCAACTTCATTAAAAGATTTCTCTTTTTGAACAAGGCATCTCCATTCCCCATGTGAATTTTTAATTCACATTTAATCCCCCAATGCACTCAAAGGAATTTTAAATTCCTTCTCTCTTCCCCATGAGAATATTTGAGGAATTTTTAATTCCCCACTTGTCCTTTCACCCACATGGGGACAAGTACCTCCTTTATGAGGAGATCTTGTCCCAATCCCAAGGTACTATGTACCCTCTCCATGTCATGTACTATCCTTCCACCTCATGTCTACATCCCCCCTTTTTAAACCATATCACTTGCCACATGTCAAGATGTGAGGGCTTGTGAGTTCTCAACTCACCTTAGCCCTACATCTTGATCTTTGTGGCTCAATCTTGACCGTCCATTTCCCTAGAGATTTCCAAAATCTCTATAAATACCCCCTATTTTCTCTCATTTTGGGGAGATCATGCATTGTAGCCAAACTCTTGCAATTTTTTTCTAGAATCCATACTTAGCCATTTTCATGCTTGCAGTCACTTGCATCCACCTTCATATCATCATATAGCTTGCATCCCTTGCCATCCAAGGAGCATACACATCAAAGATCGAAGGGTCAACCAAAGGATCGATTTGATGCAAGGTAAAAAGTTCTATTTGTCTTCTTTATTTTGTGTTGAATCCAACTAGGCTAATCTTGAGGTGTAGGTTGTTTTTAGTGTTATTTGCATTACTTTGTTTGCTGCTCATTTTCTAGCACTCAAATTTGACCTATCACATTTCTAGCACGCCCGGTGGGACCCAGAAATGGGTTTCTCGCTTTTACGTTTTCTATTTTTTGACTTTTTGCAGGTACAGATCACAAATAGGCAGACCTAACCTGACAGACAGGTAGACCTGACCTACACAGGCAAACCTGACCTTTCATAGGGGCAGACCTGCCCTTTGCAGACTGTAGAAGTGGTTTTTGGAAAAAATTTCACGAATAGGTAGACCTGACCTGACAGACAGGTAGACCCAACCTACATAGGTAGATCTGACCTTTCACAGGGGCAGACCTACCCTCTACAGACTGTAGAAGTGGTTTTTGGAAAAAAATTCATGAATGGGCAGACCTGACCTAGTCAAATTTTTTTCAAAAGGTAAAATTTTAAATTTTTGTAATCTTTTGCCTATTTCAAGGGTTTTCAGCCCCTGATTTAGGTACATAGTGTAATTAGGGGGTGTCAATCAACATTGTTTGTTGTGTTTGTTAGGTGAGCTATTTGACGTATCCAATCCCCTTGCGCCTTTCAGTGATCTTGGGTGATGAGAAATCATAGCTTACCACATCTTTTGAGTCTTCCCTTTTATTTTTCTTAGCGGGACCTACTTGGGGATTTCATCACCCCAAGGGATGATTCCAACCACGTGTACCGACAGAGTATATAAAGAGGGGAGAGTGAAAGTTGTACCTCAATCCAACCACATTGTAATTGGTGAAGCATCGAGATGATGTGAAGAGTTGGTCTGAGCCTTTTAGGTTCCTGAATCACGCTTGTAACGGGTTGGTGTTCATGGTTTGGGCCTCACATACCGGGTGTATATCGAGGACTCCCTAGTAACCATGTTTATCCTAGATTAGAAGACTTTGTCGACCATACCCATACTTCTAGACTTAGGCTCGTGTTGTCTGATTTGTCTTCTTTGTGTGAAACCAGTGATTATCCGATTTATTTCACTCACCCATGGTCTTTTGATTGATGATTACTATGTTTTGAGTCCTTTTCCTTAGTCCTTTTGTCAAAAATCAGATCAAATCTCACAAACAGCCAGATATGCCCACTCTGTGAAAAATTTGGTCAGTTTTTCACCTTTGGGCGGACTTGCCCTCACCCAAGGGTGGACTTGACTTTCAAACCAGTCCTCTTGGAGTATGTTTTGACCTAATTTGCTCAGTTTTTCACCTTTAGGCAGACCTGACCCACCTTTGGGTGGACTTGACCTATTGACCAAGCTATTTTAGGCTTGTTTTGACCTAATTTGCTTAGTTTTTCACCTTTGGGTGGACCTGACCCACCTTTGGGCAGACTTGACCTATTAACCAAGCTGTTCCAAGCTTGTTCTAACCTAATTTGCTTAGTTTTTCACCTTTGGGCTGACTTGACCTATTGACTAGGCTGTTTCAGGCTTGTTTTAACCTAATTTGCTCAGTTTTTCACCTTTGGGCAGACCTGACCCACCTTTGGGCGGACTTGACTTGTTGACCAGGCTGCTTCAGGCTTGTTTTGACCTAATTTGCTTAGTTTTTCACCTTTGGGTGGACCTGACCCACCTTTGGACGGACTTGACCTGTTGACCAAGCTATTTCAAGCTTGTTCTGACCTAATTTTCTTAGTTTTTCACCTTTGGGCAGACCTGACCCACCTTTGGGCAGACTTGACCTATGGACCAAGCTATTTCAAACCTGTTTTGACCTAATTTGCTCAGTTTTTCACCTTTGGGCGGACCTGACCCACCTTTGGGTGGACTTGACCTGACAGGACCTTTGTTCCGCCATTTCGATCACTCACCTTCCCTTTTCAGACATTCGTACACCCGTCTCAGGAATCCATCCACCATCCTAAACATTCATCCGTTCACCCATTCAAAACCTACATTATGGCTATCATTTCCACGTTTTGAACCATCGATACCCCATTGAAACCTTGTTAGAGCGGTTACTCGAATTGACCTAGGTGTTCACCCCTAATCATCACCCATCAAAACCAACTTCATATCATCATATGTCCTAAGTCAGTCGTCTTTGTCGGCCCAATCAATCCACTTCCATCTCAAGTTGGATTCGGTGCCGTTATCATACATCCCCCCTTTGTTCAGTTAATCAACACCTAGCATTACCAAGGAACACTCTTGAACTAGGATTTTAGATCTTAGTCACTATCATCCATCCTAATCAATCAATTCAAATTGGATTGTTATATCATCCAATCCTGATCGACTCATCTTCCAACCGATCAACCTAGATCACTTCGGTCAAACCAAATCAATCTCATCAAGCCCTATCCTAGATGACTAATCAATCATCCAATCAAACCAATCATATCAAGCCACGCCATTTAATCAATTATCAAATCAAATCAATCCTTTCATCACCAAGATCATCCTAATCCATCATATCATCTTGCATGCCCTTTCAGACCTGGTCACAAACAAGGAAAATGGCTGAACAACAATCCCAACCAAACATCCCTCAAGACCTGAATAACCTAGCCAATGCCTTACAAGACCCCAATAACAATGCAAACACCCCTCGGGATCCACACAATGGAATATCATCACAATCCAATATCGATGGTCAAAACACATCACCCCCCGAAGATGAAAACATGGTCATCCAACTGAAGGTTATGTTTGAGGAACACTTTAGTAACTCGGTCAATGTGCAAATGACAGATCACCTTCTTGAAAAACATGGTGAAGAAATCTTGGCGCACTTAATTGACAAGGGTGTTAAACTGTCGTCAGGTATTGACCTAGCCAAGTATGGCAGTTCTGCACCTAACATGCCCCAAGGTTCACCCAATGTGCCAGGTAGCTCATATGTCCCCAATGTTCCTTCTGTAGAAGGTTGGCATCAACCTAAATTTGGCAATGTCGTTCTGTATCCTGTTGGCAATCCCCCACATCCTACAATCTGAGTCATAGGGACACCCCAAACCATTGATCCCAATGTTCCTTTTGCCTTTGGCATGCCACAAAACATCCCGCAACCAAAACCACTAATGCTACTGACACCACCCCCTTCGAATCTGCCTCCCATCAACACTGGGGGCAACCCTTTCACTGCATTGCCTCCACCCTCTGGGGCCCTAAATCAACCATTGCCTTCATATGCATCCCCACAGCTGCCTCAATCTAATCTACCCCCTCTGAATGTTCCCTTCAGTACCCAACAAACTCCCTTGCAAAATCCCCCCACGTTATCCCAGCCACCCCAACAACAACAACCGCTATTTCCCTCACAACGACCCCCATATCAGTCGCAAAACAATTTGTCCCGACCTTCCACTCAGACCATATCTCCTTTCCTTGCATCCATCCTACGACTGCGAGCTCAAGCACAGTACAACATGTCGTCTCGGCCCATGCAACATCTCACATCACATCAGCAACCACCACAGTATCCCTATTACCAACAACAGTCCCAGCAACAACCCCCTTTTGCGGCCTCCCAACAATCACAGCAACTCCTCCAGTATCAACAGGTCAATCCACAACATCACATCCAAGCTCCTTAGCAGTCTACCCCACAATTTTATTAGACGAATCCATACTATACCTCTCAACAACAACCCACCTATCAACAAAATCCCCCAACATACCAACAAGGCATGTCATCACTCCACCATCCAAACCCATACCTCAACAATCCAATGCTCTCCCAACATGATCCTCTATAATCCTACCATCCATATCCACCCAACCCGCCACCAGTCAACTTAGATTTGCTAGAAATTAAAGCTGCTTTGAGAGATCTTCAGGCATGAGCTAGAAAACAATCATTCAAATTTGAGGACATATGTTCGTATCCATTTGATCCCTCCATCTCATTGATCCCCTTCCCTAAACATTTTTAAATGCCAAAGTTCAACGAATACGGGGGCGACAAGGATCCTAAGGCCCATTTACGGGAGTTTTACTCCTAGTGTCAAGAGGTTATGCACAATGACAACTATCTCTTGCGCCTGTTCCCAAGAAGCCTAACAAGCAATGCCCTAGAGTGGTTCATGACCCTCAATAAAGGGTCCATAAAATATTTTGCGAACCTCTCAGAGAAATTTGTTTCCTATTTCTCCTTCAATTTGGAAGAGGACACTGATACCTTAGATCTCCTCAAAGAGAAACAATGCGAGGGAGAAACTTTTACTAGCTACCTTCAAAGGTGGTGTGCGCTAGCAAGCCGAATGAAAAACCCTCTAAAAGAGAAGGACATGGTCACTCTCTTCATGGAGAACTCTCATCCCGACATGGCTCATAATTTTAGGTTACATTGTGTCACCACTTTCACGGAGATAGTAGAAAAAGGACCCATCCTTGAGCATGCCTTTGTTGCCAAGGGGCACATCAAAATACATAGCCATGATAAAGAAAGGTCATTTGGAGATAAGCCACATTTTTGGAACAAGAACAAGAATGCAGTGAATTATGGTGTCACTCATACTAAACACATCCAAGTGGCTAACACATCCCAGAGACAACAACCATCCATACCTAATGCCATATCTGTACCACAGGGGGCACCCCGTCCACCTCAATAGTCAAATCAGAATAACCAAGGGAACACTAAACGTCAATATGCTCAATTAGGAGAACCCCTGAGTGTTGTCTTCAATAAGCTATTACAGATCAACTATCCAATCATGTATCCTATCACCAAGCCACTTGATGAATCCAAACCCAAGCCTGCATGGTTTAGGGAAAATGAATATTGTGAGTTCCATAAAATCAAAGGACACTCTTTGAATAAGTGTCAGGGTCTAAAAAACTACGTCCAAGATCTCATTAATTGAGGTGATATCAAGGTTGACCCCAGTCAAGCTTTGTCATCCAATGCTCAGTTACAGATATATCAAAACGCCTTTCCAAACCATAATCATGGCCCGAGCACCTCCAACAGTAAACCCCAAGACAACAGCACAAATAACATGAGCTATAAGAATGTACCCCTCAATTACAAAGGTATTATTCATTACATTGAGCAGGTAGAACCTCGTGTATCCATGATACATGTCAAAGCCAAAGACCCTCAGTGTGCTATTACTACACAACAAGCCCGCATTACTATCCCTGCGGCCTCCAAACCCACCCAATCAACTCCTGTAAGCTCTTAGTACAACATCCTTGATCACCTAGGGAAGACCCCTGCTCATATCTCCATTTTGGATTTGCTTAAGCCTTCTCCCATACATCAAGAAATCCTTAAGAGAGCCCTGCAAGAAACCCATGTGCCTAATGACATTGATCCTACATGATTCCAAGCTTTGGTAGGTCACCTAGCTTTATCTTGTCAACTCCACTTCAGCCAAAATGACATGCCAAACATCGATGTCAATCATAATCACCCTTTACATATTGAAGTCGTGATTGCCCGTCATAAAATAAAAAGGGTCTTGGTAGATAATGGCTCTACCCTCAATTTGTGTACTCTAAAATTCATAAAACAGGTGGGGTATACTCAAGCATATTTGAGTAATCAGATCATCACTATCAAGGCCTATGATAATGCAGAAAGGAATTCAGAGGGAATTATCAGTCTTCCTATCCAAGTGGGACCTGTGGTTCAATACACTACCTGTCATGTCCTTGATCTAGACTTGCCATATAATCTCCTCCTTGGCCTCCCATGGCTCCATGCTATGCAAGCCGTCCCTTCCACGTACCATCAGTGCCTAAAATTCCCTATCAATGGACAAGAATTCACTGTCTATGCTGACCCCCAACCATTTGAATATTTCCGCGCTTTAGAAGCATCCTTCCCCCATTTACATTATTGTCCCAGGGTTGAAATGGGGGCATCTCAGTCATCATCTGCTAATTCACCCTCCATCACGGCAACCACTCCACCTTCCACCACTGATCCTACAATCACAAAAGTCTAGGTCATTGACAAAGGGTGTGGTGAATACGAAATGCATACTGCTCTTAATATAGCAACCATGCCCCCATCACCACACGAGTATGGCCAACCTTCACATGCTACTCCAAAGGAAGACAAGACTGTCACCTTTAGTGGTAAAAACATCCCTACTACCACTTTCAGGTCCCCTAATATCAAGATAGATGCACCAGAAGAGGATATAAGTCAATGGGTATACCGAGAAGAACCCCAACCAAATCCCCCTCTAAAGGAATATTTTCAAGAAGCATATCCTTGGTCAGCTAAGTTTGCAGAAAAGTATAATTACCAAGGTAGGGACCTAGGTAAAGAAGAACAGGGGAAATTGTAGCCTATTGATACATCAAAGATGCCAAAGAATACAGGTATCAGATACGACACAAAGTAGAAAGGCCCTACAACATCGTCTAATACCTCCAATAGTGTCGTCGTGGACAATGGCTCATTGGAAGACATACCCGAGGAGGAATCCATCATACGTGCGTATGATGACGTCGATCACACCGACCTATCATCCATGTTCGAATGCCTATCCATCTGTACCGTTAGCCTATCTCTTCACCACCCTGAGCTCATTGATTGGGACCTACATAATAGAAGACCTATCAATATGTCTACGGATACATATGTCAACCTTATGGGATTGGGGGAGGATGAACACTCTAGTCACAAAAACAAGAATAAGAAAAGTAAAAAGTGGTCATCTAGTGAAAACCTCCCTGAGGCACTTCATAACCTTGAAAAAGTAAAAATAAAGGACGCATCCGATGGCGAAAACCTCGAAGAGGCACTGGAAGATGGAGACGTTCATCTTCCCCTTGTGGGAACTTAGTTATCTACCTGATCATCTATTCTAATTGAAGAGACTCAAGAAGTTAATCTAGGTACTACTGAAAATCCTAAAATCACCTATGTGGCTAAGTCACTCTCAAAGCAAGAGTATCTAGTCATCGTGTAGCTAATCCAAGAGGGAATCATTAACTTTGCTTGGTCATATTCAGACATGCTAGGATTAGACCCTGCCTTAGTGGTTCATCATCTAGATGTTCACCCAGATGCCAAGCCTGTCAAACAAAAGCTCTGTAAGATGCATCCGTAGGTAGCATTGTTAGTCAAGAAGGAATTGGAAAAGTTACTAGAGGCAGGTTTTATTAGACCAATTGACTACTCTGAGTGGATCTCCAATGTAGTACCAGTTGCCAAACCAAATGGAGACATTTGGATCTGCACAAACTTTAGGGATCTTAACAAGGCTTGCCCAAATGACGACTTCCCTCTGCCTAACATTGACATGTTGGTCGACCTAACAGCAGGACATGAGATGCTATCCCTTATGGATGGCTTCTCTGGTTATAATCATATTCAAATTGCACCTGAGGACCAACACAAGACCACCTTCACAACACCTTGGGGTACTTTCTGTTACAATGTTGTGCCCTTTGGTCTCAAAAATGCAGGGGCAACATATCAGAGAGCAATGACGGTCATCTTCCATGACCTCATCCATATCATCATGGAGGATTACGTCGATGACTTGTTAGGGAAATCTAGAACACGAGTTGAACATCCTACCATCCTGAAAAAGATATTTGAACGGTTAGAGCATTACAAGTTGAGGCTAAATCTAAAACAGTGTGTCTTTGGAGTCACGTCAGGAAAGTTGTTGGGCTTCATAGTCTCTCGCAGGGGCATTGAGGTTGATCCCGCCAAGGTAAAGGCTATCATGGACATGCCACCTCTTTGCAATTTGAAATAGTTAAGAAGCCTCCAAGGGAAGATGCAATCCATCTGTTGATTCATAGCCCAGCTCGTAGATAAGTTCTAGCCATTCACTCATCTCCTGAAGAAAGACTCCACCTTCTGATGGAACCAACATTGTCAAACAGGTTTCAATAAGATCAAAGAATACCTAGCTCATCCTCCAATCTCGATGCCACCCATTCCAGGGAAACCCCTCATGCTATATATCTCTGCCACTTTAGTCATGCTGGGGGAATTGTTGGCACAACATGATGAATCATCGAAAGAGAGGGCGATCTACTATATCAGTCAGACATTGGTCAGCTATGAATTAAAATACTCTCCCATAGAAAAGGCCTACCTTGCACTAGTCTTTAGCACACAAAAATTTTGACATTACATGCTCAGCCATCCAGTCAAATTAATTGCTAAAATTGATCCACTGAAGTATTTGTTATCCAAAACCACTTTGACTGGCCACATGGCCAAGTGGGTCATGCTCCTAAGTGAATTTGACATAGAGTATGTGGAATGGAAAGCCATAAAGGGACAGGTCATAGTTGATCAATTGGCCGAGGCACCATTAGTAGATGCTTACCCTTTGGACACTAAATTTCCAGACAAAGAAGTCTACATAGTTACAAAAGCACCAGCTTGGACACTATATTTTGATGGCTTGTACATGCATAATGGACCAGGCACATAAATTTTACTAATTACCCCTCAAGGTGACTACATTCCAAAATCATTCAGGATAACATTCCCATGTACCAACAACATCGCAGAGTATGAAGCCCTCCTCACATGCCTCCGAATTGCAAAACAGTGGCATATAACTCACTTGAAGGTCTTTGGGGATTCATTATTAGTCATCAAGCAAGTTAATGATGAATTCCTAACAAAGGATGATAAGCTATTACCCTATAAACGCATGGTGGATGATTTCAAGAAATATCTCACCTTCATACAATTTGACCAAATTCCTAGGGTTCAGAATAAAGCAGTAGATGCAATGGCCACCATCGGTTCTTTGATTGACATGCCTAAAGATTGGATGGAATGTGAGTTCCTTATTGAACAACTTTTAATCCCAGCATTTGATATCCCAGAGACTAATATGGTGTGCGATATCGTAGGTCCTGCCTCCCCCCGGTACCAAGACATATATACCTATCTCCATGACAATATTATACTCCCAGATCTTACACAAAATCAATGCAAATTCTTTGTTCATTTCTCTTCCAGATACATCATTGTTGGTGATATGCTTTATCGTCGTGGGTATGATGGAGTCCTCCTTAGGTGTCTGAATGAGACTGAGGCCCGCACGACACTAACAGAGGTACATGGTGGTGTTTGTGGAGCTCACTCAAATGGTATGGCCCTAGCTAAAAGGATCCTACGAGCTAGATATTATTGGCTTACATTGGAACATGATGCTTGTGAATTTGTGAAGAAGTGTCTTCCATGCCAACAACATGCAGGTTTGATTCATGCCCCAGCACAAGATCTTCAGCCCCTCCTAGCACCGTGGCCCTTTTCTCAATGGGGTTTTGACTTGATTGGAAAGATTCACCCACCATCATCTGATAGCCATACATTCATAATTACTGCCACTGAATACTTCACTAAGTGGGTGGAAGCCATGGCGCTCTCACAAATCACCGGTATTCAGATCTCAAAGTTCATCCTTTACCACATTCTCTGCAGATATGGTATCCCGTCCACCATCCTTTCTGATAATGGAAAACCCTTCAAAAACCAAGCCATGAAACATCTTTGTGATACCTTTCACATCCGGCATCATTGGTCAATGCCTTATTACCCCCAAGGTAAGGGTCAGGAAGAAGCAACCAACAAGACCCTCATCTGCATCCTTAAAAAGGTTGTCAATAACACCAGTCGAGATTGGCACCTCCATATTCATCCCGCCCTTTGGGCATACCACACTTCCATCTGCACCCCTACAGGGGCCACTCCCTATTCTTTAGTCTATGGTACCAAAGTCATCTTGCCAATTGAAGTGGAGATCCCATCGCTGAGAATTTCCTTAAAAAATCTTATCAGTGAGGAGGATGGTCGTGTTGCACGACTTGCGCAACTGGAGTTACTTGATGAAAGGAGAATCAAAGCCTACGATCACCTCCAAGCATACCAGAATCGCCTTAAGCGCCACTACAACAAGAAGGTTCACCCTTGACAGTTTCAGGTAGGTGATCTTGTCCTCAAAGAAAATCAGCATACTCAGCAAGATCGAGACAAGAAAGGAAAATTTGAGGCAAATTGGTTAGGACCTTATATCATAGCCACTAAATATGGATATGGAGCATACAGGTTGACTACTCTTGAAGGAGATCCCCTTGACGAACCCATCAACATCATGCATCTAAAGCGGTTCTAAACCTAATTTCGCTTGGTAACCCCATCAAAAAAATCAAAAAAATAAAAAAAAATAGTAAAGAGAAATAAGTTCATCCTATGGTGAAAACCACCTCTTGGTGGTGCCTTGGATAAGTATGGATGGTAAAAACCTGGTAACAGGCATCATTCGTAGAGGGCTTAATCATTATCTACCTAGCATCCTAGCTATTCTATGCTTTCATCCGCACTATTGCCCTCACCCATCCCATCCTTGGCCACTTGGTATATTTTGTTTGAGCATTGGATGACCCGTCTAACCTATCCCCCCATCTTGAGCTTTTCAGTATCCCACACTGGGCTTATGTCTTTCATTTCATCGTCAATTGGTCTATGTCATCACATAGGTTCACCAATAGTGTTGATCTTCATCTAGATCTCATCCTGCCGTGCCACCTATTGAACTACGTTGCCCCTGCACTGTCACGTAGTCAAGGATGATCATTTGATTTTCCCCTGGGGTATTCTGATCATCACGTCTTGGTCATCCGTCATTCACCTTCATCTTCCTCTTTTCGCTTTATCCATGGTATTTTTATGAACTACAAGGGCTTTGTGCTTTCACATAGGCAAGGCTAATTTCTGATCGGCCCCCAAGCCCCTAGGTCTGTAGGATATGTCAGTCTGTGTCCTTGTCTGGCTCGTTATTCTCAATTAAACTCCCCTATTATCAAGAGATTTGGTTAATAAAAATATCTGGTGTCAAACTGGGTCATTCTAGTTTAGTATCCATCATCGGTCTCAACAGGATGCATCCTTCCTAGTAGACCTCATCAATCCCATCCATCACCTTGATCCTATGGAAAAGGGCGTTTTGATATTGATTGTGATCTTTTGGATGTTTTGGAATTTATTTGTCATTTGTGCTCACTATCAACACTTGTCATGGTCACCTTGATCCATCATATCATGGTGCGCTTTGGCTAGTCAACATAGGGGTTTATCTTGGTCTCTTCTTTGTTGTTGTCTTCTTGGTTGTCCCACGTAGTACCCACAAAGGTCCCTAAGGTCTTGTGTTACGCTGGGGCATCATTGTGTGTTTGTGGTTATCCCAATGCCTGGCCCGACCAAGGTCGTCATGACCTTGGGGTGTTGGGATAGCCTTTTTGTTTGTTGTGTTTGTTTCATGCATTAGATGCCAAATCGCCTTGGTCTTATATATCATGGTATCCGGTATCTTATGCTATAGCAATAATTAGTGCTCCAAGGATGGCAGCTCCTATTAGGATTGCATTTCATCATCCGTTGCATTGCATTCACCCTATGATTTTGGTTGTGTGAATACTTTATCTCGCCCTCTCCCATTTCTTCTCAGGATGCTAAAGGTTTTGATAGATGACAAATTCCACCTATTTTACACAACCACTACATACCCATATCCCATTATCGTGTCAGTCCTTATTGACACTTATGACCATGTGTTACTTCCTTTCATCATTAATTCACTATAAATTACAAGACCATTATCGCATATTAGGTTCATTCTATTAACCACACATACATCACCACCTACATCACAATGTGTTAGAACCACACATGCATTGCCACCTGCATCACAAAGTGTCAGATTCATAATACATCACATCCTGCATATCTAAACTACTCATACAGAATCCATCACACACATATACATACATGTCAATAGATCAACTAGGCATCCATACACATAAGTCATCATAGCTACAACATGTGCATACATCATATCACCAAGTGAATATCTGCACTAATCAAATCATCCATATTCCACAAGTATCATATACCCAATCATCCGCATAAGCATGTAGTATCATAAACATGTGCATCAATAAACCAAAGTATCCATCTACATAAGCCAGAAATATCATATACATATGTGTACATAAACTGAACTATCCATCACAAAAGGAAACATACTGTATAGTGTCAATAAGGACTGTCCCATATCATAATCAAAATAATACAATGTACATCATATGTCCATCATACATCAAAATCCATCATAGATCCATCACATAGCCCTCATACATCATCAAATAAGGTACAAAATCCAGAGATATAGAGCATCTCTAATCTCTGTCGATAAGTACTACACACTCCACCCTGCCTCTATAAAAAAAAAAAAACTGGTATCCTGTCACCTCATGAATGAGCTACCCACATCTGATCTTTGTGGTGAATCAGGTACTGATCTCCTACTTGGAGTGGCACCTAGTGAATCACTGTAACCTCTGGTCCGTGTCCCCAATGATTGAGATGGCACTGGAATTTGTGGTGCTTGTTGAGGATACTGGAACAGCCACTGGGCTGGGTCTGGAACTGCATGGTAGTACGTGGCCATCCAAAATCCTGCCTCCCTCGCATTCTCCTGTCGCTCGGCAACTTGAACCCGAGCGAAATTTTGCTCCTGACGATATCTATCCCAATCTCTTGAGATCAGTCTCCTCTCCTGCTCCCAGGCCTCCTGGGGCAGTCATAACTGTGTCATCTCTACCTGAACCCGATCTCTTGTCTCCTCGGCAACCACTGCCCTAGCCACTACAACATCCCTCTCCCCCTGTAATTCCTATGTGTCTGTCTCTATCATAGCACTGACCTGCGCTGACTGCCACTATGCCACTGCTGCGTCTCACTCACCCTGCATCACCTGCATCCGTATCTCTGTGACATCCCTCTCTCTGTGCGGCCTATGCCTAGGCCTCTACTACATCCCTATCTCTCATCAACACTTGCAGTCTCAGCTCGGCAGAATCTCGCTCTTGTCATAGCCCTGACACCTATGATACTGTTACATCCCTCTCTCTCCAGAGAGTCTGCCACTAGCCTATCACTCTCAGCTGCTTAAGCATGTGCCTGTGCCAAATCCTTGTCACCCTCCAAGACCTGCACCTGTACCTGTGCCACATCTCTCTCCTTGTCTCCTCCTTCCTCTGCTGCATCAGTCCCATGTCCCCGGCTATCTACTCTAGACAATCTACTCTGTCTCTGAGCTCAGCCCGCTCCTGATGCCAGTCTGCTCTCTCTCTCCATAACTGATGTAGCTGTCTCTGTAGATCCTTTGTATCCCCGATAGTCCCTATCTCCGTCCCTGATAGCTCCTGCCCTATCCCCCCTTCGATAGCTTATTGTATCGCCACCTCTGCCACCAAGCGATCTCGCTCCCATCTCACAACATCTCCCTCCTCATGCTCTCTGGCCACCTCCGCTCGCAACCCCTCAATCGTTGCTCATAGATCAACTACCTCATCCTGTGCCTCATCTCTCTCTCTCGTCATTCGATGCTTGTAGGGCTAGGGTTGAGTAATCTCTCTCACCTTGGGAAAATCATGCCTGTAGCTCGCTCAGTGCTGCCTCTAACCTGACCCACTCTACCTCAGTCTGCCGTAACTGCTGCTCATTGAGGCACAGTCTCTCTACTGTCCCTCTCAGCACCACTGCGGGGTCCTCTCCTCTAGGTGGCACTGTCGATAGTGGTTGGAGGTCGTACACATCCATGTCAATATCCATCTCTCATAGTTCATACCCATCGCTCTCCACTGACGCCTCCATCACATCCATGTCTATCACCGAGGGGGATCCATCTCTCCCTGTCACCCTCTCTAGTGCTCTACTGGCCTCACCCTCTTCCTATCTCTGTCGTTGATACCCTACGGTGGCCATGTCTACCTCATGCCTCTCTCGCACTCTTCTGGTCTCAGACTCCTCACCTCTCTCCTACTGCCGACCCTCCGAGGATACGCATGCCTCCTAGCTCCTCTCTCCTTGGATCTCCACCTCCCTCTCCTACTGTGCTGAGGCCCTGCTAGCCTCATCCCCCCTCCTCTCCTCCATTCCCTCTAGATCTGCACCATCGTCTCCTCCTCCTGGTTGCAATAGCTGGCTCCTTGGTTGCTCCCACCACCTGCTGTCCTCCCCTCGCTTGACCTCCTCTCTGTCAGCCTCATGGTGCCAGTCCCTCTACCCTCAGTCATCTCGTCCTCTGATCCAAACCCTAGTGCTCCCTCAATCGACACTACTGGGGTAATCTGTGGCGGTGGATGTCGCCTGAACCACTACTGGTATCGATCTGTCACCCCTGCATCCCTCTGACCCTCCCGTCTATCTGGGTATGGCATAAAATGCAATGTCTTTAGCTCCTCCCACACTACCTCTAGCCTCAGTTGAGATCCCCATGGCTGCCCCTATGACAACCATCAGAATCTCACCCGCACCACAGGAATATCCTGCCTCACTCCAAACTGCCATGTCACCCGATCGAGTCTGTGTAGCTCCACTATAATTGAAATCTGCCTAATAATATAATAGCATGTGAAGAAGTAACCGTTGTGTGCCTCCTCATCATCCCCCCAGCCCCTAAAACATCACATCATATATGGACACCACACTATCATCTTCTCCTACACATCATCAAACCATCTCCTCCATATGTCTACATCTCTCACCTCTCGATGTCGTAGTATCGCTCCTGCCTCTGCTCCCCACCCCCAGGCCACAACATCTCTATCATCCTACTCTCCCAACCTGTGCATAATCGGTCTAGTCACTCTGATGTGCTCCCATGCCCAAACCTGTAGTAGTGTCATATGGGCCACACTCAGTGCCTTCTAGTAGCATACCCGGTGCATGTCCCAGTATAGCTGCGCAAGCATGCATGTCCCCCACACGAACTGCCCCTCCCGGCCCTTGATGATATGCTGAATCACCTTGATGAAACTGAGATGTAGGAATCGCCCACTCTGGTCTGGCACTAAGATCCCGCTAATCATTCCCGCTAAGTATAAGGACAAAACTAGCATCCCCCTGCAAGATAGCATCCTATCCACATCCAACTGCCCCCGCTAAACTGGTAGATCGTCACTCCCAAAAACAATGTGCACAGACTCATCCAGCGCCTCGCCCTCTGACCTGTACTCGCTAATCGCAAGCCCTACTATGGGGAGCCTCAGAATCCACCAAACATCCTCTAAGGTCACTGTCATCTCCCCGGTCACTAGGTGAAATGTCGATGTCTCTGAGTCCCAGCACTCTATCAAGGCTGTTAACATGGCCCTGTGGGCCTTAATCGTCTGATATGTTAGCATATGGAGTAATCCTACCTCTACCAATCACTGGTGCTCCACCCCTGTCATCTGTGCTATGCATCTTGCCAAAACCTTAGACCATCTCTCCCGCGTTCGCAGACTCTCCACCTTTTGCATCTATCACAACTGCAATTTGTTAGTTTTCTTTTTCTCGTATCATCTTCTTCTGTAGTTTTTCACCCCCTTGGCTTTCCCGTCTCCCTCACCTTTTTCTTCCAAATCCCCCCTTCCCCTTTTCTATTTTTGCCTTCTGTCATTTCCGGTCATCTTGGCTTTGCCCCCACGTCCAGACAGACTTGCCCCGAACCCGGGCGGCGCTCTGCTAGGCTGGGGTAGACCCGCCCTCCTGTCTGGGTAGACCCGTCCGGGCCACCTGGGCGGTGCTCCGCCTAGCTGGGCGAACTCACCCGAGCCGCCGAGGTGGCCTCACCCATGTGCAGGCGAACCCACCTGCCTGGCTGGGCGGACCTGCCCTCACGTAGGCAGACCCATTCGCCTGGTTGGGCAGACATGCCTGCGCGCAGGCGGACCCGTCTGCCTGGCTGGGCGGACCCGCCTACCCGCGCTCGAGCGGACCTAGGTGGGCCCGGCTGAGCAACCCTCCCTCCCCTCGTCGCCACTAACCTGCCCTACCCACACAACAACATACAAACGAAAATTTTACTCTAACCCATTTTTCATCCCGACCCCCACCCCAAAACCCATATTTTTGTTTTTGAGACTAATTAGTTAAATTGCACAAATTACAAGGTGGGGTTTCAAACTAACCTGTCGTGGCATGACACACTCCTCGAAGAATTGCCACCTCTCGTCCCCGCAGTGAATGATGTCTGAGTCATACTCCAGCATCGTGTCTCCTCCTTGTCTTGCTCTCTCCTCCTCTTCCTCTTCTCCTCACTTGACAGTTGTCCAAATGAGGAGAAATAAGCCCCTCCCTCCCTCTTATAGTTTTTCCCTCTTTTTTTTCACTTTTTACCTAAAAAGGAATTTTTTCCTTTTATTTAACTTTTTTTTATCTAAACTAATTTCGTCCCCCTTCATCTTCTCGAAGCCGCCATTTCCACCCTGTGAACCCATTTTCCTTCATTCAATCGCCAATCTTCTCACTTTTTCGTGCTCTTTCCATCGACATATACCACTTCATCCTTTTGAGAAGTTGCCCAGGGCCCCTTTTTTTTGTCCCTGTCCCCTTCTCAAGGGGGCATACCCTACCATCTTCTCCCAATCTTCTATCATAAGCCTTCCTTCACATTCTCCTCTATTTGGGTAGCTCATAATCTCTCCCATGCTGGGGCATCTCTTTTCTAGTCAATTCTTTCACAGAGTCGTCTATGTTTTATTTTTCTTCGAAACCCTATTATCCTAATAGTGTTTCAAATAGGGAAAAAATGTAGACATCCAAATTTGACCTCTTCCATATGGTCAAAGTCGTCTTCTTAATCATCCTTTTGCTCTTTTAAAATTGTCCCCTTTGCCAGTATTAATTAAATCATTCATTTAATTAATATTATGTTTCTTGCATAAGGTTTCCCAAGGTATCTAATTTAATAAATACTTTTCCCCTATTTCCTCTCTAAATTAAATAAAGGCATCACTTTATTTAATTTAGTCATATTATCCTTTGGAATTTTAAATTTACTTTTAAATTCCCTATTTTCTCTCTCATGTGTCACATCCTCCAACTTTTGCAAGTTGGCCTCTAATCCCTCTTAGCAATCTAGTCCTCTTTCTTAGTCATAATTAATTTGTGATTAATATGTGCACACTCCTAATCATCATTAGGGTCCCATCCTCTATAATTTTCCACTTTCCCCTAATGAGTCCTTAATTAGCCTAATCAAGTACTTGCACAACCTTAATCACCCAATTAGGTCATCTCTAATCCCCATATCATTTATAGAATGTGTCCTTAGTCAAGTTCATTAAAAGCTTTCTCTTTTTGAACAAGGCATCTCCATTCCCCATTGGAATTTTTAATTCACATTTAATCCCCCAATGCACTCAAAGGAATTTTAAATTCCTTCTCTCTTCCCCATGAGAATATTTGAGGAATTTTTAATTCTCCACTTGTCCTCTCACCCACATGGGGACAAGTACCTCCTTTATGAGGAGATCTTGTCCCAATCCCAAAGTACTATGTACCCTCTCCATGTCATGTACTATCCTTCCACCTCATGTCCACATCCCCCTTTTTAAGCCATATCACTTGCCACATGTCAAAATGTGAGGGGTTGCAAGTTCTCAACTCACCTTAGCCCTACATCTTGATCTTTGTGGCTCAATCTTGACCGTCCATTTTCCTAGAGATTTCCAAAATCTCTATAAATACCCCCTATTTTCTCTCATTTTGGGGAGATCATGCATTGTAGCCAAACTCTTGCAAATTTTTCTTAGAATCCATACTTAGCCATTTTCATGCTTACAGTCACTTGCATCCACCTTCATATAATCATCTAGCTTGCATCCCTTGCCATCCAAGGAGCATACACATCAAAGATCGAAGGGCCAACCAAAGGATCGATTCAATGCAAGGTAAAAAGTTTCATTTGTCTTCTTTATTTTGTGTTGAATCCAACTAGGCTAATCTTAAGGTGTAAGTTGTTTTTAGTGTTATTTGCATTACTTTGTTTGCTGCTCATTTTCTAGCACTCAAATTTGACCTATCACACTTATTAAATTCAAATTAAGGCATAATTTATATTGGTGGAAAGCTAAGAATCTCTTTTAAAAATTCTTTTCGTTTCATAAATTTTGGGTAAAAAAAAGGTTGTCAGCCACATACCCATCATATTGCCACTTTTTGGCCCATCATGATCCTGCACATACCCTGAACTCACAAAAGAAAATCACCAATTGCGAGCACAACAATCGATATGGACCAACAAAACATATAGAGCACAATCTAGAAACATCCACGAGAATCAAGAATCACCACAGAAGTATCCGCAACAACTCGAATTACTAGAATCACATTATCTTCTTTTAGGAACACCAACTGAAGCAACAAAACAAGTTCTGTCAGAACACAGATACTCATAACTCAATCAAATCTTCATGCGAACCTCTCAAACTTCACGTGGATAAACTAGATATACTCATCAACAAACCCTTGAATCCACAACCTCTTATCATCAATATACTAAGCTAGCCACCATACTGAACTTCACTGCATCACCAACAACATGCAACTTATTTTATTACAATTTTCTCAATATCCTCGACATATACAACCTTAAAGATGTTAATTCCAATAGTGTTGACATCAATGAAAACCACATATTAGCAATATGAAACAATCTCCCCCTTTGGCATTGATGACAACACATGATGTGAAAAACACCATCAACACAACTTTCTCTTAGCACTTTCTCCCCCTTAGATTTTGACTCTTTTCTCCTTAACTCTTTCATAGTTTTTCACATGACTCTTCTCCCCCTTTGACATAAATGACAAAGATACACATTATCTTTCTCCACACATCCTCTGAACCACATTTCCGAACATCTGACTACTCCCCCTGAGTAGCAACCATCACAACATCAATCCAGATCACAAGATATGACTATGAAATACACAGATTGATGCAAGTCAATGCATCTTAATTCTTATTAGTAGGGGTAGCCACCCCTAGCTTCCCTCTAAGATACTCAAAAGTATCCTTAGGCAAGGGCTTGGTAAATATATATGCAATTTGTTCTTTAGTGGGCACATTCTCCAATCTGACTTCCTTTTCACTCACCTTCTCTCTCAAAAAGTGAAACTTGATAGATATATGCTTGGTTTTTGAATGCAACACTGGATTTTAAAAAAATGTTAATTGCATTTGAATTATCACAAAATATAGCAATAGGTTCATCATACACAACTCTGATATCTTTCAATCTGCTTCATCCATAATACTTGAGTACAATTGCTAGCAGCAACAATGTATTTTGCCTCTATAGTAGATAAACAAATGGCATTCTACTTCTTACTTAACCATGAAATTAGCTTCTTTCCCAAGAAAAATGCACCACCACTAGTAATCTTTTTTTCATTCACATCTCTTTCCCAATCAACATCAGTAAAAACACTCAAAGTAAGGTCATCTTCTTTAGGACACCATAGGCAAAAATCAACTGTCCCCTTCAAGTATCTGAAAATCCTCTTCACAACTGTCACATGAGATTCCTTAGGATCAACTTGAGATCTTGCAATAATGCATACGCCATTCATGATATCAGGTCTAGTTTGAGTCAAATAGAGCAATCCACCAATCATGGATTTGTATCTAGTTTGATTTATTTTAGGAGAATCATCATCTTGTGTTAACTTACATCTGATCACCATAGGTGTACCAATTGGCTTTGAATATTCCATACCAAACTTCTTTAGCAATTCTTTCACATGTACTTGGACTAAGATATAAAGATCCCTCTATCTAGCTGAGTAATTTGTAATCCCAAAAATAATTTCATTTCTCTAATCATAGAGATCTTAAAATCACTCTGCATCTCATCAGCAAACTTCATGCACAAACTATCATCTCCTCCAAAAATGATATCGTCAAAATAGACTTCAACAATCAAATCTTTATCATGATCAATCTTGAAATACAAATTACTATCAACAATACCTTTATTAAATCCAAGCTTCAACAAATACTTGTATAATCTGGCATATCATGCTCTTGGGGCTTGCTTAATTCCATATAATGCTTTCCTCAATTGGAAAACCATATCTCCCTAATTAGTCAATTGAAATCCACCAGGTTGCTCAATATACACTTCTTCTAGTTCACCATTTAGAAATGTTGACTTGACATCCATCTGATAAACCTTGAAGTTTTTGTAAGTAGTGCTATGTAAGAAAGAGTCTCACAACTTCAATCCTAGCAACATGAGAAAATTTTTCTTCAAATTCAATTCCTTCCATCTGAGAATATCCTTTACACACAAGTCTTGCTTTGTTTATGACAACTTCACCTTGCTTAGTCAATTTGTTCTGAAAGACCCATTTAGTTCCAATTACATTTTTGTCCTTAGGTCTAGGAACAAGAATCCATGTACCATTCTTCTCAATTTTTTGTAGTTCTCCTTTCATTGATTCCACCCAATGTTCATCTTTGCATGCTTCATTGAAACTATTAGGCTCATTCTTTGAGATCAAACATTATTCTTCTACAATTCTTCTCCTAGTTTGAACACCTTTGTTCTTATCACCTATAATCTGATCTTCTAAATGATTTAGTCTTGCATACCTTGGAGTCTTAGGGTGTTCTTGAACTTCAGGCTCTTGTGATCTCACTTTTGTACTTTCACTAGTTCCTTCTTTATTTTATTGATCACACCGGAATGATCTGAACTTGATTTCGAATCTAAAATTTCTTTCCTTTAGCTAAACTGTCGTTATGATCATCTAAATCATATCCATAAGTTTAGGATGGTCTAACTATGTTGACATTAGCACTTTCAATTACTTTCCTCAATCTCTTATTATAGTACCGCTAGGATTTAATTTTAGTATAATAACCAAGAAATATTCCTTCATCACTTCTAGCATCAAACTTTCCTATGTCTTCATCTCTTTTGATATATCATTTACTCCCAAAGATTTTGAAGTATCTAACAGTAGGCTTATGACCATACCATAGCTCATAAGGAGTCTTACCGGTATCACCTTTGACATGCACTCGATTGAGAGTGTAAACGACAATACTCACAACTTCTCTCCAATAGATATGTGAAACATTTCCTTCCAGCATCATAGAACTAGCAGCTTCTTGAAATTTCTTGTTCTTCCTTTCCACAACTCCATTTTGCTAAGGGGTCTGCAAGGTAGATAATTGTCTCTTTATCCCATACTCTTCACAAAAAGAATTAAACTCACTGGAAATGAATTCACCTCCTCTATCTGATCTCAGACATTTAATCTTCAAACTTGTCTCTGTCTCAACCATAGCCTTAAAAATCTTGAATTTCTCTAGAGCTTCAAGTTTTTCCCTTAAGAAAGTAACCCACATCAATCTAAAATTATCATCAATAAGTAACATGTAATACCTGTCTCCTTGTAAACTTCTAACTCTATAAGGACCACACAAGTTAGTATGCACAAGCTCCAACACTTCATTTGAACAATGTTGTTTACTCTAGATGAAACTCTAGTTTTCTTCCCTAACTAACATTCCTTGCATATAGTATTAGTAGGTTTTATCAACTTAGGAAGATATCTCACTGCCTGAATAGAACTTATCTTGATAATATTATCAAATTTTGCATGACGCATTCTCCTATGCCACAACCAACTTTCATCAACTTGAGCAATCAAACAACTTTTACTAGCAACACTCAGGTGAAATATATTACCTTTTGTTTTTATACCAGATGCAATCACATTTCTAGAACTCCCCAATATTCTACACTTTCCATTCTTGAATTGAAGATTGTATCCCTTGTCAACATCTATCTGACACTTAAAAGGTTATGCTTCAAACCTTCCACATATAGAACATCATCAGTATTATGCTTACCATCAAGAGAAATGGATCCTCTGCCATGGATTACACTAGTTTTATCATCTCCAAATCTCACAACACCACCATCATACTTTTCCAAGCTCACGAATTTACTTTTATCACCTGTCATGTGATGAGAGCATCCACTGTCAATCACCCATTCATATTTTCTTCACCTCTGGTAGCTAGAGCTTTCTCCACATTTATGCAATTAGCATATTTAGTAGGTACTGGATCATTTTCCTTGATAGCAATAAATACCCATTCATCCTCACTTAAATTCCCTTTATCAGATTCATCATCTATCACACCTTCATCAGCAACATAATAACACGTTCTTTGGAATCCAAGCTTGTTAGGTTTTGGCTTAGGAACTCTTTCTGGACACCTTGAGGCAAAATGACCTATCTTATTACAAGAAAAACATTTAAGAGGTAATTTCCCTTTATAATTACCTTCTCCTCTAGCTTCCCTCTTGACAATAAGTGCTTCAAGCTCATTTAGTTTTCTCTTCTTCTTCAATCTCTCTCATTTCCTGCTCATACTTCAAAAATTTTCTAGAAGAACTTTCTCTCGGATCATATATATGCTTATCTTTTATGAAGATAGTAGAATTGAATGTAGATTCTATCTTAGGAAGAGATTCACTAGACTCACTTAGCTCAAAAGCAATAAGCTTACCAATCAACATGTCTCTGGTTACATTTTTCACAGTCTGGATCTCCTCAATAGTAGTAGCTTTGTGTTTGTATGTAGTAGGAAAGGATCTGAGCACTTTAGCAACAATCTCTAATTCTTCCAATGTTCCACTAGCACATCTGATACTACACACAAGTTCATTCACTCTCTGCATAAAAGAAGTGATGTTCTCATCTTCACCCATTCTCAACATTTCATATTTCCCTTTCAAGCTTTGCAACTTAGCAATCTTCACATGGGCATCACCTTCATACAAAGTTTCCAACTTTTTCCAGATCTCATAACCAGTCTTCAACTCCATTACATTTGTCATCTCAGAATCAGTCAAAGCACTCAACAATGCTTCCTTAGCCCTGATATTGTACTTAGCTTCCTTAATCTCACATGTAGTAGAAGGACCATTTTGTGGGATGATATACCTATTCTTTCTAATTGTCCAGTAAGGTTCACCAATGCATCTAAGATGACACTCCATTCGAGTCTTCCACAGAGAATAATTATTTCCATCAAATCTCAAACTATCCTTCTTATATGTCACCATCTCGAATCACCTCAAGCTATTAAACTTCTTCTGAGGAACCTACTCTAATACCAATTGTTGGCAGTACAAGGGCAGATAACTGAGAGGGGGGATGAATCAATTGTCATAGAAATTATACTTATTAAACTTATTCTTAGATTTGATAAATAAACATGAAAGCATAAACCATCACCACATCAAAAACACACATAACACCAAGATTTTTTATGTGGAAACCCTGTTAGGGGAAAAACCATGGTGGAGGTTAATCCACAAGGTTATACTCTATTGAAAGTATAAAAGAATTATAAATAGGGAATGCACATGCATTCAAGCACACTTCCTAGAGCAGACAATGCTCAAATACAAAAGGCTTACTGGCCAAAGGAAGATTCGTTGTCTTACAGTCACATTCAGATTACATCTAGAATATTTTGAACTAAGAAAATAACATCTTCTAATGCCTGATTACAGTTTTGGTTAAGCACATAAACTCTTCTTCATACTTTTCTTCTACCTTCGAAAGATTAGAGAATTATTCGCACAAAAAACTCAGCAAACATCACACACCATGCCTTCAAATGGTATAAACAATCGATCATATATATCCGTGACTAAGGATAACATCAACTACATGTTGGCCCAAAAAATATAAAATGTGTACAAACTGTCGGCCCAAAATAATAAACAATTATCAATGCGCACCAAACAATGTCAGCCACAACATAGTAAGGACCTAAAATAACATCCTCGAATATGAAACACCTTCAAAAATTATGCCTCAAAGATTTGCAACACGCTACAATCACCCTATCGGCCATGATCATGACAAATATGAACTCAAAAAAGAAAATCACCAATCGTGAGCACAACAATCAATGCAAACCAACAACATAGATAGAGCACTATCTAGAAACATCCACGAGTATCATGAATCACCACAGAAGCATCTACAACAACTCAAATTACTAGAATCACATTATCTTCTTTCAAGAACACTAATTGAAGCAACAGAACAACTGTCAGAACACAAATACTCATAACTCAATCAAATCTTCATGTGAACCTCTGAAACTTCATGTGGATAAACTAGATATACTCATCAACAAACCCTTTAATCCACAACCTCTTATCATCAATAGAATGAGCTAGCCACCAACTGAACTTCATTGCATCATTGACAACCTGCAACTTATTTTAGTACAATTTTCTCAATATCCTCGACATAGACAACCTTAAAGACATTAATTCCAATAGTGTTGACATCAATGACAACCACATATCAGCAATATCCAATAGATATTGTGAAGGGTATCGAGTAAGGATTGAATTCTCTCTCTATCCCCAAAAGGAGTTGTCATTTTTATAGTAGCCACTTGATTATTGTTTTGTTGACTTGTCTAAGGCAGATTTAATTGTAAAAATCCCTTATTTTGTTTTTTGAAAGGTTGATAATTGTTTTGAGTTGTGGATTCAGAATTTTTAGGATGACTAGGGGGATTTCTCATATCACAACTGCCATTTGAGTTTTGATGACCTCACGAAGGGTTGTACATAACTATGTGAAGGATAGAAATCTCAAAATTTCAAGTTTTCTTTGTAGTTTATATTGTAAGTTGGTAATGAACATTCTTTGAAGGCCAACATTAGGAATCTTAAAGTTCACTTGTGAATAAAGTGTTTGATATCTTCTTATGAAATCAACACCTTACTCATCCTCTTTTTTCTTGCATGTCATTAAATTAGCAAGGGTCATCTTGGGACCCATGTGAATATGGAATTTGTTGTAAAAAACAACAATGAGTTCACTGAATGAACCAATTGAATTGTTCGGTAAAGAGGAAAACCACTCTAAAGTAGTATCCTTCAAGGATCGAGGGAATAACTTAGCCAACAATTTATTCTCAAAGATTGTAATCACTACACAACTTGGCTCTGAGGGCAGAAACATGGCTTAGAAGATCTCATTTCCAACCATATTTTTCAAAGTGAGGGACCTCTATACCTTGTGGCATTTGTGCTCTTAATATGTCGAGGGAAAATGGGGTGGACTTGATGTATTACAATGGTTGACCATTATTTTTTTGTTGTAATATTGCCACTTGTTGTTGAAGGGATTTCATGGTTTGCAAAAGTGAATTAATGAGAGGGTTGTTTTGGTTATAAGGTTGAGGGGAATAAGGTGTAGTGTATGTATGTGGAGGGCTAGTGAATTGTGGGTTAGTAAAGGTGGAATGTTGAGGTATTATTGCGTTTGAAGAATTTCCTACAGGAATACCTATGGAAGTGTATACGGTGCTAGTACGTATGACTATTGTGGCTGGTTTAATGGTAGTTGTGGGTTGAAATGTTGTTGTATGTTGGAAAGTTGTTGTAGGTTGGAAGGTTGTTGTAGGTTGGAATGTTGTTGTACGTTGTGTATTGGTGTATGTAGAAAAGGATATTGGTGTCGTGGAATTCCACCTTGGCTTTGAGTAGACCCTAAAGCTTCAACGGAAGTGGTAATGGTAGGGATGGTGTTGGTAATGTTAGGGACATTGGTTATAGGAGGTGAAGTCATGGGAAGTGAAGTATGCAAACTATAAGCCATGGAGGGTTGATTCTCAACACAATCAGAAAGAGGGTTAGGAAGACCAAGATCCATGATGAGTGAGATATCGCAGGATGACATGAGCCTTGAAATACATCTTATAATAGTATTGCAAATAGGACACCAAGTTGTAAAGCTCATGCAAGTTTTACAATTCCAGTGTGTAAACCCTAGAATAGAAAAGCGGCAATGCAATAACCTAGAATGAAATGAATTTTTTTAGATCCTAAGCAATGCAATTTACTGATTAAACAATGCAATAAGTTGAAAATGAAATGTTTTGATGCAATTTTGAACTTTTAACAGTGCACTAAAATGAAGCAATTTAAGCTAAATGCAATGAAATTGATGAAACAACAAGGTACCAACACCAATAAAAGCTAAAAACTAATATTTTAATATCCTAAAAATGTAGATCTATAGCTAATAGGGAATCATTCACCAGTAAGGGTGAATGGGTCGTGGTTAGGTGTTTCTGAGATTATCTGTGGATTTCATAGTGAATTTTGATGCTTTTTTAGCTGATAGAAGGTCCAAATCAGATCTTATTAGGGACTTATTTGCCAGTAAAGGTGAATGGGTCTTGGTTAGGTATTTTTAAACTATTTTTTAATGATTTGCAAGTTCTCAATTATATTTTTTAGTTCCAGGTTTGAAACAATGAGCTTTAGCTTTAGATTTTCTAGAAATTCAATGTAAAAATGCAATGAAAAGATGAAATGGAAGGCCTAATTTGAAATGAAATTTTGTTTTGATTTTCAAATGTAATTGTATGAGATCTAAATGAGATGCAAAATGACTATTTTTTTTGTTGTAATTTTTTAGAATTAGAAAGATGCAAAACAATGAAAATCTAAACCTTATATGATATGCAAGATTTCAATGCAAAAGAAGTAACCCTAAATGAGATCTTAATTCAATAAAAGATCTAAATGAAAATGAATGAAAAATATAGCATAGGATGCAATGAACACTATAAAAATCAGAAAATTACAATGTTGAATATGTCGGGTTCACCAAAAAATGTTTAGGTGAAAAATAGGGTAGACCCAAATGCATGAACAAGAGGATCTACCGCTGATTTTTCTAAGACCCTAAACACTCAAATTATGTAAATATAAGATGAAAATAACAATAAAAAACAATACCTAACTATTATAGCAACTATGGGGGAAGTTTGTAGAGCATAAAAGTTGTGTACCTGGCCAGAAAGTTGCTATTTCTTAGCTACAAAGGACTCATTCTCCTTCAGTGGTGAATGGGTCCTTTTAGGGTTTTAGAAAACTAATTTCAGGGTCCTATTCCTTGATGCATGCACTCTCAAATTCCCTGTTATCAAGTTTTGGAAGTCTGTATGAAATTCTATAGAGCTCTTTCCGTGATCTTGCACTTTGAATGACAACTTTAGCAACTTTGCAACTTTGACAATTTTACTCCAAATCTTGCTCCACTTGATCTTTAACTTGTAAATCTTCAATCACAAACTTAAGGGCAAAAAAAATGGTTTTTTTGTTAGTGAATGGGGGTTTTCCTGAGTCAAACCCCTTGTAGGTAATTAAATTGAATGATGAAATGAAAGAATGAAGCATTGAACATGGAATATGTAAATGATATCACCTTGGATGATATCTTTTGAAATAAATTTTCAAACTATCATGTAATTTCCATGAAGAATGCAGATCTTGGATCCTTGAAAATGATGTGAACAATAGTTGCAAGTAGATCTTCAATGCTACACCCGCAATCTTAGCTCAACAACATGAATGCATGCATGAAACCCTTGAAATGATATGTTCTTGAATTGATGCAATAAAATATTCAAATATGCCTTGAAATGCCTTATGAATGCTCTTGTAATGCTCTAATGCTTAATTACTTGAATTCCTGAATGCTTAGAATGAATTGCTAGATCTTGTTAGGAGAAACAATGTTAATTAACCCCTTATTTATACTAAATTAGGAGATTAACCCTGAAATTCAAAGAATTAAGGCCAACACCAAATATGGGAAGAAACATTATTAAATTCCTACTAGAATGAAATTCAGAAAGGGGGTTCTCATTAAGGGGGATCCATTTTCCACCTTGGGCGAATGGGTCCTAACTCAGTTTACCAAGACCTAACCCTAGGGGATTGAAAGAGAGATAAAAACCCATTCCAGATCAACTGAAAAAGGGGGCTCCTATTAAGGGAGGACCCATTCACCATCAAGGTTGAATGGGTCCTGGTTCAACGTACCAGGACCAAACTTTTCCCAATGAAATAATTTGTTAATTAAATAATGATTGTCGGGATAGATCTTCGAGAGGTGTCAAAATTAAGGCTTAAATTTGAATTCAAAGGGGCTAATACCTCCAATTAACCACAATTAATTAATGACCACCTAGATAAATGTGAAAGTTCCTTATAACACTTTACAACACTTAAAAAGGTACACATTATGTACATTTTATTTAGAAAGGGGCCCATTAGGCTTAATTATGCAAATACATCCTAGAAAAGTGTGAAAGTGTGTTACAACAATTTACAACACCCTTGCAAAGGATCAATTAAAGCATTCTTTAGTTAAATAAAGGTCCTAGAATAGTGTGAGTGTGTACAACACATTACAACATCACTCCAAGACATCACTAATTCCATTTTAATGTCAATTATCAAACTGAGTAAGGAAAAAGGCTTACTTTTTCTGTTACTACATATTATATTTTAGCAGACTCAATCAGATGTTTTGTATTGCAATGAAGGATATTTATAGAAGGAAAAATAATTTTTGAAGGGTGTGTGTGTTGGATGTATGTTAAGCAGAATATAAAGTGTCTGAAATTTGTATGATGATGTAAAATGTGTGAGAAAGGAACTGTAATATCAACATAAGTTAGATGCCTCATTTACAATAGTTCAGTCTTAGTTTATTATCATAATTTTCATGTATTGTGCTATGAGAAAATGAGTCTCATAAAGTCCTCTGTATCTTTCTCTTGAAGTTTTCTTTGCTTTAGTGTTTGCAATTGAATAGGCATTGAGCCTTAAACTACATTGTAAATCCTTTTAAGTAGTGAGATTTTATATTTTGAGTTAACTCTCATCATGGTTTTTCCCTCATTGGGTTTTCCACATAAGAATCTTGGTGTTATTGTGTGGTGCATGTTTTCATTTCTACTATTATTTTAGTTCATGTGACGTGGTGTCTTATATATAAATGGGAATGTTTTAATTTCAATATATGTTGATTCAGCCCCCTCTCAACATTTTTTTCTATTCAACATTCAGCTCCAATGTTTCAAGTCATGATTGTAGACTACGGTACTATTATTTGTTCTATAAAATGCTATAGCATTAAGTTATCAATGAGAGATTATCACATTGATAGCCTAATGTATGATATATCCATAGGTGCAATAGATATTGTTTTGGGAGTATAATGGATTACTACATTAGGAACAATTGAGATGAAATTCCAAGAACTATTCATGAGATTTCAATAAGAATAAAAGATAGTAGAGCTAAGAGGATTCAAGGGAAGGTCCCCACAAATGTTAAGCTCTCATAAAATGTAGAATTTTCTTAAGAAAGGAGCTGAGGGATTTGTGGCCCAATTATGTTCATTAAAAGCCTATCAATCTAATGCTCCCACATATCTAAAATTTCATGAAATTATTGATTGTCACTTGGTGGTTTTCAAAGATATTCCTAAAGAAATTCCTCTTAAGAGGCATAATGATCATGCCATAGAACTAGTTCCAAGAATCCAACCAACCAAAATGAGGCCTTACTTGTACCCCCATATACAAAAAGTGAGATAGAAAAGATTGTCGAGGAGATGTTAGAGACAATAATTATCAAGAATAGAAAAAAAATTTACTCCTTTCCTCGGTTGATGGTGTAGAAGAAAAATGAACTTGGCACATGTTCAAAAACTATAGAGTGCTCAATATGTACACCATCAAAGATAAGTTTCCTATTCTAGTCATTGATGATTTTCTAGATGGATTGAATAGTGCTATGTATTTTACAAAGTTAGATCTTAGATTAGGCTATCACCAAATTTGAATTAAGGAATAAGATATTTGTGAGACAATATTTAGGATTCATGAGGATCATTATGATATTTTGGTGATTCCATTTGGCCATTAAATATTTTTGAACATATCATTAGGTCAATAAATACTTCTTTTAGAAAGGGATAATAGGGGATCAAAATTTTGGGCAGAATGTTTGGTTTGTCAAATAAATAAAGGGGTGATAAGTAAGACACCTAGTCTCTTGTAATCCTTTGTTATTCCCATCCAATGTTGGGAAGAGGTCTATGTGGACTTCATCATAGGGATTCTAAGATTTAATGGTAATAATATCATCATGGTAGTAGTGTATCCTTTTACAAGAAGTATAATGTTAAAAGTATTTTTGTAGAATATTCAAAAGCTACATGGTATACCTAAGGTTATTGGTAGTGATTGTGATGGACTATCTTTACTAGTAACTTTTGAAAATATTTATTCTCATGTCTGGGTACTCAATTGGATCATAGTTCTTCATAGCATCCTCAATCTAACAAGAAAAATGAGGTTGTTAATAAGTGTTTAGAAGGATATATATGTTATTTCACTTCAGATAAACAATCTCAATGGGTAGATTGGCTACCACTAGCAGAATGGTGGTATAACAGTTCCTTCCATAGTTCATAATTTTTTTTTACATTTATGGCATTGTATGGATATCATCCTCCTTCCATGAAATCATCATTGAAGGTTTCACCAAGAGTTTAGGTTGTGGAGGACAACATTCTTTATTGTACTTTCAAGACTTAAAGAGAATCTAGCCATGGTACAAAATTGAATGAAGCATCAAGCAGACCAAGACCTTAGTGAAATAAATTTGAAAGTTGGGGATTGGTTCTTCTTGAGATTACCTTACAAGAAAATGTCATTGAAGCTACAAACAAAGAATAATTATTTATCTCCAAAATATTATGGCCCATACTAAATCATGCAAAAGATAGGTAGTGTTGCCTACAAGCTTGAATTTCCATAACAATAAAGATACATATAGTTTTTTATGTTTCTTGTTTCAAGATGGTAATTGGGACGAATATCCCTACTCAGAAACTATTAATTGAGATCAATGAAGTAGAAATGATCATTTTGGAACCGAAGTTTATTCTTCAAAAATGTATAAGGAAGAGAAGGAATAGATCACTCACTTAGTATCTCATCTAATGGAAGAATTTACTAATTGAAGATGTGAAATGGGAGGAAGAGGATTTAATTCAAAAGCATTCGAACTTGAATAGCATTGACGACAATATTTCTTTGCAGAGGGGGGCATGCTACATCCTTAATACTAGATTACATTAGGTTATGAATATTCAAAATGTGACTATCTTAACTCTTATTTAAGTCATATTATCAATATTATATTGTTATTTAGTTAATTAGGCCATCCTAAGGCTTATAGAGGATTATCTATGTCAATTTGGGTGATATACTAGGCATATATAAGGTATGTATAAGAGGTAGTGAATCTTATTTCATCATCATATTATGAATTATATTCTCATTGGATATATTTGGAGGTTTACCCCCTTGAATTGACTTGTTATTACTATTTATTATCAAGTATTTAAAGCATATTTCCTATCATATTCTTATATTGTGCAAGTTATTCCATTACGAAAGCAAGATCTAAATAATGGAATTTATTAGAATTATGTGTGTTAAATCCTCAATGAAGAGGATGTACATATAGGATGATGAGTTTGAGCCACTGTAGGAGTGCTCAACTCAAGGTGGCGACAATATTCTACCAAGTAACGAATGAGGAATGCGACACATCCTTGAATAGTTCAACTACCTCTTCAAGTGACACATGTCATAACCTAAGGTCGCTTAATATATAAGTATAAAAAATAATCAAATAATAATTATTTTACTCTAATAAAGTATAATCAGGTTGCATTTTCATCTCTATCACCCTTCTACAAATTCCTTCTTTCCTCCCCAAAATATCCCAAATACATGTATTTTCTTCCCTTTTATCTATGAGTGGCTCAGAAGATGAACCAAAATTATTCTTCATAGTTACAAAAACTAAATCACCAAATTCCAATACTAAGTTGAAAACTTGCAAATGCAGTTATAAGCATAAATTTAGTAGTGAGTGAAAATTCTTTAAGGTTTAGATTTCATCAAAGCTCTCACCCGATGTAGATATGAACCAAAATTTTGTAGAGGTAGATGCAAGAAGAAAACCTACAAAATATTTTTTGACATCATTCTCATACCTATGTCATTAGAGTGTATGTGACCTTCGGTCCTATTGATTTCATTCTTATGTCCCATTGACATCATATGGAACTAGTTTCAAAGAAGTCTAGCTCAAATGTTTTTACCCATAAATAAAATTGGTTGAGATATTTCCACAAATATAGAAAAAATCATCTAAATGGGTTCTCAAAACATACAGGTGTAGTTCAATTGCAATTATCTATAAGTCTAGATGACCACAACTTTCTCAAAGTATAGATAAGGTCATTGAAACCAGTCATGAGGAATGGAATTTATCTAGTTCAACAACTAGGTCCGACAAGGCTTGATGCAAACTAAAAATTCATGAGGTCAAATGTAGACTAGAATCCCACAAGGTTGGATGTAAACTAAAAACTTGGAAAGTTAGTAAATAAGGAATTTCCTGTAATATGGAAAAAAATTTGGAACCGGTCATTCAAAAATATTTATTAGAAATAGTTAAATACTTTGATTCAATAGCAATTTCTCACAAAAATCTATTTGGTAGCAAGTTACAAACCTGCAAAGCCATAACTTGCTCAATTTTCTTTAGAAATTCGTTGAATTTGAAATGCAATTGCCCATTTGGCTCTTCAAAAAGTTGATATCATTAGATAACCTATAATATTTTTGAAAATTCTTCTAAACAACTAATAAAAAATAACACTACCAAAAATAAAAAAATAATTGAACTTAAAAAAGTATTTTTGGTTGATGTAGGATTTCCTATAGATCTAGATGCTCCTGCATCACTATATTAAAGTTAATTTTGTTATATACAAATTTCTAAGTTCCCTTGGCATAAAATTTGGAAAGCTAAAGGATTGCCAAATGCTAATATTTTTCTATGACTATCCTATCATTAGAACATTTTGACTTTAGACCAATTCTAAAAATGATTTCATTGGTCAAGGGAAATTCCTATTTTATCTACATGAGGAAGAGAATAATGACCATCTTTTATTCCTATGTGTTTGTTCTATTAAAATCTTAAATAATTTTATCAATTTTTTAATGCTAGATGGTTTTCTCTGATTCATTAATAGAACCAATCAAATCTTTGGAGTATCCTACTCATTCATATTTTCTATGAGATCTTTGAGAGATGGCTCTTAGTCTTATTGTTTGGAAAATATGGTTTGAAAGGTATAATAGGGTGTTTAATTCTAAGGAAACATCTTCAGAAAATATAAGGCTTAAGATCATATAAATATTTGTATTTTTTTGTATATGAAATAATTTTGAAAAGAATAAAATAGAAACTAGTTCATTTGAACCTTCTATTCTTAATAATTTTCTTAAGACATTATGAACTTTTAATAGAGAAAGGCCAAAAAAAAGAAAAAAAATGAGGAAAAAAGGGAAATGCAAAATGGTTTTTGTCACTTTAAGAATAGATTAAAATAAATTGATATATTGTAGACTTTGATCAGGCAAAATCAAAAAAATATAAAAAATTGTGAAAACGCAAAGTTGTTTGATCACTTTAAGGATGGATAAATATTAATTTTGATGTAGCTTTGGAAAACAATCCAATAGAAAAGCTACTCTTGAAAACCATATAGATAAAATTGTTAGTTTGACAACTTAGTATTTCAATACAAACAATATTATAGAAATGGAAGGCTTGATCCTTGACCTGAAAATGAAATTGTTGAATAACCCTCAAAATATCATTATTGAAAGGCTTTCTAAATTGGTTATTATGAGTTTGCAAAATCCATCAGTTAAGCATAATAGACCATATAATATGATTTTAAAAATTGTTGATCTTCTTCATAAATTTGCAAATGTTAAAATTAATCACATTTATCACAAGGGAAATTAACTGATAGATTAGGTAGCTAATTTAAGTATCAAGAGAAACATTTATGATTTTCAAATTATGGGCAGTGATTTAAGTAACTTTTTTTTTTTAAATGAACTCACACTTCGTTAAAATAATATTTAAATCAATTTTTGTTTCTCGAACTCCATTAGTCTATGTGAAAATATATCTTCTGCAGTTTGATTTTTGCTAGTGGATTACCACGCTTATTGCTTTCAGCGGAATAGGCAAGAGATTGGTAGATAGCTGGTCAAATGTGCATCCAGAATGCGGAAAATAGTAATTATGCTCTTTCAGGTTTATTTCTTTGTAATTTAAGCTTTTTGAGGTTTATTTATTTGTAATTAGCCTTGTTTAAGATTGGATATATATGAAAACGAGGACAAGGGAATAATTAACGATATTTAAGAAAGAGCTGAGTTCTTATCTTTACTTTGTCGATTTCTATACTTTGTCGATTTCTATGTTCCAGGGTTTTTCTTTGTGGGTATTAATATATCTGTTTATACATTGAAAACACCGAAATCACTGCGGATATTTTCGGTGTTAACAAGTTAGGAGAGATAGAGATGGATTCTAGGTCACTTTCTACGCCTGTAGATTTCATGGAAACCCAGTTGAAGCAAATAAACAATCCATGAAAAGTACAAACCTTGTTAAGTCTTATGTTTCTGTCTTCTTCACAGTTTAAAGGAACAATAAAACATCTTTATAGACATACTACTTGATATATAATATACCAGAGAAGTGTACAAGATAAAAGAGATGAGTCAGAAGATGGTAAGACGGCTTTAGTTTTAGACCGTGTCAACATATACTCAAATGCTTCTCAAAAGACAACAGATGGCAGCAGCCTGATTACTGCTGGGCACCAAACCAAATTTACTCCTTAGACTTGGTAACCAGTAAAATCTTGAGGATATTATTGAAATATGGATAAGAAATGAGGTGTAGATTGAATGATATTTAACAGTGATGTTAATGGGGGAGTCATGGACGATGAGAATATGGGTTGTTATTGATCCAAGCTTTCGATAAAGACGAGAGATTCCATACCGTCTACTGTGTTGCTCTTTTTATTGCCATTGAAACTTACTATAGGAAAAATAAACGCACTCTAGTAGTAAAATTAAAAGCTTTTTACTGCATGATAAATTAAAATAATAATAAAAGGTTAAAGGGTATCTAATTTGGTGAATTTGAATGGTTATTAATGAGTTTATTGGAGATCATGTCTTGTTAAGTATAAGGTCTCAAAAATATAAGAGATGAAGTCATGATCATGCTTATGGAAATTTTGGTAGAGTGAATACTCCTCTACTCTTGACTCTTTGATGGAGATGGTTCAGCTTAAATCTTGTGTTCTTGTATTTCCTAACAAAAGTGATTCTATGGGTTTAATATTTATTTTAAATATTAAAAGTGGGAATGAGAATTGAGATTGGAATAATAAATGTATATAATTGAATTTATAAAAATTAATTAATTAAATGTGATATTTAGTTGAATTTTAGATAGAAGAAAATTTTATTGAAGATGTTAGGAATTGATTTGTTAATGCATTGAAAAATAGGGCCTTGTTGAGAAAAAATTCTTAAAAATTGAAAGCTAGTTTTATTTCACTTAGGTTTAGGTCAGTCCTTGTAAAATTCAACCTAAACCTATATATGCACTTGAAGAAAATTCAATGAATGTAGCGAATGCACCTTAACTCACTATACCTATGTTTGAAATGGGTGGTGTTTAGAAATATCATTTGAGAAACTACTGAGCATGGATTGATTCTCCTCTAGTCAAGCCCTTATGAGGTCTAGTTTCACCATAATGAATTAGGATAAAGATAATATGTAATCAAGCAATATGCCTACAATGATGGTGTTGATTGATATTGCAATTTAAATGCTATATGATTCTCTCATTTGAATACTCTTATATGCAGATCTTTCTAATAATAATTAACCTAGGAATTCCCTTAAATACACCACTCTAATTTGTACTTTAACCAAATAAAAAATGGCTAGTGAAAAAGGGGGAACTATAATAACATAGATGACATGGCCTAAAAATTATTTTATTATGTTTTAAATTTATCTTAGGTGATCTTTTTTATATGTATTTTAGGTTACCTTTTAGCCCTTGTTTATGCATTATCTAGTCTTATATCTCCATATTTATCCTTTTTACTATTTTATGTTTCTCCCCTTGCAGGCATTTAGAACCTTGCATACCCATTATTCATCCTTATTAATATGATGTTTATCTTGTCCATCTAACATTTAAATTTTGTTTTCCCCTCTCATGTGATTTAAATCCTTCCTTTCATTGTTTTCCCCTCATATCTCATACCCATGATTTAATTGTCATAAAATCACCTCTCACTACCTTATCTTAGCTTCTATTACCCATCCTAGAAATTTGGGCTTAATACTCTTAATGAAATTCATGTCCCTAGAGGAAAACCCTACTATTTCTCACAACACTTAACCAATAAGATTAGTTTTCATGAAATTCAACACTAAACTTTATGTGCAACTCAATAATGATCCAAATGTCCTAATTGTTGCATTCATTTTATATATATTCCCTATTCAACTAATTTCCCAATTTTTGTAATACATCATTCCACTACTACTTATGCTTTCAAACACTTCTTTCATTGTACAACTATCCTCTTGCAAGTTCTCTTTTTGAAGATTCATTAATGGTTACAATTTTGGATCTTGCTTTCTCTTTAGTTATACCTACTCTTGTAGCCTTCCACCTTCCTTTTCTCCCTTATTATTGTGCAACCATTTTCTCCTTTTCCTAAGAAATTAGGAACCTCACTTTCTTTCCTAGTTCTAGATTCACCCTTTCAACCACCCGCCTTTGTAACTTTCTTTTTTTTCAAACACTTCTTCATGTTCATTTGATAATCTCTTTCAAACTCCTAGTAAAAATGGATATTGTTAAATCATATCCATTGCATTATATGGTTTTTTCTTTTTCTACCATTGTTTTCTAGTGTAACCATTTATTTAAATAATATTCTAGGTTTTCATATATCATTATCTATTTCTACTATATAAAATTTTGTTTGAATGTGTTCACACAAGGGGATTAACTAAGGTAAGCTCAATATTTATTTTTGTCTTTTTAGAGTTTTTCTAATTTATAGGTGTTTCCATAATGATTAAAAAAGAAATGTCATATCAAAATTTCAATAAAAATAAGAACAAAGATTCACACAAAGCCACAAACCTTAGAGGACAAAACTCAATTTTGAGAGTGCCTCTTTGTCAAATTTTTCTTTTGCCATCACCATAATTTTGTAAAAAATATCTTTCATTTCTAGATTAATTATTCTTTCAATTCTTAATTTTGTCCATTTTAACTAGCCTATTTTTTCTATTTTATGCTCACAATTCTAAAGTATTTTTACACTTTAACCACCTTTTATATCTTTTATTTTTTTATTGGTTTTTTTTTTGAAATTTACAAACAACTAAGTATGATTTCCTTAATTTAGGAAGCACCAATATTCATTTATTTCATTGAAGTAGCATTCTGACATATTGCTAGATACACACCTAGCATGACAAACCTTGTCTCTTGATTATAGGACATGTCTAGGATCCTCCTAAATTTTGAGGATTTTTTTGGGCATCATTCTATGAAATTAAATTTTGCATAATTTTTTTCTCCTAGGTGTACAAGTTCCCATCTTAACACATATAATATTTAATTTCCTAGTCTAGTTTTATGCTTCTAAGTTACATTTCTTTATTTCATTATTAACTTCACAACTATTCTACATGTTGATTAGTTTATGTTAGGACTCTTTACACTATAATATTTAATTCTTTAACTTGATCTATATTAATATGTACAATTAACAAAAGAAACACATAGTTTAATTAGGTTTTCTTGTTTAATAATTACTCCACAATAAGTTCATTCATTTTTTTTTTGGATGATGGTGTAGGATTTAATAGAAATATTGAAAATATCCTTGGTATAGGTGAGTATAGAAGATTATAATGGCTACATGCAAACATACTATAATAAAAAATATAAATATGTACAATCTTAAATCTAAGTGAATATAGAACATTATGAAAGCTAAATACACAAATACATATAGCATAGAGTACAAATATAAGGTAAAATCTAATATTGAGAATATGGTGATATTAATATGAAATTTTTTCTTTAATGGAAGGAAATAGTCATAGTTTACAACCTCAAGTTTCTAAATCTAATTAAGATGAGGAAGCAATAGAAAATAATGGATTTATTTAACTATGTTACCAAATATAAGAAGACAAGGAAAAATTAAATCCTATGAAAGAAGGAAAAAAGTATGTACTCATTTTTCCTATCCTACCTAAGTAATTAAAATAAATTAACTAAGAAAAGTTAAATAATGAGGTCAAATTAAATACCTAAACTAGTAGGCCCCTTTAAGTGTAATATAAGAGAATTTGAAACATGAAATGAGTCCCAACAACTAGTCTTAATTGATTACTAATGTACAATGATAGAAAATTGCAAAAAATTAGAAGGAAAACACCAGTTGAACAAAACTCCCAAAAAAGAGGATGAAGAGAGTAAAAGGATGAATTTTTCTTGGGTTCTATGCTTGGGAGATAGAATAACAAAACTCAAACACTCTCATTCAAGGATGAAACCCTAGAGACCTCAACCTCAAGCATGCAAAGGAGAAAGAGATATTGCATTAAGCTGTCCTAGGGGCTGATTATAAACTAATGAGGGGTTCACCACCAAGCTAGTGAGTGGAAAGAAAAATGCAATGAAGGATCTAATGCTTAACCCTAATATGATGCAATACTTCACTAAATGACTGAAAAATGCATATTAAATCATGTTGGGAATAGGATGCCATTTAATTATAATCCTAAAGATATTTCATGTATCTCCTAAGTCCTTGGAAAGTGTTCCCCAACACTTGGATTAGAAAGAGATTAAATTTGAATGAAATGAACATGTTAATTGGAATTTGTAATTAATTATAAATGATAGGAACATGTGAGGGAGTCCAAGATGAGTTCCTACAAAATAGGAGCACATGGGGTGCCCACATGGAAGGTGGAACCCACCTTGAGTTAAGTTAATTGTTTGGAGTAAAAGATAAAACTTTATTAATGCATGTAATGATCCTAGAAGTTAGGGATTAATGTTTACATGCATGGAGTTCAATTCAGTTTAGTTCAGATCAGTTCAATTTAGTATCAGTTTAGTTCAATTCACATTAGTTCAGTTTAGTTTAGTTCAGTTATGGTTCAGTTATCTTCAGTTGCATGTAGTTAGTTTCAGTTGAATGCTAGTTGACTTTAGTTGACTTGGAATGCATGACTAATGACTTGAGTTGCATGACAGATAATAGGTGATACATTTAGTTAAGTGGGGATGATCAATCATGCATGATATTTGCATGAATGGTGGAGAGATATGTTTCAATTAACAGAGATTGACTTGGATCCACCTTGGGCGCCCAAGTTGGCATCTTTGAGTTAACAATTTTTCATGATAAGATATTTTATAAGGCTGAGTTAAGTGGGTCCATTCTTTTGAACCAACTTTGAGGAGAATCCTACAAGATATCTTTGTAATCAATGTTGAGTTAGCACTTTAGTTTTGGATGCCCAAATTGATGAAGGACTTGGTTTGACATTGTTTTTCATGGGAGAACTCTACTTGCAAAGAATAGGCATAGGTTTTGTGAGATGAGCTTTGTGCTTTGTAATTGCAAACTCTTTGTAGCTTACAAGGCTCATTAAATATTGTCTATATATTGTAGCAAGTTGAAGAGAATTTTATCAGATTTTATTGCAAGTTGTGAAGAAGAATTGTTGAAGGAAAAAGAAGCATCTCAAGAAAGGATTGATAAAAAATTATTGTAATCTTGTTCTAAGGTTAAATAATACAACACTATTGATTCTCGTGGTGGAGTTTTTTCCTGAAAGGATTTCTCCAAGGTATATGTTGTGTCACTTCTATCTTTTGGTCTTATTCTTCTACAATATTCTGTCTACTTCTACAAATGGTAAAATAAATCTAAATAGATAATCATCCACAAAGTAATTGTAACAAAGAACACTTAATTAGATGTACAGTATAATAGTTTTACAAGTTCTAAAGCTACATAATTACCTCCATTTTCAACAAATCAAAACAAAGAGCTACAAGATGAAGTGTATGCACCTAGAAACCTAAAGGAGATTGAATGAATCTCTGAAATTTTGGAAACACTAAAATTTTGGCACATTGGGACTCATACACTAGTTTGGGCCTATTATCCCCAGATTAGCATTCCTAGTCTGAAATAGGTTTCTAAAAAAAGGGTATCTAAAACTAAAAAAATCTAGAAAAATGTTTGTAGTGGGACTCATATGCCACTTCTGGTGTATTAGTCCCATTCCACTTTTTCGGGAATTCAAATTTCAAATCTGTGCTCCAATCTCTGTTCTTTTTGTTCTACTTCTTTTGGATTTGAATCTCTAATTTCAAACCTATAGAAGGCTTTTTGTGACCTTGCAAGTGAGGATACAACCCTAACAACTTCCTTCAAGCTTGTAACCTAATCTTCAAAGATCCTTCATGCTCCAAGACAACTAGATTTGTAATAACACATGTAAGGAGGAGAAAAACTTGTTGCAATTGTTAGTGAATAGGGGTTTTCCTTGGTCAAACCCCTTTTAGGTAATTAAACCAAATGATGAGATAATGAAATGAGGACATGAAACATGACACAAAGAACATAAAACATAGATAGTGATACCTTGAATGATGTATTGTAAGATGAAATGGCCATGAAGGATGTAGATCTAGATCTTGAGATAAGTGTAGAACAATTCTTGACCTTGAATCTTGAATACAATATCACAACACTAGCTCAATAACATGCTTGACACTTAATATCCTTGACATGATGATGGATCTTGAATTGCTACAAAAAATGATGAAGAATCTACCCTTGAATGCCATAGAAATGATCTTGTAAAGTACTGGAATGCTTAACTCTTGAGTGCTTGACTTGATATCATGAAGGATTAATGAAATAATGATTTGAGACCTTGTTTATATAGGTATTACATCCAAATGACCATTTATTAGATCCCAAAGTCTGACATTCAAGAAATTTGAATTTACATATCTGATTTCCCACTCAAAACTCAAAAAAGGAGCCAAATGGGACTCATATGCCCAAGGTGGCATATGGGTTTTATAGGGCCTTTTTAGAGAGATAAAATGTCAGGGAGTAAAGAAATTAAGTTTGTTTGAGGTCTATGTCAGGATTTCTATTAAAATATTCCTCAAGATGCATAATAAAGGGTCCTAAAGGCCTATTAATGATGATATAAAGGTTATAAATGCAAGAGGGCCCAAAATTCAATGTGAGTGTAAATAAATACACTTTACAACATTAAATTAAGGAAATTTTGGGTCAATTTATCTAAAAAGGGCCTCAAATCCAATGTGAAAGTGTACAAGACATTACAACACTAGATTAGCTCCATTTAGGTCCAAGGCCCCTAAATTTAATGTGAAGGTGTAAATAAATACACTTTACTGTAACACCAAATTAAGGAAAATTTAGGTTTATTTGGCTTAGAAAGTCCCTAAATCCAATGTGAATGTGGAAAACACATTACAACACTAAATGAAGGAAAAATTAAGTTCATTTCAACATTGATTATTCCCAAATTAAGTGTGAAAATGTAAGCGGCAAAATTTTTTGACACTACATTTAGCCCCCACTTTAGTGAGAGGATGAATCTACTTCAAACTCACACTAAAGTAGACATTCAAGAGGGGTCCAAGTGTGCCAATGTGGATGAAAAAGGATGACAAAGATAAAAGGAGGTGGCCAAGCCCCCAAGATCCAAGATCCTATGTCAAACTAACCAAAGCACAAAAGGACACACATAAGGTGTATAATATACAACATCAAGATACACAAACATGTGATGTAAAAGACTAAAAGAAAGAAAAACAAAAATAAAATAAAAAATAAAATAAAGAGAGGTAGATCAAGCCTTGACCATTTGTACAACACAATGTGGATCATATCTAAGTTGTTTGTCCAAAAATGTATGCTCACTTTGAGGAAATGAAACTTTAGGTTGTCTATTGGGTGAGTAATCCAAAGAGGTGAGACACATACACACATGGATGGTATGCACTCACACACACATGTGAGTGGCTATGGGAAATTCATGCCTCAAATGGGCTTCCCATCAAACCATACCAAATTTATACCCCCTGATAACTTTGATAAGGTGCTATGCAATAGCTTCATGATGCAAGCAAAGCTTCGCATGTTTGAAAATCATGAAAAAACAAGATGGCTCCACAAGAATGCAATATGTATTATGAAAGGTGGCCATATAACCAAAATTTTGTAAATGAAAAATGTAAATAACATTCAAAGGAGTCTTTCTTAGTTCATGTGAGGTATTTAACTTAGGGAAAATTGTACCTAATGTCCCCAAAAGAGGACCAATCAAAGGATAGAAGATTCACTACTTAGGGGATGTAGTGTGTCACATCAAGCCACCAAGAGGAATATAATATGATAAGATAAATCATGCTTTCGAAGGACATCACACCCAATGTCATCCAAAAAGTGAAAGAAACATCGCATGAAATAAGAAGACTACACCATGAACCATGAAAAAAAAATAAAAAAAATGCAAAAGAATAATGCCAATGTATGCCCCCACCTTAAATAAATTACTAAACACCATGTTGTGAGAAATTAATTTAAAGTAGCAAATGATAAATGCTAACAGTAAAGAAGATATGAGTGCTTATTTGGAAAGCCCTATGCCAAGTCATATGTTTCCAAATGAAGCTACATCATGAATAAGTATGTCACATGTGAGTCAACTTAAGGCATGTTTTCCACATCCCAAGCTTGCTCTTATATGTACATGGAAGGTGTTCAACTAGCCAAAAGATACAATGACAAGTGTCATATATGAGGACAAGGATTCCTAACCCCTTGTCCCCACTTAGTGCAAGACAAGGGTGAGTTGAGAATGGATGATGATATGTTGCTCCTTGCAAAAAGGGAATAACTTACGATGAATGTAAAACATGAAATAGTAAGTATGCTATGATACTACAACTATTACATGGCAAGGAGCAGCAACTAAGGTTATTTGTTATGATGAGTAAAAAACGCTTCAACTTGATGCATATTTAATGAGATATCTATCAGTTTAGGATGTACTAAAGTTAAAGTTATCTTTGAAGAATCTTTTGTAATAGTGTTGACATTGAATAAAGGAACATTAGTCATTTCTTACATTTTAGTCTCTATAGAGACATGGATACCTTGATATATATCACCACATCCTTTCCCAAGTTGCTTCATAAGTTCAAAACCTCTTCCATAAATCTTTTTCACTTCTTTCAGATTCAATGGTTATTCAACTTCATCAAAGTTTGTCGTGTATGTTATATTTTCTTCTAAAGTGGTTGAAGTGGATGCTTTTGAATTTTTTATTGCCATTACTGGTTTCTCTTTTCCATTTTTAGAATATTTTGTTATTATCTTGTATTCTCCCATGAATATAGGTATGAAATCAAAGGTTTCCCATGCATCTTCCATTAACTTTGTGGCTTCTTCAATTTTCTTTTCTTTTTTTGTCTCTTGTACAAGTTCTACATGTGCGGTTGGTGTTAAGGGATGTTTAATGTGCATAATTTCAAAGGACTTATGCTTAGTTTCATTATCTCTTAGTGAAGAGGATTTTAATTTCACTTCATCATCTTCATCTAAGGAAGCTCTATTACTATTGTTTGAAATAAGTGTGTCAATGTTGTCATTTTCTTGCACCATGATACCTTCCCTAGTAGGAGAGTTTTTAGGAGAGAAAAAAAACTAGATGTTCATGACATTAAAAGGTGGGTTCTTCTAAAATAACTTCATCACAAGTAAGGGGGTTATCAATGGTTATATTTTCTTGCATATAAATGATGGCATTTTCTTGTTCAATAATTTTTTCCCTAAGATTCTCATGATCCTCATTGATTGGATCTTGTAACACCATAATATATTCTTCACCAATAGGAGAGATATTAGGAGAGAGGGAAATTTGATTTTTGTCCATAATTTCATCCTTTTTATCTAAGGTATCATTCTCTTGTGCCACAATATCTACCCTAGTAGGAGAGCTTTTAGGAAAGTGGAAAATAAGAGGTTCATATTTCATAGTTAGATTTTGTAAAGTAGCTTCATCACAAATAGGGGAGGCATCAAGAGAAGAGAAACTATGAGTTTCATGGTTACCAATGATTGGAATTTTTTGTTCAAATAGGTCCTTTCAAATGGTAGGGGCACCAGGAAAGGAAGGAACATGATTCTCATGAGTCTGAATAAGGTTATCTTCTAACACTAAACTATCTTCTTTGTGTCTAGAAGAGATATTATGAGAAGGAAAGGTTTTATTGTCATGATTATCTACAATTATATCCCCATGTACTATAATGTCTTCCCAAGTATGATGGGTGGGATTTTCATAGCTCTCAATTATTGGATCTCTTAATATCAACATATCCTCCACACAAATGTGTTTGTCATGATCATTCATGACCATATCCTTATTCACTAAAGCATTCACACAAGTAGGGGGGTGTTGGGAGATAAATGGAGATTAGGTAAAGTAGTGGCCATGATCTTAGATTCGTGTGTCATAATATATTTCCAAGGGGGTGGAGGAGAAAGACAAACAAGCCTTTCGTGATTGTCAATGATTGTATCTCCTATCACCAAGATACCTTTGTCACTAATAGGAGAGGTATCGAGAGAAGCAAAGTTATGATTTTCATGATTGTTAATATTTGCATCCTCTTTTATCAAACCTTTAGTCGATGATCTTGTGGAGATGAAGTCATCAAAGGCTCCATCTAACATGTCAAAATCATCACTACTAAAGGATTTGAATGATATTTTTTGTTTTCTAATGAATTTCAAATGTAATCTAATCCAATTGTACTATGATCTAATGTTGAAAATTAAAAATGTAATAATCTAATTATATCCACAATTGCAATGAGGCTAATCTAAGCTAGACCTAACAAAATGCATGAAACAAAAATTGTGCAAACTAAAATAGAAATATACTAACAACAACTAGAAAACTAGAAATATAGAAATTAATGTTGTAAAGTGTAGTTTGAGATCTGCATGGGGACTAAATCGCCCATAGGGGTGTATGAGTCCCAATGAGGATTTTTTTCAAAAATTTCAAAAAAATTCAAGTGATTTTTTTTGCTTTTTATGTTGTATGATATGTAACCTAAGTGAAAATGCAGATTTTAAATGAATTTCAATGATTTAAGATGCAAAAATGCAACCTATATGCCTTTCACTAATGTAAGATTTAGAAACCCTAGAATGCCAATTACCTAATGCAAACCCTAATGAAGTTTTAATGCAAGCAAGATCTAGGATGATAATGTACTCCAAAGCAGAATTATTATGTTCTAAATACAGGTTCACCAAAATGAAAGGAATATTTTTTTTGGGTTCTATGCTTGGGAGATAGAATAACAAAACTCAAACACTCTCATTTAAGGAAAAAACCATAGAGATGTTAACTTCAAGCATGCAAAGGAGAAAGATATCTTGCACTAAGGAGGATAAAAAATTATTGATTGCTAGTGAATAGGGGTTAGCCTTGGTCAAAGCCCTTTTAGGTAATTAAACCAAATGATGAGATAATGAAATGAGGACATGAAACATGAAACAAAGAACATGAAACATGGAAAATGATACCTTGAATGATGTCCTATAAATCTGCAATCTAACATGAAATGACCATGAAGGATGTAGATCTAGATCTTGAGATAAGTGTAGAACAATTCTTGACCTTGGATCTTGAATACAACATCACAAAACTAGCTCAGTAACATGCTTGATGCTTGGTATCCTTGATATGATGATGAAGAATCTGTCGTTGAATGCCTTAGAAATGATCTTGAATGCTCTCTTGATGATCTTGTAAAGTCTTGGAATGCTTAACTCTTGAACTTGCTTGACTTGATATCATGAAGGCTTAATGAAATAATAATTTGAGACCTTGTTTATATAGGTATTCAATCCAAATGACTGTAAATTAGATCCCAAAGGTCGACATTCAAGAAATTTAAATTTACAACCCTGATTTCCCACTCAAAACTCAAAAAAGGATCCAGATTCCCCTGACTCATATGCCATCTGTAGTGTATGGGTCCCACTTGGTGGGACTCATACACCCAAGGTGGCGTATGGGTCACACAGGGCCTTTCTAGAGAGAGAATATGTTGGGGAGTGAAAAAATTAAGTTTATTTGAGGTGTATGTCAGGATTTATGTTAAAATATTCCTTGGGATGCATAATAAAGGGTCATAAAGGACTATTGATGATAATATGAAGGTTATAAATGTAAGAGGGCCCAAAATTCAATGTGAACTTAGTGTAAATAAATACACTTTAGAACATTAGATTAAGGAAAAATTAGGTCTATTCAGCTAAAAAGGGCCCCAAATCCAATGTGAAATTGTACAACACATTACAACACTAGATTAGGTTCATTTAGGTCCAAGGTCCCTAAATTTAATGTGAAGGTGTAAATAAATATACTTCACAACACTAAATTAAGGAAAAGTTAGGTTTATTTGGCTTAGAAAGGCCCTAAATCTAATGTGAATGTGGAAAACACATTAAAAACTAGATCAAGGCAAAAGTAAGTCCATTTCAACATTAATTATTTTCAAATTAAGTGTGAAAATTTAAGTGGCGACATTTTTCAACACTATAGAGAGAATGACAAACAAATTTAGAAGTTGCTTGTGCATCTCAATGTCATTGTTTAATTATGACTAAAATTGATCTGCAAGAGAAATGTACCATGAAAACTATAGGAAATACACCATAATGAATGGATGTCAATTTGAGATGTGATTTGATGTGAATTAGATGAAAGATTCAAGATAATTCACCAAAGTATCTAAATATGAGATATGAACTAAAGTGAATCAAGATTTGAAAGAGTAGTGATATTTTTAGTAGTTAATATTCGATAATTGGCTAATAGTTAAAATTTTGGAATCCAAATTTGGCTAATATTTCAAGTTGTAACATGATCATAATCACCACATTTTTACAAAATATTATTTTAGTCTTATTTAAATTGCCAAAGAATTTATGTTACTCAACTTTTTAACTCAAAAAATTTTCACAGTATTTGATACATGATTAGATGAGATCTTCCCAAATTTTATGTTATAGTAGAAATTTGAATTAATTCGACAATAGTATATCATAATTATTACTTTCTTTAAGGTCATATTTCCAATCTTTAGTTTCCTCTATTATTTAAAATATAGTCTAGTAGCCCTCATTGTATTTTGTGAGATAAAATGTACCTACAATTTGTAATGGTCATGGGGCCCAAAATAAAAGAAATTTCAGGCCCCATGAGAATTACAAATCGCATGTACATTTTACCTTGTGGAATACAATGAATGCCATTAGATTATTTTTAAATAAATGGTGGCAACTAAAAATTATAGATTCTACCCCTTAAAACTATTTATCACTTCCACCCTCGAGCCCCTACTTTTTAATGATAATTATTTTTTAAAATGGAAGGATTCCCTAGCATAATTAATGTATTTTCACATTATTTTCTAAGATTCACCAAGATTTTCTACAAAATTTTAGTGATGTAAAGAAAACAGCAATAAAATTAAATATTTTTTGTAAAAAAGGGAAAGATTCGCCAATAGAATTTTTTTTTCTTCTTCCAAAAAATGAAATATTTGTCAAGATTTTATATCTTTTTTTGAGGGTGTTTCTTACAGTTATCACTATTGATTGAGAGAGAATTGGTGGATCATAATGTAACTTATGTGAGCCTTCATAAATATAGACGTATGAACTCAATGCATATCATTTGAATACACTCTCAACCCTTTATTATGTTCTACTTTCTAGAAGAACTAGAATCCTATGCATGAAGTCCTATGAGGATGAAATTTTATGTTATGTCCCTAACCCTATCGTGTGTATTTTTTTATGAGTAGTTTTCATTTGGATATCTTAACTCTTAAAAAAATTATATAACCATTATGATAATAATATTTATGTATTTAGGTAATCCTATGAGTTATACTTAAATATCTATGTTTTCTTTTGTCTTAGGTGGTATCCAAGACATAAGTATGGTATATATGGGAGCTATAGGTTAGTTATTCACATTATTTTTTGTAGTGTAGGAAAATATATCCCTTTACATTTTTACAATTGTTAGGGCCCTCCCTATTAAAACATGGCTTCTCTATGTCCTAATTGGTCCTATTTTGCATCCACAAGCCTTCTTAAATGTATTTTTCTATGGATAATCCAAACATTTAATAAATGAAAAATAATTATTCAATGTTTGAGGTTGTTTGTTCTAGATCTAGTGATCTGGGACTCATAGGCTACCTTGGGCGTATGGGTCCTACCTAGGTTTCGATACCTAATTTTAAACAATACATTAAACAAGAAATTTCTTGGAGTTTGTGTCTTGTGTTTAAGACACTAGGACTCATACGCTCAAGGTGGCATATGAGTCCCACTTGAACTAGGACCTATTTTAAATAAAATTCTTGGTGGGATTTTATTATTCTAGATCTAATGTTGGCTTGAAGTGTTGTAATTTTGGAAAATTAGGCATAAACAAGTATAAATACAAGGTTATTTCACATAATTTCTCCTAGAAAGTTCTCTAACAACCTAAGCTTTCAAATATTCAAGCATTATAGAAAAATTATGATCAAGAGACCATTCAAGAGCATTCAAGAGTTGATTATCAAGAATTTGGAGCATCAATTCAAGATTCAATCATCATGTCAAAGTCTCCATGGATAATGTGTGTTTTTGAGCTAAAATGTGTGATGTAGGTTTCATGATCCAAGAAAGCATTTGAAGAAATTATCTCATAGCATTCAATCAAGAATCAAGATCCACATCCATTGGATCCATTTCATGCAATATTGCAGCCTTTATTTCAAAGGTTTGGTGAGTTACAACATTACATTTGTTCATTCATCATTCCTTCATGTTGTTTCATTTCATTTCAAGGTTTGATTACCAAAACGAGGTTTGACCAAAACCCCTATTCCTTAACAAAACAACATTTTTCCCTCTTCATGTGTGATTGGAGATCTAGGTGAATTGGAGCTTGAAGATCCTTTGAAGAAAAAGTTTCAAATTTTTTCAAGAAGTTGCCATCTTCACGAAAACTCACCTATAGATCATAATTCAAACTTTTCATACTTAAAGATCAGACAAGACGAAAGCTACAGAAGATCATCAGAGGCTACAAAAGTTTTAGTCAAACCCTAATAATAGGAATAAATCACCACCATGGGTCTATGAGTCCTTGTATAGTCAGTTTTTCCAATTTTCAGTGGATTCTTATTAGTCATTGGGAGATTACATATTCTACCCCGAAACCCTAAACTGGGAGTAAATCACCCAACTTGGCGTATAAGTCTCAGTGCACTTTAGAAACAAAAAAGTTAAGGGTTTTTAGATATTTTTTGGACATCTCCTATCCTCCAAGCACTTTTATGTTTCTCTCTATTTGTTAGCTTGATTTCATGTTCTAATTTTCTAGGGTTTAGTGCATTGGGGTTTTCATTTCTCCTTTGAAGCTTCATTTTAATGGTGAACCCCTCGTTTAATCATACCTAAGGAAACCCCCTTTTAGTAGTTCCCCTTCCCTCAATTGAGTCACTTGGTTGAGGAATCTCTAGGGTTTCCTAATGAACTAAGGGTGAAATAGGTCCCTAAGATCCATCTCCCTAAAAGGTGGAACCCGATTTCCTTTGGTTCATTTTTGTGAACCCAACCTTTGGACCCTTTACTTATAATTTGGCGAACATTGTAGTTCTATATATAGCTTATAATAACCTTGCATTAGATCTTGCATTAGCTAATTTGCATAAAGGACTCCCAAATCTTGCATTAGTGAAAAGTGCATATAGGTTGCATTTCTACATCATGCATCATTTAATTTTACTAAAAATCTATAATTGCAAACAATCAAGTCAATATACAAGTTAGAAACCCTATAATCAACTCAGAATTTGTTGAATTTAGTGTGAAAACCCTCATCAAGGACTCATTCACCCATCTGGGCAATTTATTCCTGGTATAGGTCTTTTCTCCTATTTTTTGGGAATTTTGTGTTATGTGTTTTTCACTATTTGAACTTGTCAAAAACCCTAAATGGGACTCATTTGCCCATCTGGGTGATTTAGTCTTGTATTAGACCTAAATCTATATTTAACAACATTAAAAACTTCATTTTCATGATTTTGTTTGTTGCTATTAGATCTCTATTTCAGTTTGCTGAGTTTCTATAACATTCATTTAATTATATCTAGCTTAATTCGGTTTATTGAATTGCTTAATTTCAAAATTGCATTTATAAAATTTCATTTTCAGATTGTTGCATAGTGTAATCTTGAAAAATTACCTTGTTCAGAATCTAAGAATTGCATTTGCACATTTCATTCTAAGTCATTGCATTACACTTTATCCTCTTTCCATTTTGGGTTTGTACACTAAGTTTGTGAAATCTTGCATGAGCTTTACAACTTGGTGTCCTATTAGCAATACTATTGTTAGACATAGTTTGAGGCTCATGTCATCCCACGATACACCGTTCCTCATGGATCTTGGGTTTTACAGCTCTCTTCCTAATAATGTTGATAATCAACCCCCTTATGGATCATAGTATGCATACTTCATTTCCCATGACTTCACTTTCTAAAACCAATGTGCATAATGTTAACAATGCTATATCCCTACCATCACTAGTTCTACTCAAGATTTAGGGTGCACTCAAATCCAAGGTGGAACTTCAAATCCTCCTTCTACAATACCCATTTCCATTCCTACATACACTAGTACTCAAGTTACCACAACCATTCAACCTACTATAAATGTGAACACTTCCCTAGGTATTTCCACAGGGAATCCTTCTAGCATTGTGCATTCGAATATAATATCTCCTCAAACATCCTCCCTCCCAAATTTAAAATTCACTTGCCCTCTGAATACATACCCCACTCCACCTTACTCCCCTCCACCTTACAACAACAATGATGCTATCATTTACACACTCTTGCAAAGCATGACATCCTTTCATGAACAAGCTACAACTCTAAACAAAACAACAATGGTCAACCATTGCAATACATCAAAACCAATCTCCTATCCTTGGAGATATTGAGAGAAAAAATGCCACAAGGTGTAGAATTTCCTCAATATGAGAAATATGGTGGAAAAGTACATCCCATTAGCCATTTTTTCACTTTACAACCCTATGTAGTGATTTCATCTTTGAAGATAAACTCTTGGCTAAACTATTCCCTAGGTCCTTGAAAGATACCGCTTTAGAATGGTTTTCCTCATTACCGAATAACTCAATTCATTCATTCAATGAATTTTTTGAAGCCTTTATCAACCATTTCCAAGTGCACATGACTCCTAAGATTACCTTAGCTAATTTTATGAGATGTAAGCAAAAGGATGATGAAAAGGCTACTGACTTCATTTCATCCTACCAATTGCTTTATTTTCAAATCGACATATAGATTCTTGATCCTCACCTTCAATAAATGTTCATTGAGAACTTACAAACTAAGATGCAAGATAAGCTTGGAATGATGAAATTTTCCTCCTTCGTACACTTGTGTACCACCCTTCATGATTATCAAAAATTGGTTAGTATTCATGAAACAAAGCCCACCTTTAGTCATCCTAAAAAGTCTAAATCCACAAATCAAAACAATTACCAATATTTTAGGAAATAGAATAAAGGCTTTCTTCAACTAAATCTCCCTCAACCAACTCAGCATGTTCATACCCAAGTGGCTACTATAAAGAAGAAAAACCTTTTTACATCTGGGGATCTAGCTAGAAAATTTACTCCCTTAATTGATAACCTCCATAACACCATGTTACAACTTCTAAAAAAGAACTTGATTAACTTACCTCCCATTAAAACTTCTGATCCTAATAATCCATTACCTTCGAACTTTAGATCAAATTCCTATTCATTTTCATTGTCAAAATTTATATGATACAAAACATTGTAAGCATTGTAAACATATTGTGCAAGACCTCATTGATTCCAATCATATTCAAAGTGATGGTAATAAATTTGTTTCCCCTCCTAGCCAAAACCTACAAATCTTTACCAACCCCATGCCAAATCATAATATTTAATTTATCAAAGCTAGTGAAACCAAGATGATGTGATGAATGTTGACATGAACAATGAAAACATGGATATTGATGAATAAATTCCTATGGATAATACAGTTGGATTGATCAAAATTCAATTTTGTGAGGGGAAAACTAAAATACCTCTTGAAATTGCTTTCTCATCTAAAGATATAATAAAAATCACACCTGATGGTTCTCTTTGCATAGCCAATCGAATCAATGACAAGCCCACTAATGGGATAATAATTGATTCTATCTATGGAGAGAATCTGATCACTAAAGAATTCTTGCTTGTGCATGAACCTTTTCAAGAAACATATAAAAAATTGAAAGAATGGATAAAATTGCATAATGGTTTTGCTTGCCCTACGATAGGTTCAGTCACCCTTCCTTTAAAATTTGGACCAGAACAATTAGATGTCTCATTCCCCATCATCCCGATGTCGAATCAATTCCATGTGAATCTTGGTTATCCATGGCTACGCTCCATGGAAGTTGTTCCATCGATTGTGCATAAATGTTTAAAGTTTCCCTTTGGAAATGAAATCTTTACTGTGCACCATAGTGGCTTCAATCCTATGTGTTCCCATGGGAATTTTTCATTGGATTTATTTTGGCTCGAGCCTATTGAACCTATTAAACCTCATGAAGATTTCTTTTTTAAATCCTATCAAAAGTTTAAGGAAAAATGTATAACCGAACTATCCCTTCGAAACATGCCTCAACCTATGATTGAGCCTCCTATCTTTGATGAAACCATGATAAAACCAAAAAAAATTCCAAGTAACCAAGCCCAAACCAAGACAGATCCTTTTCCTATTTCCTATAAATGACCAAGAGACAACCATAACAATCCCATTGTGCCTCAGATAAAACAAGTTTAAAAAGATAAAGAGAAAGTGGTTGAACAACCTCCCATGGTTCCTTTTGTTCCTCCTCTAAAGGAAGAAAAGAAACCTATGGTTGCTAAACCCGCTCCTACACAAACACAACTTGAAAATCATACCAATTTTTTTTTGAAATGCTAGAGAGAGTAGGTGTAGACATTGTGTTATTGCTCAAAGGTTCAATGAAGAGAATAGCAAAGAAAATCATCATCCAAAGTCAACTGAAGTAATACAAAAGGAGTCTCCCTCTTTGCCACAACAAAAAGATCTTATATCACAATCGCAATAGGAACTAGCACATTCTTTAGACATTATCATTCAACCTCCCATTATGATTAACCTAGATGATGATGATGAGATTGGTAAAATTAATGAGGAAGTGTATAATGAATTGAATACATTGTTTTCCTCTTCTATGAGGGTATGTGCAAGATCATCATGGAAAAAAAGGCCCTTAAGTGGCAAAAATTCAAAAAAATCAAAGCTAGGCAACTTGACGTAAAAATTTGAATAAGTTATCTATATTATTTCAAAAATATGTAAGAATAGAATCTGTAGAATATTGAATATAGTTTCTAAACTACTAGGTTTTTTTTTTTTTAAATCTATTTGGTGAAAATTTGAAATTTCAATGCAAGAGTACTTAAATTTGTGGAAAAAATAAGTAGGTGTCTATCTAACCACCCTAACCACAATAAAATGATAATATTTTAGACATAAGTAGAGGACTCATGTCTGAATGTGATGCATATTTTTTTGTAATTTTTTTCCAAGTAAATAATTAATTATGATTTTGTTATTACAAGTTTTAAAAAATATAAAAACTCATATGTCTGACCACCTTAACTTGGTCAAAACTTCATGAAATTCTTTTTTTTTTAATCCTATAGTATGTGAAGCATAGAATGTGATGAATATTTTGGATTCAAAAATGTGATACCATTTGAAAGCTATAGATGTTTTTCAATCAGCCTATCAATCAGCACTTTAGTCGTAATTCAAGTAGAAAATGAATAATAATTATTTATTAAATTCAAAGTAAAGCATAAATTATATTGGTGTAAAGCTGCGAATCTCCTTTAAAAACCCTTTTCATTTCATCAATTTTGGGTAAAAAAAGTCATCAGCCACATACCCTACAAATACCCATCATATTGCCACTTTTTGGCCCATCATGATCCTGCACATACCCATGAGCTTAAATGATAATTCTCTTAAGAAGAGCATTGAACTTGATGCTTCCCCTAGTTCAACAATTGTTGTTGTCCTTTTGGCTAGTTGTCTACCTTTTGTATATGATGAACAAGATGGGGATGCATATGACCTACTGTAGGTTGAATCACACGTGCCTTACTATTCTTCTTTCTTTCTTTTTTTTCATGTTATGTGTGTGATTCCATGTGTGTAATGTGATCTCACCATAATTTTCTATTTGATGTATCTATCTCTTTATGACATTCCTTTATATGTATTTTTCATTGTTTAAAATCTAAAAAATCAAAAAAATTGTATGCATATTACATTAATTTTACATAGTACTTGCATATTAGTGTATTTTTTAGTCAATTACATAAAAAAAAATTGTTAAAATTGCATCCAAAAAGTGTCACTTTGTTCATCATTTGTCACTAATTTCATATGCATTAGGACATCTAGATCTAGAAAATTATGTCACTAAAACCACAGTCTACAACCTGAAACTGGGAATTCATACATTAACTCAGAAATTCAAACTTTGATTTTTCAGATCCCTAACCTAGGCTCATTATCCCTAGGGAGAATAAGTCCCTTTATAGGCTTCTTTTCAAAACTATAGGCATCAATTTTCCTTTTTTTTCTTTTTTTTCTTATGTTTTTAAAGCTATGTTTCAATTTTAGAAAATATAAAATTTTGTACTTTCTTCCATTAAGTTCAATTGGTCAAATTCGGTGAATTGTTTGAAATCAAAATTGGCATTAAAATGACATCATTTTTAGGTTCTTTATAGTCATTTATCAAATCTGAAATCTTCCATTCACACTAGCATTTTAACAAATTCATCATGGATAGGTGTTTTGGTAGACTCTGGATGTGATTGAAATATTTGGTAGATGTTTCAAGTTGTTTTGTGATGACCCTAATAAAATTGAGCCTACTCATGAACCTTCACCTCCTAATCAATGTCACTGTGAACTGGATATCTTAGGTCAAGATGAAGATAGCATGCAACAATTCATACAAGACTCCCTATGAAACCTTGAGAATAATACATCCTTTTATCCATCCATGCAAACACAACTTATAACCCCATCACTTGACATGTTCAACCTTTTGCATCCCAAAATTGAAGTAGAAATCAAGCCTAAACCATCAATCATTAATGACCTTGTTAACAAGGACAATAATGACACTCTTCTATCTTATGCTCATTGAGTTATTGATACACCCATTAACTTAGAAGAGATTAATGGTCAAGGCTTTAAGATATTGAACAGAAAAGGGTGTGACATAACAAATGAGAATGAAATCAAAAAATTGTTAGAGAAAATACCATTCAAGGATACTAAGGGGTTAGGATATCAAGATCTCCCCCCTTGCACATCTCCTAAATAAAAAGGTGTTCTCTTTCATAAGATCATTTCAAAAGACCAATTAATACCTCACAAGGATAATAGGGTCACTTTAGAGCCTCCACCCCCACCTCAACAAGCTGCCCAATCAAGAAAAAGACAAAGGCCTTATAAACTCAAGAAGTTGCAATTTCCTTGTCTTATGTCTGCGAATGAAAAATATTTCCACACACTCCTTAATAAAGGACTTATAAAATTGCCACCTATCAAGAAAAATCAAAAAGTAAAAAGTACAAACATGTCTCATTATCAATATCATATAGTAACTCTTGGACAAAGTATCAATGAATTTCATACCTTAAAAGAGAATCATTAGCAAATTTGAACCATTTTCACATGAATATGATAGTATAAGCCCTTAGAAAATGATAAATTTTCTCCTTGCCATGTGATAGTTGTAGAATTATAGCATACTCACTATTGCATGCTTTACATTTACTGTAAATCATTTCTATATTGCAAGGAGCACATTCCTACCACCTACCTCAACTCATCCTTTGTTGCAAGTATGAGAAAATTGGCATTTTCATTGATTTCAACAAGCTTGTCTTTTTATTGGTGTTAGTTGTATGAGAAGAAAGAAGAGATCATTATTGAAGGATATTGTTGCATTAATGATGCTTTGATTAGTTGTATTATGTTGTCATTAGTAAGTTGTTGGTGTCAAATTCTAGTGTTTCTTTGATAATCTTATGTCTATAGATATATGGTTGACTTTCTATGTTGAGTTGGCTTGATAGTGATGAGGATGTGTATCTGATGCTTGAATTTCAAGTGCCTTTGAGAAAATTTGGTAAAAAGAGGAAATAATATGTTACAGTGTTGTTCTAGGTTACATAATAGTGTTCTAGTGGTTGCTCTACATTTATTTTAGGTTGAAGATCTACCTATGCATTTTAGATATGTTGATAAGAGGTGTTCAAACATGTAGTATTCAAAATTTGGTGTGTTAGATCATTGTACAAAAGAAGTTGTGTTCATTAGTGTGTGAACAATGCATTGTAGAGGTATTCGAGAGAAATGTTCTTGCTCTACATTTCTCCACAATTTGGTTTCAAGTCTTGAAAATTTGAAGTGTGTTGATTGTGTTGGTATCTTTGTTTAGTCAAGGTGGTTTGAAGTTAGGTTCTTTGGATTCTTAAGTTACAATGTATGGAAAAGTTATCTAAGTGTACTGGGTGTGGATATTCTTCAGGTGGAAGTTGTTGCGAAGGAGTTTGTTGGATTTCAAGGTGTTTATGGAATATTATAAGCTATGTTCAGGTGACATTTTTTTCTGTGAGGTGTTGTTGGGTCAAAGGAAGCATGTACTTAAAATTTTAATTGTGTTTACATGGGTAACAACCAACCTAGTATTTACACTAATTTTGGTGGATATTTATTTCTTATAGAAGGGAATGGTTGGATGGTGTTATATATTTGGGTCCCAAATAAGTAGTGTGGTTTGCTTTCACTTTTATCAGCCACAAAAGTGTTTTGGTGCCAACTTAATTTGAATTTGCATGGTTGAAGTGCATAGCCAACCTTGGAGAAGGGTTTTAAGGTTTAAGATGGTATAAATAAGAGTTGATTTGTTGAAGGATGGTGGGATAAACAAGAAAGATGCGAATGATGTGAATTTTAGAGTATTAGAGTGTGAATTTGAGAAGTGCAGTGTGTTCTTTCATGTGTTAGAAGGTGATGAGTGTGACTTCAATCCATTAAAGAGATAAAATCTAAGTGGTGAGTTGCAACAAGTTTTCAATTCATCACTTATTTTTCAATTAGCGTCTATCCATCCAAGGATACACTCTCTTTTATCATAATTTTCCATTGTTGAGGTAGAAATACCAACACTAGGTAAATGACTTAAGAAAGCCCCTATGTGGAACAACCCTTCCTCTCCTCTTATGCGTGTAGGTTGTAGATCTAAATTTCTTTGAAGGAAGATTGGAGGACACTTGTTTATTCATCTACTCAAACCCTACAATTTGACAAGTCACAGAATCTACATTTTCTCATCAATAGACAAAGTTTCAACAACACTTGGAAGAAATAAGCTATAGATTGGTGACCTCATGCCTATACTTTCATATCTAATGAAAAGGGAGGAAAATATAGGGTGTATTGTACCCTAGACAAGCTATATTTTCATCAAATTTAAATCCCAGGTTCCTCTATGTTTTCCCTCTACATTTCTAGATCTAGATGTTTGACATCAAGACAAAGGAATCAATTATGTTCAAGGAGCTATTATGATCAATCATGCCAAATTATGAAGATATATTGAGTTATCCTCTACATGCTAGTTGTAGCAATCTATTATGTGTTATGAGTTAACCTTTTATAGGTCTATCAAGCAATCATACTAGATGTATAAATTTAATATTTTCCCCCCAACACTTTTGATTCCTAAAAAGTAGGAATCTACTCTAGGGCACATCGTGCCCTAGACTGCCTATTTTGGCTCCAACAATTCTACATGAGGTTTTGGTGAGCCTGACTATTTCAAACACTTTAGCAGTTCTAAAATCTAAAGCTATCATTTCTAAATCTCATTTAGATATTAGAGTGTTTTCATTCATCATTGGCAATACCTAATTGTCATAAAAAAAAAATAAAAAATAAAGAAATGGTGTTGCATTTTGCATCTAGGGTAAATATAGTAATTGCAAAATATGATTAGTTCATATTTGTACTGATAACTTGTACTAGGTCTGAAGTCAAATCTAAAGGTATTCAAAACATTCATTTAGGTATTGGCATATAGTGAAATTTTTGAAAAAGTGCATTGTTGGTCAGTGCATGATCATGGGGGTCCAAACTAGGCCCTTAAGTGACAATAAAAATTTAGAAAAATTGAGTTAGGCAGCTTGACATTAAAATTTGAATAGGGTATTGTAATTTGAAAAATATGTAAGAATAAAATTTATAGAAAATTGAATGTAGTTTCTAAGATACTATTCCTTTTTTGGAAAAAAGTAAATCTATTTGGTGAAAATTTTAGATTTCAATGCAGTGCACTAAATTTTTAGAAAAAATAAAAGTAGGTATATGTTTCACCAACTTAAGTACAAGAATTTTATTTTTGAAACTTTCAATAATGTAGAGGACACATGCGTAGATGTGCCAATTATTTTTTATAATTGTTTTGTAAGTAAATAATTAGTTATTAATTTTTTTATTAGAACTTTTTAAAAATATTAAAACTTGTTTGTCTAACCACCATAACCAGGTAAAATATTTATGAATTTCAATTTTTTTTATCCTATATTATAGGAAGCATAGAATGTACCACATCTTTCAGATTTAAAAAATGTGAAATCATTTGAGAATTATAGATATTTTTCAATCAACCTATCAATCAAGAATTTACTAGTCATAATCCATGTAAAAAATCAATAATAATTATCTATTAAATTCAAAATAAGGCATATCTTATATTAGTGGAAAGATGACAATTTTCTTAATAAACCCTTTTCATTTCATCAAATTTGAAGTAAAATAAGGTTGCCAACCACTTTTTGTCATATCGCCACCTTTTGGACCGCCATGCTCCTGCACTCACCCTATTATTGTTGTAAAAGCATAAAAGATTTCAATTTTTAGATTTTTCAAGAGAGGATCTATCAAATTTTGTTCTTTAAATTCTAAAAATTGTATTTATAAATTACATTTATCATTAATATTTTTGAAAAATGCTTGCATAATTGTATTTCATAATTGCAAAATCACAAATCTATTGAATTTTTAGAAAATTATTTATTGCCAGACCTGAACATTCATAAAATAGGACACCTAAACATTGTAGAACATATCCAAATTTTGAATTCAATAAATAAACCTTACCATTCTATGGCATACTACACCATAGACCAATCAAATTTAGCTAAAATTTGCATCACAGGTCTATTTTGGTGTCTTCTATGTGATTTTGATTTATGATTTTGCATTATATCTAATTTGTTATAATTGTCCTGTACCATTCCTTGTATAGTAGACTTAATGAAGAATTGTAAAATTCATGTGATCTTAACAACCTAGTTTCCTACTGGATGACCTAGAGATGTATTGAACATAGGAACGAGATGGCGTGCAACTGTCTCTACTCGGGCCGAGCTAGGGTACCCGTGCCCTAGCTCGAGACCTTTTCTTTTTGCATTTGCGCGTTCTGGGGAGGGGTGTTTGGTGTTCTTGGGGGCGGACGACTAATCTCTGGTGTGTACTAGTGTTTGGGGAGGTTGACTGGAGCGTTTCCCTGCTGCCTGTGCCAACTGGTGTTTTCGGGGTGTGGCTTCAAGCGCATGGGAGTTTGGATTCGGGCGAGCTGGTGGCTCTGTGGCTGGGTATTAAGCGATCTCGGGGTGGTAAGGGGGGTTCGGGGGTTGTAGAAGGTTCCTTCTGGTGTTGGTAATCTCCCTTTTGTCTGGTGCGAGTGTGGGAGGGCTGGAGTGGCCGGTATTGCGAAGTTCGGGAGGTGGAAGTGATAGGGGTTGCGGCCCTTTATTTCTCTTTGTGGGTTTATGATCTGGAGTAGGGATTGATGGCTTCTTCCAAGGGAGAGGTTTCTGGGGTTACCCCTGATTCGAGTGTTCATGCAACAATTTGTTCGATGTCCCCAAAGAACGGGATGTCAACATTTAATAACAATCTTTTTACTACAGACTCTGGGACGGATAGTGCAGGATTGTCCTCTGGTACACGGATCACAAAGGTTAATGGCTATTTAGAGCGGTGCAAGGTGAGACCGAAATTTGTTGTTCCGCATGATCTGATTGCTGAAGATATTGATTACTACTCAAACCATTCCTTATATTGCAAATTTTTGGGGTTGAGGGTATCACTCCAGTTTTTGGAGACTTGGGCTCAGAGAACGTGGGAGCCGGTGGGAGAAATGGAGATAATGTTGTTGGCTAACAATTACTTCATGGTTACTTTTAACTGCATAGCCGATCGTAACAGGGTGTTTGAGGGAGGTCCTTATTTTTATAATAAGGTGGGGTTGTTTATCAAGCCATGGCATGCAGGATTTAACCCTGCGGAGGAGCTTCCAAACCGCGTCCCCGTGTGGGTTCGTTTACCTCGCCTCTTAGTGGAATGCTGTCGGGAGGATGTGTTGCTCTTGCTGGCTTCGTTGCTTGGAAAACCAGTTGGAGCTTCGTCACAGACCCTGGGGAAAAAGGTAATGACTTTTGCAAGAATTTGTGTTGAAATTGACCTAAGTAGGCCTCTGCCGGATGCAATAGATATGTGTGCGGGTTCTTACTCTTGGGTGTAGCAATTGGACTATGAGACCCTTCCTTTCCAATGCAGGCTCTGTCGTGAATATGGCCATTTGCTAAGAAAGTGTCCAAGATACAAGTCGGTGGATCCCCCGCCTTCTCAGCCTTCTCGGGAGCCTCCCAGGGTGGATAAGGAGAAGGGTAGCGGTCCTATTGCGGAGGAAGCTAATGATGGTTTTGTTCCTGTCAAGGCCCGAAGTAAGAACAGGGGGCAAAAGAGACCTTTCAGAGAAAGGCAAGAAGAGAGCACTTTTAACAGGTTCGAGGTTTTGGATGACCTGTGTCACCAGGAAGTTAATCCAGGTTTGGTAAACTTGGAGCAGGGGACTGAGGGGTTTGCTCAAGAGGGACCTGCTCTCGGTTCTTCTATGGAACCACAACATGATTATGGTGTGCTCACGGATGCCGCTATGCCATCAGAGGGCCTAGAGGCTTTGGTGTCTTTGGCTGTTATTCCAGCAGTGGGGAAGGGTTCCTCTCCTCTTGGGCAAAGTGTAGATCTGGAGTCTGCTAAGAAGTCTAAGCCTCCAAAACTGGGTATTTTGCAAAAAGACATTAAGAAGGGTGGAGCAGAGAAATTTGCTAAACCAGGTAGAAAGAAGGAAGTGGAAAAGATCAAATTGACAGGGGAGAACTTGGTTGAGTCAGGGTCAGTAAGGACTCTGGATGCCCACTTTTTGAGCCCCTTGAAATGATTGTTATTTCATGGAATGTAAGGGGCTTGAACAGCGGCCCTCGACAAAAAGCGGTTCATGATTTAGTTCGGAAGCATGGTCCTGATGTGTTCTTTCTTTAGGAGACTAAGCTATCTATTGAGAGTATGCTTGACTTGGCACCTAGGTTATGGAGATGTGGCGAGTGTCAATGTATTGGTGCTCATGGATCTTCTGGGGGTGTGGCCTGTTTTAGGAACCCTCAAAAAATTTGGCTTCTCTGGTGGGTGTCTTCTAAATCAACTCTGTCTATGATTGCTTCTAGCTTTGAGACAGGGGAGGTTATTCTCTTTTCTGATATTTAAGCTCCTATTGATTTTTGGGGTAAGCAAGCTCTATGGTCTCATATTAGGTTAGTCTGATCTATGGCTCCTTTCCACCCATGGATTATGGCTGGGGACTTCAATGCTATTTGCGAGGTGGCTAAGAAGCGAGGTGGTTCTGGGAGGCTGGAGCCCTCTACTTTGTTGCTTAGGGATAGCATCAATTCTTTAAATCTTGTTGATATCAAGCCTAGTAATGGACAGTTTACATGGACCAACCGTCGAGTTGGGGATTATTGCATTGCAGAAAGGCTGGATCGCTTTCTGGTTTCTTGTTATTGGGTGGGGGGGATGTGGTCTTCACGCTCTGAGATCTTGGATTGGAAAGGTTTCGATCATTGGCCTATCAAGCTTGTCATTGATTCACCTTGTGCCCCGCATACGCCTTCTTTTAGGTTCCAGCTCATGTGGTTGCGTGACCCCTCTCTAAAGGATTATGTGGCTGAATGGTGGAGGAGTGGTAGACCTGTGTATGGGACAACAATGTATGTTTTTTTCAAGCGTCTCCAACATGTGAAGTATCAGCTTAAGTGCTGGAACTATCAGTGCTTTGGGAATGTCTTCCATGAAAAGGCAGTGGCTCAGGGAGAATTAGATAGTATCACGAGGAGGTTAAGGGAGGTTGGAGTGACGCCTGAGCTTCTTCAGGCTGAAGCGCAAGCTGTGAGAACCTTGGAGGAATGGGAGTTGAGGGAAGAGATATATTGGAAACAAAAGGCTCGAATAGTTTGGTTGCAGGAAGGGGATAAAAATACGTCTTTTTTCTTCAATTCGGTGAAAGCACGGAGGCATGGGAATTCTATCTCTAGTCTTGTGAGTGATGGGGGAGAATATTTGTCTTCCTTCCCTGAAATTTCTAATGAGGTTCGACAATATTTTGCTTCTCTCTTTAGGGAGGACTTGCAAGGGGGGTCGCCTGAGGAGGATCAAGTTCTCTCTTGTATTCCACATCTTGTGTCTAGGGAGCTGAACCAACAGCTCATGAACGATATCACATTGGAAGAACTTGAAGGAATTGTTTTCCAGATGCAGAAGGGGAAGGCGCCAGGGCCTGATGGCTTCCCAATCGAGTTTTTTCAAGAATTTTGGGACATTATCAATTTGGATCTCTTGGAGGTCGTGCAAGAATCTCAAAGGAACAAGCAGATGCTAAGGGCCTTAAATTCTACTTTCCTTGCGCTTATTCCCAAGTGTGAGGGGCCAGATAGGTTAAGCCAATTTCGACCCATTTCTCTCTGCAATGTCATTTATAAAATGATCTCTAAGATAATTGCTGACAGGTTGAAAAAGGGGCTTGAGGAGTTGATTTTCGAAGAACAGAGTGGCTTTGTTGCAGGTAGACAGATTCTGGACGGGATTGTTATTACAACTGAAGTCATCAATTCAATGGCCAGCTCCAAGGAAAAGGCAATGTTTATCAAATTGGATATGGCGAAGGCTTATGACAGAGTTCGATGGTCCTTCTTATGGAAGGTTCTGGATGCTTTTGGGTTTGCGGCGGAGTGGATTCAATGGGTTAGGAGTTGTGTTACCTCTGTCTCTTTCTCTGTGCTTATTAATGGGAATCATTCTAAGCTATTTGGTGCTTCAAGGGGCCTTCGTTAGGGGGACCCTCTCTCTCCATACTTGTTTATCCTCCTTGCTAAAGGATTGGGGAGGTTGCTTAGAAGGAATGTGGAGGTGGGTAGTATCCAGGGTTGGCAGTGGGGAGGCAATCTACCTCCGCAGTCTCATCTACAATTTGTGGATGATACCGCTCTGATGGGTATGGCTACAATGCGAGAGGCTTCTAATTTGCGTAGGGCATTGGATGTCTACTTGGTTGCCTCAGGTCAACAAATAAATGAGGACAAGTCTTCTATTTTCTTCTTCAACACTTTGTACCCCATTCAGAAAAGGATCGCTCAAACTTTGAGATTTCAGATTGGGACACTTCCTCTGACCTATCTTGGCTTCCCTATTTCGGTGGGTAGATTGCCTCGGGTGTCATGGAAGAGCATTTTAGATAAGTTTAGGGCGAAGGTTAATCACTGGACACATCGGTGGCTATCCTTTGCTGGTCGGGTTCAGCTTATCAAGTCTGTGGTTCAGGCTTTGCCCATTTACAGATGCATGCTTCAGGTGGCCCCTTTGGGTTTTGTTAAGGATTTGGATTATGTGACACGACAATTCTTATGGGTGGGTAGCTTGGAGTCTTCCAAATGGAGTTTGGTCAGATGGGAGGTGGTGTGTAGCCCAAAGCAATATGGTGGCCTGGGTCTGCGGCAGATGGCTTTGGTTGGCGTGGCTTTGGCTGCGAAACTGTACTGGAGGTGGTGTAAGGAGCAGGATAAGAGTTGGGCCAAGATTCTCTCTCAGAAGTATCTTCAGGGAATCCCTCAGTTGGAAATGCCTCGTTACCCCCTTCTGGGGAAGGGCTCTGTGATCTGGAGCACTCTTAAGAAAGGGGCTACTCTCATTAAGGATGGTTTATTTTGGATTTGTAAAAAGGGGACCGAGGTTCATTTTTGGTCTGACTCATGGGATGGATATCCCCCCATCATTTCTTAGTTTCCTCACCTAGTAAACCTTTGTCAGAGATTTTGCAAGATTGGGTGGACACGGGTGAGTGACTTTAAGTCATTTTCCTCTCGAGGTCAGTTGGAGGTGGCAGGATGGAAGTCTCCAGATGAATGGCCTGATGTTGGTTTGCCAGAAGAATGTAGTGAGTTGCATAGTATCCTTTCCAGGAGGCATTGCAGCTCTCTCCAGTATGATGATGTGCTTGCCTGGTCTCCCGATCCTAATGGGGATTACACTGTTGCTTCTGGTTACCAGGAGCTATTATCCCATAGGGTGGAGGGGGATGAAATCCAGTGGTGGAAGAAGATCTGGAACAAGTCTTCCTGGCCAAAATGTAATTGTTTTGTATGGATGTTGGCTTGGAATAAGTGCTTGACCTGGGATAATATTCAGAAGCGTGGATTTCAGGGTCCCTCGGTATGTGTTTTGTGTGGGGCTAACGAGGAGGACTCAACTCATCTATTTTTTCGCTGCCCTTTCTCCCTCCAGATTTGGCACTTCTGGTGGGGGGTTTGGAGTAGTCCCTGTGTTCATGCTTCCTCCTTGATTGAGTTTTGGCAGAGGTTGGGTAGGCCTCCTTCTATGGCTTCCTTTTTATAGGTGGTGTGGTCGGTGGGCCCTATCTTCATATTGTGGCAGATTTGGTTGGAGAGGAATCGGCGAATATTTTGAGGAGAAAAGAAGTTGGTGCAACAAATTTGGTAGAGAATTTTGGGCATGGTTCAGGAGACGGTGGTGGCTAAGTGTGAGTTAGAATTCCCCTTGGGGAAAAGGGATGTTGAAGTGGCGGAGAGATTGGGGATTCAGGGGCCGTCCTCGGCCTCGGCATGTGTTAAGCGTGGTAAGCATTCGAAGCAGAGAGTTCAAAGGTCTGGATTTTGGCAGCCTCCCCCAATTGGGGTTCTAAAAATCAATACTGATGGTTCCTCCAAAGGCAATCCAGGGCCGGCTGGTATTGGGGGGATTGGTAGGGACTATTCAGGTTCGATGGTTTTCATTTTTTTAGTTTATGAGGGTGTGCATACTGTCAACTACATGGAAGGGTTGGCAATTCTTTGTGCTTTTGAGAAAGCCTATGAGTTGGGATGGAGAAGGGTTGTTTGTGAATCTGATTCCTAGGTGTTGGTCAATTTACTTATTAAGCAGAAAGTGGAGGATGTCAGTTGGCAGCTGGCTGGGGTGGTGCAACAGATTTTGCGGGTTAGTTCTTTAATGGAGATGGTGACTTTCGTCCATATTCCAAGGGAGTGGAATAGAGCTGCTGATTGCTTGGCGAAATGGGCGTCAGAGTACGCTGAGGGATGGAGAATTGAGGAGTGGGAAATGGTTTCTCTGGCACTTCGTCCTGATTTTGAGAGAATTCTTGCTGAGGACAGGGAGGGGAAAAGTGATGGCTGATGTTGTTGATTGTCTTTTCCTGCTTGGTGGTTTGGATTTTCCTGGGGACTTTGGTCTCTTGCCTTCTTTGTAATGATGTTCTTTGAGTTTCAATAAAATTTTTACCCCTTTGTTTTAAAAAAAAAACAACCTAGTTTCCTACTAATACCCATATGAGATCATGTTTTAGACTTATGACATCTCGCACAATAACTACATATGTTGTGGAGCTTGAGTCCTCTAACTCTTTCACATAAGGTATGGCTTCAACCCAATCCATTTTGGATTTCATTCCTCACCACACATTACCCATGAAAACCTCATAACCTAACATTTATGTAGATTTACAGACTACTATTGCCCATGTTCCTTAAGATAAGCTAAAATAGTTAGACAATATTTTAGAAGGACTGCAATATCATCGAAGTACTGAATCCTTAGTAGGTGAAGCCCAGTGCCTATTGTGGAAAACTTTAGAAATTTGATAAATGATTCTTAAGGAATATAATTGTTCCTTAGTATAGCTCACATTGTAGATGCTAACGTCCCTATGATAGCTAGTTGCGCTCAAGCATTCACAAATGCTCAAATTCAAGGAGGAAAAAAAGTTTCCTCTCCCACAACCATACCTTCTATTGCCAAATTTACACCACCAACCATTACATCAACCATACAATATATCAATGGAATAAACACAAGCTTAAGGTTTCCTAATGTAAATCATTTTATTCCCACATTTACACCCAACCATTGCATCAACCACACAATATATCAATGGAATAAACACAAGCTTAAGGTTTCCTAATGTAAATCCATATAGTTTTGTTATGCCATCTTTAACACCACCTTTCATAAACATGCAACATAGTAACTGTTGAAAGAATGATGATGTATTCATTGATGTCAATGTGATTTCTACTAACTGGTGTTATCTTCAATGTCAACTACTATGAGATGATGATGTTGAGCATATTGAGAAAATTGTGAAAAGAGGAAAAAAGGTTGTGCATGCATAGTTGAGACCTTGAGGGAGTGTTGTGAGTACATGGAGCTATTATTTTTTTGTAGAGTCTAAAGATGAATTGGAATAAAGTAATGAGCTAAGATGATGGTTTTGATACTTGGTTTCCAAGTGCTTTTGAGAAACTTTAATAAGTAGAGTAAACTGTGTTGTACAAATGTTCATAGGGTTCTCCAATATTGTGCTCCACGTTCTTTCTGTGTTGATACTATACCTATCTAGTTCTTACAGGTTACTTAAGGGTGACAAAGGTTGCTATATTCAAAATTTAGCTTTCTAGATCATTGTATAGTGCGAGATGTTTTCACTAGTGTGTGAACAAGTTGTTCAGTGATATTTTATGTGGTCTAGGGGAAATGTATTTTCTTCACATTTATCTACTATTTGGATTCAGGTTGTGCAGACTTGGGAAGTTTCTTATAATGATTTTATCTTTTTTTATTTAAATTATTACTTGATTTGGTGTAGTACAGTGTGAGTTTCATTTATTAGTATGCAATTAAGGGTTGTCAGTTGCTTTGAGTGAAATTATTTGTTAATGCGAGTTTGGATGAAGTATTTGATGAATCTTAAGTAGTGAGTGGATTGTTTTGGATTGAGTTCAAGTGAATTATGTTGTCCAAAACTTTCAACTTGATCTAAGGAAGTGTGTACTTAATATTTATCATGTTTTGCATGGTTGTTAGCCTACCTTGTGTTTAACACTACATGTGAGGCTTGTAGAAGTGTGTTGAAGTGTGTTGGGATCTATTTGGGTCCTAATTAAGTATTAATGTAGGTCACCTTTTATTCCTATTCATTGCAGGATTGTTTGGGTACCAATCTATTTCAAATTTGAATGTATAATGGCTAGTGTCCTACATTGGAGAAGGTTTTTGAGATAGAAGTTGATATAAATATGTATGGTGTTGATGCAAGTGAGTTTGAAAGACTAAGAATCAAGATAGCTGCAATGAGTAATGTGAGTAAAGTGGGTGTGATGCAAATTTGAGTAGAGCAGTGTGAACTTCATGTTAGGGTGCTTGAAGGCAGTGAAATGAAGGCATCTAAAATATTTCATGTGAGACTATGAAAGTGTGCGAGAAATTGTGGTGGACTCCTTGTTGCATTGAGAAGTGTTTCTCTATGTAAAATTCTTCTATATTCTTGTATTCTTTTTGTAATAGTGAGCCCTAGTTGTGAGCCTTCCTGGAAATTGTGTCCTATTTTGGTAGTGAAGCCCTTTGTACTAGTTTTTCTATTACATATATTGTGATCTAATACTCACCGTGGTTTTTCCCTCATTGGGTTTTCCATGTGAATCTGGTGTTCTCATGTGTATGGTGTTGTGATTTCAATTTCTATTATCTACATTTCATGTTTAATCAATCTAATAGAATAAGGACTTAGTGAATGCTTGTGAATCTGATTATAGTTGAGGGGTTTTGAAGGTTTAATTAGCTACAACTAATTCACTCCCCTCTTAGTTGTCTTGTTCATTTCAATAATTGGTATCAGAGTAAGGTTCTTTGAAGAAGAGCTTAACTGCTTGAGGTAGATCCGAAATGGAAAACAAGATTCCTTTGGAATGTCTTAGATTTGATGGCTCAAATTATGCTTTCTAGAAGACAAAGATGGAAGGATATTTGTCTTCTCAAGGATATGAAATTGAGAAGGCTTATCAGAATGCATATAGTCCACCTTGGAATGGTCCAAGTACAAGTGCATAAATCAAGGCGCATGAGATCAATGCTAAGGTAAAATTTATTATTGTGAATAGTCTTTCAAAAACTAAGTTTGAAGACTGCTAAATAAGTTTGGGATAAGTTATAAAGCATTTATGAAGGAGATCTGAAGGTCAAGCAAGAAAAGTTGCAAAACTTGAAGGAATAGTTTGAAATGATGCATATGTTTGAGGATGAAACAATTAAAGGGTACATTTAGAGAATTGATGAATTGGTAAGTGGTATGAGAGGTCTTGGTGCAATAAAGAATCTAAAGTGGTGAATAAATTATCATATTTGTTTTGAATTGTTATAGTGAAAAGATATCTCTTATTGAGGAAACAATTGATTTTGAAAAATATTCTAGAGAATAGTTGATTGGTACTCTAACTGCATATGAAATGAGAAAAATGAAAAAGGTACAAAAGTAGAGACTGCTTTCAAAGTTAAGAAATTAAAGAAGGTTGAAGATTTAGGTGAAGAAGATCTTGATGATCTATAAGAAAACTTCGTGAGGAAGATGAAAAAGGGCACCAGTAAGTATCAAGGTAAATTACCTTTCAAATGTTTTAGCTATGGTGGTATAGGTCATTAAGCTTCTAGATTTCCAAAAAGAGCTTTAAACAATAAGAAAGAAAATAAAACAAAGATGATTAAGAAAGCTTACTATATGAAGGAAGATGTTGGTATTTTTGATGACGAATCTAATTATGGAGATTTTGATGATAATGAATGTTTGTTTTTGGCTATAAAAGAAGAATCTGGTTTTACTAACCTTGAAAGTTGTGTGAAGGAAAGTATTCCAGAGATGAAGGAAAAGGTTGAAGGTACTTTGGTATCTTCTTTTCATGTCAAATAAGATAAGAATTACTAGATTGTTGACATTGGTTGCGTTAATCATATGACTAGAGACAAAAGAAATTTTGTTAAACTTGAAAATTATGATGGGGGACTAGTTAAATTTGGAGATGATTCAAGAGCTAACATTTGTGGAATAGGTTCAATTAGTATTGATGGAAAGCATAATACTGACAACATTTACTATGTTAAGGGTTTAATGCATAACCTATTGAGTGTTGGAAAAATGTGTAGAAAAGGGTATAATCTTATATTTAAGGATGAAGCATGTGACATCCAGAAAGGGTTTGGAACTATGATTGTTGATGGTAAGAGAATAGATGGAAACATCTATCAACTTAAGGGTGTTGACTGCCATTGCTTTATGTCACATATTAATGATAGTTGGTTATGGTACCAGAGGATGTGTCACATGAATTTTGATAATTTGGCTAGAATTAGTTTGATTTATGTTTAGGGATTTACCTAAGATCACAAAACCTCTCAATGTTGTTTGTGAGATTTATCAATTTGGAAAACAAACAAGGAGTAGCTTTAAGGGAAAGGAACAATCTACTACCAGACTACTAGAATTGGTGCATATAGATCTTTTTGGTCCTAAAAGGGTGAGAAGTCTACAAGATGATAGGTACTTTATTCTTTTGATTGATGATTACTCTAAAATGATGTATGGGAACTACTTTTCTTAGAGAGAAATTTGATGCAATAGATAAATTCAAGGCATTTAAAGCTATGGTCAAGAATGAAATGGATTTGAAAATAAAGTGTTTGAGGTTTGATAGAGGTGGTGAATTCACCTCCAGTGAGTTTAACATGTTTTGTTAAGTTCATGGAATAAAGATTCATTTCTCTAACCCTAGAAATCCTCAGCAAAATGTAGTTGTTGAAAGGAAAAGTTGAACTATTCAAGAAGTTGCAAGGACTATGATGAAAGAGGAAAATTTGTTGGAAGTCTACTAGAGAGAAGATATTCATACTATTGTTTACATACTTAATATATTTCAAGCTAAAGCTAATAGCAAAAAGACTCCCTATAAGCTATTGTATGGAAACATTCCTACTATGAAGTACTTTAGAGTGTTTGGAAGAAAATGTTATATCAAAAGAGATGAAAAAAACTTAGGAAAGTTTGATGCAAGGTTTGATGAAGGTATCTTCATTGGATATTATATTAAAAGGAAAGCTATTGAAGTTGAGGTAAATTTTTGTTTACTTTCTATATTTGAACCTAAATCAGTGAGTGAAGCATGTAAGGATGAACATTGGATATTGGTCCCTAGACTGACAAGCAGGAACATAATCAGAACTAAATGGGTATTCAAGAACAAGCTCAATGAGAGTGGAGAAGTAGTTAGGAACAAAGCAAGACTTGAGTGTAAGGGTTATTCACAAGTAGAAGGTATAGATTTTGAGGATACTTTTTTCTCTTATGGCTATGATGGAAGCTATCAGAATGTTTTTTCCATTTGTAGCACATAAATATTTTAAGGTTTATCATATGGATGTGAAGTCTGCCTTTTTGAATGGAGAATTGGAAGAAGAGGTTTATATGGAACAACTAGAAGGTTTTCAATTGTTAGATCAACCAGACATGGTATGTAAGTTAAATAAGACACTATATGTTTTGAAACAAGCCCCTAGAACTTGGTATGCAATATTGGACAGGTACTTGATACAACAAGGTTTCAACAAGGGATCATGATGGGCCAAAAAGTGGCAATATGATGGGTACATGTGGCTGACGACTTTTTTTTAACCCAAAATTGATGAAATGAAAAGGGTTTTTAAAGGATATTCTTAGCTTTCCACCAATATAAATTATTCCTTACTTTGAATTTAATAAGTAATTATTATTCATTTTCTATTCAAATTATGACTAATATCCTGATTGATAGGCTGGTTTAAAAAAATTTATATCTTTCAAACAGTATCACATTTTTTGAATCCAAAATATGCATCACATTCTATGCTTCACATACTATAGGATTAAAAAAAGGAAAATTGAATTTCATAAAGTTTTGACCAAGTTAAGGTGGTCAGACATACGAGTTTTTATATTTTTAAAAAGTTGTAATAAAAAATTCATAATTAATTATTTACTTAGAAAAAAATTACAAAAAAAATGCATCACATCGACACATGAGTCCTCTACTTATATCTAAAATCTTATAAAAAAATATTATCATTTTATTGTGTTTAGGGTGGTCAGACAAACACCTACTTCTTCATTTTTTCCCTGAAATTTAGGTACTCTGCATTGAAATTTCAAATTTTCACCAAATAGATTTTTTCTTTTTAAAAAAACTAATAGTTTAGAAACTACATTCAATTTTCTACATATTCTATTCTTACATATTTTTGAAATAATATAGATAACTTATTCAAATTTTTATGTCAAGTTTCCTAACTCTGATTTTTTTGAATTTTTTGCCACTTAAGGGCCTGTTTTTTCCATGATGATCCTGCACATACCCGTCTGGGGAGATTAATTTCTTCCTTGGGCTATAGATCAATCAAATAGATAAAGGGATTTTCATTTCACAATCTAAGTATATCAAAGAAATGTTGAATAAGTTTGGAATTTATGACTCCAAACCGATATGTACTCTTATGTCTTGGTTGTAAACTGAGCAAAGATGAAGATTCACCTAAGACTGATCAAAGCAAGTATAGATCTATGATTGGTGGACTACTATATTTAATTTCTACCAAACTGGATATCATGCATGCAATTTGTCTTGTTGCTAGATTTCAAGAAGATCTTAAAGAAACACATGTTGTAGCGATGAAGATAATATTCAAATATTTAAGAGGCACAATGAATTATGGTTTCTGATATCCTAAGGATACTGATTTCACATTAAATGATTATACAGATGCAAATTGGGCTAATTATGATGGGAAAAGTATAAGAGGTGGTGCATTCTTTCTTGGATGTAGATTGTTGTCATGGCTAAGTAAGAAATAGGATTCAATTTCTTTATCCACTAAAAATATTGAGTATATTGCAGTGGCATCATGTTGTACACAAGTATTATGGATGGGGAAAATATTGAAGGATATAATAACTATATATGACGATCCTATATCTATCTTTTGTGATAATATAAGTGCCCGCAATAAATATTTCAAAGAATCCAATATTGCATTCAAGGACAAAGAATATATCTATCATATATCACTTTTTGAGAGAGAAGGTTATGGAGAATGAAGTGAAGCTTGAGTATGTTCCTACAAAGGATCAAATTACTAACATATTTGCTAAGGCTCTTCCTAAGGATACTTTTGAGTATCTTCAGGAGAATTTGGGGGTTATTGTCCCTCCTTTCTTGAATTATATGCATATAGAGGTGCATCAGTCCAATGGATCTATGTATCTATCTCTTTTCTAGACTGATGTTGGTTGCTACCTCTTAGGGGGAGTAGGTAGTGTCATGTGTTGTCATTATGTTGCTGATTGAGTTGGGTGTACTCCTAAGGGGGAGTATTTAGAGCAGGTAATTTTGGTTCAGTGTCAAAAAGATAGAACAATGCAAAAAAAATTATCCTTTTTCATTGATGTCAAAGGGGAGAGAGAATCATGTGCAAAAGAACTTATTTACTCAAGGAGAGAGAATCATGTGAAAAAAAGGAGAACTTATCTTCTCAAGGGGATAAGATCATGTGAATTTTTTTTTTTTTTAGGAATGTTGTGTAGGCTATCTAATCTGAGAGAAAAAAGAGAGGGAATGTTCAGAACTATTGTGTGGTCTTTGGTGGCTTTTCACATCTTGTGTTGCCATCAATGAAAAAGAGGGAGATTGTTGCAAGAATGAAAATACATGTTATCATTGATGTCAACATGATGTCAACTATGGGATGAAGATGTTGAGGATATTGAGAAAATTGTGAAAAGAGGAAAAAAAGTTGTGCACATTGTAGTTGAGACCTTGAGGAAGTGTTGTGAATACATGGAGCTATTCTTTTGTTGCAAAGTCTGAAGATGAGTTAGAATGAATTAATGAGTTGAGATGATAGTTTTGGTACTTGGTTTCCAAGTTCCTTTGAGAAAATCTAATAACCAAACTAAACTGTGTTGTGCAAATTTTCATAATGTGCTCTGACATTGTGCTCCATGTTCTTTCTATGTTGATGCTATACCTGTGTGGCTATTATAGGTTATTGAAGGGTTACAAAGGTTACTACATTCAAATTTTGGGTTTCTGGATTATTCTACAGTATGAGATATTTTTACCAGTGTGTGAACTGATTATTTAGTGATGTTTTCTATGGTATATGAGAAATATATTTTCTTTGCTATTTGTATTCAGGTTGTGCAAAATTTTGAAGTATTTTATAATGATTTTATTTTTATGTATGTAATTTTTTACTTGATTTGGTGTAGTATAGTGTGAGTTTCATTTATTAGTATGAAATTAAGGGTTGTTAGTTGCTCCGAGTTAAAGTATTTTTTGATGCAAGTTTGGGTGAAGTATTCGATGAATCTTAAGTAGTTCGTGGATTGTTCTGGATTGAGTTCAAGTGAATTATGTTGTTTGAAACTTTTGACTTGATCTAAGGAAGCATGTACTTAATTTTTATGGTGTTTTACATGGGTGTTGGTCGACCTTGTGTTTAACACTACATATGAGGCTTGTAGAAGTGTGTTGACATGTGCTGGGATCTATTTGGGTCCTAAATAAGGATTTATGTAGGTCGCCTTTTGTTCCTATCCATCATGGAAATGTTTGGGTGTTGACCTATTTCAAATTTGAATGTATAACAACTAGTGGACAACATTGGAGAAAGTTTTTGAGATAGAAGTTGATATAAATATGTATGGTGTTGATGCAAGAGAGTGTGAAAAAGTAAGAAGCAAGTTAGATGTGAAGATTGATGTGAGTAAAGTGGGTGTGATGTGAATTTGAGCCTCGCCAGAGTAGTGTGAACTTCATGTTAGGGTACTCGGAGGTAGTGAGCTAAAGGCATCTAAAATATTTAATGTGAGACTGTGAAAGTGTGCAAACAACTGTGGTGGACTCCTTCTTGCTTTGAGAAGTGTTTCTCTTTGTAACATTATTCTTATATCTTCTTGTATTATTTTTGTGATAGTGAGCCTTGGTTGTGAGCCTTTTTGGGCAGTCTGTCCTATTTTGGTAGTGAGCCCCTTTGTACCAATTTTTCTATTACTTATATTGTGAGCTAATCCTCACCGTGGTTTTTCCCTCATTGGGTTTTCTACATAAATTTGGTGTTATTATGTGTATGGTGTTGCGATTTTAGTTTTTGTTATCTACATTTCATGTTTAATCAATCTAACAAAATAAAGACTTAATGAATGCTTGTGGATCTAATTATAGTTGACAGTTTTTGAAGGTTTAATTTTCTACAACTAATTCGACCCATCTTAGTTTTCTTGTTCATTTCAATAGTAACCCATTGGTCACTCACTCAAGTTCACCATACTCAAACAAATCTCAAAATATATCACCTAATGATCTAATGATAAACCAACTTTTGAAAAAAGTGGCATCACTTCAACAAAAAGTATCAACATTGAATCAAAATCAAAATGGTAAACCTCCACAATATCTTACATGTAATCTTGTGTTGATTTTTATCCTAAAAACACCTATACCTCAAAATATTGAGATACCCTTATTTGAGAAGTACAATGGTAAGGGAGATCCTAACAACCACGTATCAACTTTTACTACATTTTGTAGTGACTTCATCTTTGAAGACAAGCTCCTAGCTAAACTCTTCCCTAGATCATTGAAAGACATGGCCTTGGAATGGTTTTTCTCATTGTCGAATAACTCCATAAACTCATTCACCCAACTTGTTAGTGTATTTCTCCAACATTTTCAAACAAACATTGGTCCTCATGTGACATTAACTGACTTAGTGTATTGTAAACAAGGACCCACAAAAAATATAATAGACTTTATAAGATGATATTAATCTATTTACTCACAAATATCCTATATTCCTCCTAACACTAATATCCAAAGGGTTTTTATAGAAATATTGAAACCTAACATTTGAGACAAGATATTGTTGAAGAAGTATTAATCATTCCAACACTTGTGTGTGGCTCTCCATGATTATCAAATATTGATTAGAGAATATAAAGGAACACCTTCAATGAATCCTACTGGTCAATCCAAATTTGTACCTCAAAACTATTACCCATCATTAAAAAATAAAAAGAAAAACTTCATTAAAATAAACACTCCTCAAACTACCAATAACATTGAAACACATGTCACTGTCACAAGCAACACTCCTTATTGATTTTAGCCTACAGATCGACAATTCACACAATTGCCCAATTCCCTTCATGAGATAATGTTAAAATTATTAAGAAAGAACCTAATTCAACTCCCTATGATTAGGCCAGCTGACACAAGAAAATATTTACTGCTAAATTTTAACACAATCATTTTATCAATATCATCGTACACCTAGACACAATATGAAATGATGTATGTTTCTTAATCACAAAGTGCAATACCTCATTGATTCTAATCAAATCCAATCGGTTAATGTTAATGACAAATGAAACAATTCAGTCTCCCCACCTAACCAAAACTTGCAAATATCACCAATTTGTTACCAAGTCATTCATTCAACTTTGTGCAATATAGTGATAATATTGAAGAAGATAATGGTATGTATACCATGATAAATACAATTGGAGTTCAACCTCATAAGGATCAAACCACTTTGTTACCGGAAATTTATTTTACTCATAGTGATGCATCCATACTAGCACCTGATGGTCCTCTCTACATTACCAGCCATATTTATGACAAACCCACAAGGGGAACACTCAGTGATCCTATGAAAATAAAGTTCCCATGAGAATCTTGGATGAGGTGATAATAAGAAAGAAGGATTTTGAGTAGAGAAAACTAGAAGTTGTGCATTAGATTGATTGGGTGGCATGAAGAAGAGATAAGGGGTCCTATATGGAAGAGAACATAATTAAGGAAAGAGAAGACACATGATCCAATGAAAGGAAGTATGATTAGGTATTGGCCATATGTAATAGAATGCATAACTAAGACAAAGGAGACCTAACACAAGAAAGGCCAATAACTTGCTTGTGAGTAGCAAGTTGAAGAAGATACATGTGGGTAATGATATTTAGTCGATGAAAAGACAAAGTGGAGGGTGGGAGTGCACTTGAAGAACCAAGAGTGTGTATGTGTGAGAAGGAACAAGGGAAGGGCAAGTGCTTGCATGTAAGGGAGAAGAAAAAAATCATGAAATAAAAGGTGTCATTTTTTTTTCTATTCAAAGGGTGTCTTATGAGTTTTGTATGGGTGCATATAGTGTTGATTTTCCATTGCTAATGGTGACTTGCTATTAGGGCTCCCAATTGTAGTTGTTGTCATTGGGTTTGATTAGTGCTTAGGCTATTAGTCACAACAAGTTGATCTAAAACAAAGAAGATCCATTATCCTTTCATGTTGTTGTATTTGGGTTCTCAGGCTCTACAAGTAGGGTGGACACTAAATTAGTTGGCACTAGATAATCATCGTTGTGCTATGGGTGCCATCAATTCCTTTATCAACTCAACTAAATTTAATCTAAGTTAGATTATACTAAATAAGATTGTGTTTATTTAGTCAATTTCTACAAGATCTTAAATATAAATTTATTTTACTAATTTTTAAGGAGGAAAAGAATGAAGGGGTCCTGTACTTATTACATCAAATTTCCATTAATCTATTATAATCTTGCACGTAAGAAAGTTTTTGGAATAGAATTACATAGTAATTTTTTTCGTCAATGATTTAGATCACACTTTATGATTGAAACATAAAAATAGAATAATAGATTATATAATATACTATGAAACATTAATTAAAAAATTCTAAAAACTTTCTTTAATATATTAAAAAATCATATATTTTGTCATGTTTCATAGCATTACTCTCAATTTGCTGCGGAGTTCTCAAGATTTGAAATTGTTTATTCAGTGCAATTAATAGTAAATAAGAGTCGCCAAAGAGCTGAGCGTATATCAAACACCTGAAAGAATACAAAGAATGCAGACATCGCGTAATTATTGAGTAGTATGTGATATTTTGTTTTGGAAGCCATTAAAATAAGAGATAAAACGATGTATATGGTGAATGAGGATACTTTGGCTGAGAAATTCTTATATTATTATAGACCTGGCACATTAGCTGACCTATAATTAGGTCGGCCGATCCACCCAATAAATATTCATACTCAGAGATGATAAGAGGACTATCCTTGGCCTCTTATGAACGCCCACTTCACACCGGCCTCTCTATTAAAAACCAGTGGAAAATACAAAGCTTGTTAAGCCCAACGCTCCTTGTCTTTTTCTAATAGCGAACAATTGAATAAAACGGTTCTATCAAATTAACATTCGGCAAGTAACTGAGATGAATACACAGGAACAATAGCTTTTTTTTGTAGGCTCAATGAAGTATTATGATTATGATGTTTTTTCATGCATTCATTCCACTTGGTAACACTTACACATTCCCTCCCTGAAGACACGATAACATACGTAGCAAGTAGCGTAATCTCGTTTGGTGATCTGTATGAAGACATGATAATATACGTAAGAAGTAGAGTAATTTAGCTTCGATGATGTATGCATTATTTTATTGTTTCATTTAAATATTAAATTGTTTAGTGGTTAAATAGTTATAATAATTTTTGGTTTTATCTGCATTAAAAAATAGTAAATAGTTTTTTTTATTGATAAAAATTTATATTTGTTTGATGTTTAGAAAAGGTTTGATATTGATAGAGTGAATAACCCAGGAAGATCATCTACCAATAAACCTTCACAAATGAGCAAGAGAAGCGCACAGGCTATTTCACCAGAAACAACAAAATGAATGAGATGATATTACATATTATACATAGTGCCTTAAAAAGGCATAAAAGGTAGGTGACGGGTGAGAAACTTCCTAGCATGGAAAAAACTACCTGAATAACAAAAGAAAAATTAATGAACTAATCTGCCTACGTAAACATAAGTAGGTAAATGGTGAAAACCATTTACTCTAACACTCCCCCTTAAGTGCAACTTAGGGAGAATGAAAATGAAAAAAAATAAAGAATGCAATATGGGTCTCGGCTACACAACCATGTTAAATACCCATTTACAATGCAAAAAAAGAAATCTCTCTCAACCAGAGAAAAGGAGAAAAACCCTGTGGGAAAGAACCCCTCTCCAAAAGAGAAAAAAAAAACACAAAAATGATGCATGGATGAAGGACTCAATCACACCCCCCAAGTACTACATACATCATATATATACAATCAATAGCCCCCCCATAAGAGGGAAAGAGAGAAATTATATAGCTCTCCCACAATGTGTAATCACCTACAAAAATGGTAAGTGTTTGAAGAAAAAACATGATCCAATGTTAACAAACAACTTGTCTCCCTTTCGGAAAAAAACAAAACCAAATACAAATGCAGGTATGCTTCCCAAAGAAGAATGAATATGTATGATGATGTCTTTGAAATCTGCTCATGTGTCACCAAGACCTTGGAAAATGATGGCACAATTGATAAGGAACGTGCCCAATCACAACAAAAGGTGACAAACAAGGTACCACTGGAAACTGAATTTGAACAATATCCAGTGACTGAAATGGGGTGACAACAGTTGTACCACAACTATCATTAAATAGGAGGGATATACCCTCAAATGTGTCCTCCAAATCTGAAATGTGAGATTTTATGAACAAGCAACCAATGTCCAACAAATATGAATCCCAATCAGGAAAACAATGAGATACTAGCCTGGGTGATGAATCATTGGATGTGCGCAATGAATTATCAACACAAAATGAATGATCCTACAAAATAGGAATGATAGGAGCCCCAATCAATGAATTTGCACAATGAATCACTGAAAGTGAAGGTACATCAATTGTCTCTGATGGAGATGAAGGAGCATCTGAAGACTCAAAGTAATCCAAAACTTCAAACTCCTGCATAGAAGCATGATCATAGGGTATCCTATCTAAAAAATGAAGAGGCACATGACAATCTAAAACAGGATCATCTAGGAATGACTGAATATCAGGATCTCCATGTATTTCCCAAATTTTAATCCAAAGAGTATATGGATACTCAAAATGATCAATAGCATGTAAAGTGGTATCATCAGTATACATTATAATAACTCCTAGGACATGATCCCTTTTGCTATTCCAAGAAAACTTCTTACTATCAGTACTAGGAAGGGGAACAAGATTATACAGGTATGGAAAAAGATGAATTCATCTCAAGTGCTTCAATATACCATCTCTCCATTGTGTATAGTTCCCCCTTTCCAACGTAGTCACAACATGATGAATTGAAAACCCCATAACCAACTATGAAAAATCTCCAAAAAAAATAAAGATAGTAACCTTTAACAACAAATAGAAACTCCCAAATACTGCAAATGAAGGTGAAACCAATATCGAACTCCAACGGATTACAAGCACTACAAAACAACAAAATATGAGAGAAAATCCTCAACCACTGCAAAGGTGACGAAAATACCTTTCTGTTGATATGTGGTTTGCGAAAAATGACCTCTGTTTGCAAAAGATATGCAAAATTGAAAAAAAGGCCTATAGAGGCTCTTCCAACATCTTCTGGAGCTCTTAGTCACACCATCCAACCACATAATACATAAGGCCACAAAATATGAACCTCTCGGGCCAAGTGGACTTCAAAGCGCCAAGCAAACATGATTACCAATCTCCAAACCATTTCAAAACCTATGAATCTTACATACACACATTATTCACACTACAATGTTATTTAAATAGCAAAAGTGTCCTCCACGCAGCCAATGTGGGATTAAGGTTTTGTAGCCAAGTTAAAAAACTAGGGAATTTTTTTTACCTAGCTAGAAAAATGGAAACCCTAAGCAAATAATTTCATAGAAAACTTTAGATTTGATTAAAATGTATGGGCAAAGAAAACTAGATGCCTCCTCTCTACAAATGGCTTCAAACTATGAATTGATGCTATCAGTGAGAAGGAATAGCTCACAGTCCACACAAAGAGAAAAAAAAATTCCTCAAATAAAATCGTGCCCTTCTCCACCAATCATAAGAAAATTGCCCAGCAATATGAAGAAATCGGGCCCTCAATGGAAGTGAATATGGTTTTTTTCTTTACTACACCATGATACAAATAGTGCTTCTTTCCATAGAGAATTGCCTCACATGAAGATTTAGGTTGCCTAGGGGTGTTCCAAGTGCCAAATGTCGATTTATATTCCTTCATATCCAACGACTCCTTCAACATAGGAAAAGCACACCGCCACTGGGGACAACGTTGGTTCAGGGAAATTAAATCACACCCCAGAAATAATTGTTCTTCAATGCATCACAACCTTCAAAAAAATGCCTCTCTCAAACATGATTGACAACAAGGATAGTTCACGGTTCAACGCCCTCTAATCACGGCAATGAATCATGCCTTCAGGAAATGAAATCTGCACCCAACAAGGAAACTGGAAATCAAGCCTGCCAAGAATGAATTTAGGCTCTAAAAAAAAAATGTAACCTTCTAGTGCCTTCAAATCGCTTCCTTCCAAACCCTCTCATGTAGATTAAATCGGCCTACATAGAGAAATATTATGGCCAACAATCCAGCTTCAAACAATAGCAAAAATAGGCCCTCTTTAATTCAAAATTGGGCAAAACAGAAGATCGATACCAAGAACAATGATGCCTCATGCCAACCAAGAATAATCGATGCCAGCAAGACAAAAGATAGGAAGCTTTGAAATTTTATAAAAAATTTAAATTCCAAAAAAATAAATGATCTCAAAATCTCTTAATGAAAACTCTCATAGGAAGGAGTGCAGACAGGGTGGCTCTGATACCATGATAAAGTGAATAATCCAGGAAGATCATCTACCAATAAACCTTCACAAATGAGCGAGTGAAGTGCACATGCTATTTCACCAGAGAAAAAAAAATGAATGAGTGATATTACATATTGTACACAGTGCCTTAAAAAGGCATAAAAGGTGGGTGGCAGATGAGAAACTTCCCAGCACAGTAAAAACTACCCCAATAATAAAAGCAAAATTAATGAACTAATTTGCCTAAGTAAACTTAAGCAGGTAAATGGTGAAAACCATTTACTCTAACATATATCATTTTCAATTGTTATTTCATATAAGATAGAAATACAAATGAGGGATTTTGATTACGGTTCAACATTAGATATTTTGTATTTTGTAATGAGTAGAGGCAAGATTTAAGCTTCAAACAAATTGTTAGTTTGTTTTTCCACTTAAACTATCAAGTGGTATATTGTGGTATATTTTATTTTTATTTGTGCTTTCCCTTTAATTATTGAATTAAGATTTTGTATTCAATGAAACAATATCAAGGTATCTAACTTTTAGGAATATTTGATTTGAGGGGAAATACATCTTAAGAAGGTTGGATGGATGGATTTGTTTTGTATTCTTTAACCACAAAAAGGACAAAGAAGTCCAAGCAAGCAAACATACTCATCTATGAAAAATTGAATATTTTGGGTAATTTGCTTCCATGATGGGATCATCACATTGGCATAAAGATCAAGGTATAATGTGTTGGTGTGAATATATGTCTTGTACCTAGTAATTTACCTTGCTAGGGACTTCAAAGAGTTATTCACTTGTGAAGTTTACTTAGGATATAAGATTCCTTCTAAAAGTCTTAGTCATCTTTTCTAGATCTTATCTTTCTAGCTTGTAAGCTTGATTCTTGGGTTGCTAGGTTGTTAGTTGTCACATGTCATAAGATTAAGACACATGCCACAATCATGTTTAATCATATTCCTCACCTCACCTATATAAGCAAGGTCATTGTACACTTTGTAACATACTTCATAACTCATCATCATTGTAATAGGTCTTAATATCAAACAAACTCATATTCTTGCATACCATCTTGTAGAAGGTTTTCATTAGTTTTGTAGGTGGTCTTAGGTATAGAGCTAATATTCAACTCTTACATGGTATCAGAGCCAAGCCTTGTAAAACCCTTATCAAATATGAGGGTTAAGCTATTGCTAGTGAGAGATCTAGGTTATTTTTAGTAAGGTTGAGTACACTCATCCCTTGCACCATATGGTGAACGTAGGAATAAATTTTTTTTTTAAATACCAGATTTGGATGGTTTCTCTATGTGGATTTTCATTGCAGGTAACTTTTGGCTCATGTTGAAGGAAATCTAAGCTCATTTTTTAGTCCAAGGTAGCTGAGAAAGTCAAGATTGACTTTTTTTTACCTAAATCTGATATTTTTTGCCAGAGTTACAAGGGTTTGAAGATTTCAAGATCCATAGGTAGTAGAGCTTTCAATAAACTTTGAGCCCAAATTGACCTCAGCATCATGTTTAGAAGGCCTAAGAGATAAAGTTTCATATAAAATATGCCCATATTCAGCCTCAAGTGTTTTTGAGGCAAAAAAATTTACCCGGACAGGTTGTACGACCCCCAGGTATAGGGTACATTTTTATTTTGTATAAAAAAATATTTAAAAATATTTATGTAGTTTATATTTTTTAGCTAAAATATTTTTTAAAATATTCCAAAAAAATATTTCATTTTGTGGGGGTTTGTTAAAAAAATTGGGTGAAATATTTTTTGTCTGTAGCATACTCCCTATGCCATAGAAAAAGGAACCCTTTGCTTGACATGGGATTAATTCATGATAAAATGGACTTAATGAGGCCTTGATTCAAGTGTTGTGAGTCATTTTATGCATCCACACTAGGTCTTGGACCCTTCAAAATCGAATAACATGCTTTTAACGATGTCTTGTAAAGGTGTTGTAAAGTGTTGTAAGATACTTAAATCACACTTTTCTAGACTTAATGAACCCATTTCTCCCTAATTCAAAATTATAAAATGTGTTTAATAACATTATCGCATCAATTTAGAAGGCTTGTAAAACAAATTTAATGATAAACTAGTGTTGTAATGTGTCTTGCACATTCACATTGGTTCTTGTGCCTTCCTAGGCTATGTGGACCTCATTTTAGTGTTGTAAAGTTTACTTAATCACACTTTCACATTGAATTTTGTGTCCCAAGCCCCAATTTACTTTTACATCATCACTAATAGGCCCCTATTAACCCATATTGTGCATCCTAAGGCATAATTTGATCAAATAACCAACATAGTCATCATATAAACTTGATTTTATTACTTCTCGACATTCAAGCAAGCAAAAATGGCCCCTATGGGACCCATTCACCATTAGTGGTGAATTATTCCCATCTAGGTGGGACCCATTCTCCATTAGTGGCGAATGAGTCCCATTTGAGTCATTTTTTGGGTATGAGCGAGAAAAATTAAGGTTTTTATTCAATTTTTCTTCATGTTGGCCTTGGGGGTCCAATTTATAGAAAAATAAGGTGAATTTCCTATAAATACAACCTTCTAAACCCTAATTCATCATAACTTAACTTCATTCACCATTTTTCTTCCATCTCAAGTCAAGGAAGCTAGGGTTTTATCATTCTAAGTCACCAAGGTAGCACTTTTCAGACATTCAAGGGTAGAATCTTCATGTTTTGTTGCAGATTTTCATGTTCAATCATCATGGAAAGGTAACAACTCCATTGTTTCATTCTTCATCAAATCTTTTCATCATTTTGGTTTAATTACCTAAAAAGGGGTTTGACCAAGGAAAACCCCTATGCCCTAACATTCACCATTTCTTTCTCTTTTATTGTGTGTTTGGAGATTTAGGTGCTTGGATGGATTGGAAATTATTGAAGATTAGTTTGAAAACTTGTTGAAGTCATCCCCACTTCTGCAAGGCCAAAACTTACACAAAAAGTCATTTACAACTTCAAAAATCAGGGTTTCAGACCGGGACACTTGGAGGTGCAAATTAAGCAAACTGAAATCTACAAATTCCATTTTTGAGTTTTTAGAAAATAGAGAATGGAATAATTCACCTAGAGTGGTGAATGAGTCCCACTATACATGTTTTCTGAAGATTTTTGGAGATTCAGACACCCATTTGGCTAAAACAGGCCCCGGTACAATTTTCCAGAATTGGGACTAATTCACCCAAAATAGCGAATGAGTCCCACCATGCTTGAAAACCAACATCAATAGCATTTCAAATGCCATTTCCAGCCTCCTTCAACATCTCAGGTGCACACTTTTAGTTTGGTTCATTTCTGTTAAGTTTTGCATTCATTTCTAGTTCATTATTGCATTACATAATGTGTTTTCAAACATTTCATATTTCATTAGTTTTGTATGTTTAATCAATCAATTTCATTACTTTATTGCATCTAGATCATCTCATTTAGGCATAATAACATCACATATAACATAATTTGAATGAACCCCTTAGCATTTTTGGCCTACCTCTCTCCTTTTAGGCGAAAAACCCTAGAAGAGTTAGAGAGCCTTGTGGTGCCAAAAATATACGGTTCACTCCCATATGCAAAAATTCTTGCAAGTCTTGTCAGCTATTTCAACCAAATTTTGACCTACCCACAACACCTAATCTTCCTTCCCATGGTCATTTTGCATGGTTTTCTAGCTTAGCATTGAACGCTTATTTTTTGGGCCAGTGGTGCAGGATCCTGCCACCTAGCTGCCACCACATAACACCGCCCCACCACCACCCACTTGGTGGAAACACTCTTTTTTTGACTTACAGAGTGCACAGTCATGTGGATGACCAAGAGCTAGCCTACCAGGGCTAAAATTTTGCACTTGATTAGTCTTCCAGGCCCTAATTAGGTAGTTTTTTCAACGAGGCATAAATTTTCACCCAAGTAGCAAACTTTTGCAAACGAGATATTGATGGAAACTGTGTTCCATGTGCTTCATAGTGGTGTAGTTCTTTTTGATATATTTTTTTGCAAGTGCATTTTTTGACAACTAAAGTGTGTTTAACCCTTTAGACCTCTAAGCTCAACTTTTTTTATAGTTTCTCCATTTTTGGGTATTCAAGTTGAAATTGGAAGGTATTTAAGAGCTCTTTCATTTGGTTCATGTAATTTTTTCAGATTCAGCTCCAAGTGTGATTTATTCAACTTTTTGCATATTTTCTTTCTGGTTAATAACTTGGACGTCTTATCTCCTAGAGAAGTTATTTTTGTGGGGGAGTGCTTCATTTTTAGTTGTATTTTCATATTTGTGGTGTATCATATCATTTTGCTTTAGATATTTTTCTATTTTTCACTCTAGGTACTTGTTGACCTAATGGTTGAACCAAGGTTTGAAGTACTAACTCCTTATAATTATCATGCATGGAAGGAAAGAAGAAGGAAATTTCTTGGGTCCAAGGGTTTTTGGTCCACATTGGATGATGAACAACTTAATTTTTTAGAGAATATGATAGATTTTATCATAGGAACAAATGTTATGAGGGTATAGGTTTGATTTCTATGCATGTTTCTGATATTTTTCTTCCATATTCAGGATTGTACTACTCCTAAGCAGGTATGGAAAAATTACAAGGAATTATTTGGTTCAGTTAGTGAAATTCATGCTATGCAACTAGAGGCAAAATTTTCATCATTATCCATAGTTTCCTTTCCTACCATTGAAGACTACTTGGTAAAATTTAAATCATTAAGCTCACAATTGGCAAGTTGTGGTAAGGATAAAACTAATAATGAATGCATCTTCTTGATTTTTTCTATTTTAAAAAATTATTTTGCATACTTCTCTACTTCCTCTTATGCTACAATGGATGGATTATGTGATTCATTTGTCATGCCTTCTTTTGAGAAATTTTTTGATAGGCTAACTAGGGAACAAGCTAAACTTAGTCAACTTGAACATATTTTATTAGTCATGCTTTGATTGCATCATCACCTAAAGGTAAAGGAAAGAAGAAGTCAAAATGTAAGACACAATATAATGATACTCCCACCACTCCTAGAGAGGATAAACCTAAGAGGGAGAAGGCTAACTATGGATATTGCAAAAAACTAGGGTATTGTTACGAATTAGGTGTTGTACACCTTGCATAATGTTATAATATAATATTTATTTATATGGTGCACCTAGGGAATCTAGGGGTACGTGCATCACATGAGTTTAGCGTTCTTGGGTCCACTTTATATGTTGTATGTAACATTGGGACATAAGTTAAGTTGTAAAATATATTTATTTAATATTGGGGATGTAATCACTAAAAAAGTACACATTTTCCTTGCTTGATTTGGTAATAATTAATGAAAAATTGGACTTGATATCGCCTTGATCTAGTGTTGTGAGGTGTTTTACACATCCACATTAGGTCTTGGGCCCATCTTAAGCTAAATTAACCTAACTCTATCCTAATTTAATGTTGTAAAATGTACTTACTTACATCTTCACATTAAATTTGGGAGTCTTGTAAACCAAGTTGACCTAATCTAGTGTTGTAATGTGTTTTACACATTCACATGGGATTTAGGGCCCTTATAAGCTAAATAGACCCAATTTTTCCTTAATTTAGTGTTGTAAAGTGTATTTATTTACACTTTCACATTAGATTTTGGGCCTTATTGCATTTATGACCTTTATATCATCATTAATAGGCCTCTATGACCCCATATTATGCATCCCAATGCATATTTTGAATAAAGACCTGAAAAAATTGACATAAAAGCTTAAAATCTTCACTCCTCGACACTTTAGCATGGAAAATAGCCCTTGTGGGACTCATTCACCACCTTGGGTGAATGAGTCCCATTTGGCCTATTTTTAAGGCTTTGAGCGGGAAAAGTGGGTTTTTAATCCAAATTTCTTTAATGCCGGCCTTGGGGATCAAATTAACGGTCATGTGAGTGCATTGCTTATATAAAAAAGTTTCCAAATGCTCATTTCGTCCAAGTAACATAAGCCTACATGTTATCAAGTCAAGCATTCAAGAGTTGAGTATTTCAAGGTCATCAAGATAGCATTCAAGATCAATTCTAAGGCATTCAAGGGCATAATTCTTCATCAATTGTTGCAACATTTCAAGATCTATCATCATTGCAAGATTATAATTGCATTACTTCATGTTCATGCTTCATTATCTTATTTTATCATTTGGTTTAATTACCTACAAGGGGTTTGACCAAGGCAAACCCCCATTCCCTAACAATTGGAATTTTCTCTCCCTTTCTTTGTGTGATTGTAGATCTAGGTGCTTTGAAGGATTAGAGATGATTGAAGAATAGGTTACAAGGTTGTTAGAGACATCTCCCTATTTTCTAGGTCAAATTCTTCACTAAAAGGTCATCTATAGCCCCGAAAATAGAGTTTCAGATTTGAGAACCTAGAGAAGTAGAAAGAGAAAATTAAGAGGAGTAGATCAAAACTTTGAATCTACAAAAAATCCAAACTAGAATCATTCACCACAAGTGGTGAATGAGTTCCATTTTTGGTCAATTTTGAGATTTTGGCATTTTCGGATACTCATTTTTGAGAAACTTGTTCCTATGCAAAAACCTCGATCTAGGACTGATTCACCCAGAGTGAGGAATGAGTCCCATTGGGTAAAAGTTTTAGGATCAACAACATTTCCAGTCTCTACAAGTTTCCAGGTGCATACTTTTAGTTTCATAACTTTTTGTTATAGTTTGTTCACTTTCTTAGGCCATTTAGAGTTAGTTTGCATATCACACTATGTTTTCCAATTCATTGTCTTTCCAAGTTTAAACTTATTGGTGAACCCCTTTTGTAATTTGAATTTGTATCCTAAGATACCTTATTGTTAGATCTCTTTCTCCACTAATCATTGGATTGAGATCTCTAAGGTGTCCTTGATTGTGGCAATTGTGAAATAGGAATCCTATCCTTGTGTTTATGCCTCAAAGGTCTCTCACATACTTTATTGGGTTGAGATCTCTAAGGTTTTCTTGAATGTGAATATTACAAAATTAGATTTCTCTCTTTGTATCCATTTTTGTAGACAAGGAAGTGAAGCATCCATTTCCAGTGTCCACATTTTGGTGAGCCCGATGTGAATGGCACTCGAAGTGAAGCATCCATCTCCAGTGTCCACATTTTAATGAACCTACTTTTATAATATCTTCTTTTCTGATTTGGATTCCATCATCATCCTAGAATTATCTTGCATTAACATTGCATTAGGATTTGCATTAGTTAGTTTGTATTCTAGGGTTTCAAAATTTTGCATTAGTGAAAGTGCATATAGATTGCATTTTTGCATCTCAAATCATTGAAAAACATTTGAAAACTACATTTTCACTTAGGCTACACATCATACAACATAAAAAGCATCAAAATCCATTGAAAGTTCCTAAAATTTTTGAAAAAAATCCCTACTAAGACTCATTTACCACTTTGGGTGAATCATTCCCATAATAGATCTGAAATAGCATTTTACAACACTAAAATACTTGTTTTTAAGCTTTTGTTTGCTGCAATTGGGTAATTTTTTCATTGAGTTGACTTTCTGTTACATGCATTTCACTAAATCTAGCTTAAATTAGTCCATTTCATGATTACTTCATTCCAAATCTCCATTTGCAATATTTCATTTTCAGATCATTTCATAATGTAACTAGTAAATTACCTTGTTTGAAAACTAAAATTTACATTTCATATTAAGTATTTACATTTTATTTTGATTTTGCATAAACTATTGTTCACAAATGTTAGCTTTAGTCTTTTCCAAGTTTGCAAATAAAAAATTGGTCAATAAACATGTTAGTCATTCATTCAATGCATTCCCTAGTTTTGAGATTCTTTTAAGGTGAAAAAGTGGACACGTTCACACTTTCCTTAAACCTACACCCACTTTTATCTATCCTATTTGTGAGGATGATGTGATAGAAGAAGATATAAGCATGCACATTCATGATGACCATAATTGTTCTCCCGATACTTCTCCTTTTCGACAAAGGTATCTTGGTGAAAGAAGATGAAATCATTGAGAATCATAAAGGTCTTGTTTTCTCTTCTCCTCATTCCGCTTCGGAAGATAGTATAACAATAGAAGATGAAATCATTACCACCACCTTACTTAATTTACATTCCTCTCCCAACATTTCACATACTTGTGACAATTCCACAATCATGAATTACTATGAAAATGACATTTGAGAGGATGACATGTTGATGTTAGGAGATCTAATAATTGAGAGCTTTGGCAATCCTACTCCTCCCACCTGGGAAGACAATATAGGGCATAAGGGAGTAATTTTAGATAATCATGATAATCACACCGACTCTTCTCCTAATATCCTTCATAGTAATGAAGATGATAGTTTGGTGTTAGAAGATATACTTGAAAGTCATGACAATCTCGTTTCTCCCTTTCCTTATGCTCCTACCATATGGGGAGATCTATTTGGTAAGCATGAAAATCATAGTGGTCCTTCTCTTGATGCCTCCCCTAATTTTGATGAAGGTCCTTTACAAGATCTCCTACTAGGATAGCTAATATGCCACAAGATAATGAGACCTTAGAGAAAAATTACAAACAAATAGAGCCTTCTAATATCCCCACTATTGATAAACAAGATAATCCAACCATTGATCATTCCCCTACTTGTGATGAAGTCATTTTCGAAGAACAAGAACATGTGGTTTGTAGTTCTCCTAAAATCTCTCCTCCTAGGGAGGATATCATGGTGCAAGAAAATTATAACATTGACAATAATGATATAGTGTCCTTAGAAGAGGATGAAGAGGAAACATTAGACTCTCACTCACTAAGGGATGTTAATATTATTCAACCTCAACTCATCCTTTAACTACCATCACAAAAACCTCAAACTCAAAACAAACCCGAATTCATCCTCTACCAACCTAAGAATAATGTGTCACAACAGTTGAGTCATAATATATTTGCTCATACATATAACGCTAGAAACAATCCACAACCGCAATAACCAACCCCGACACCCTTACCTTTTCCTAATCTCATATTACCTAGTGCTACTCATTTTCCTCCACATAGTGAGAAAGAGTATGATCTTGTTGAACAACTTAAGAATGCTTTTGCAAAGATATCTCTATGGGACCTAATTAAAAATTCACCTAATTATCACACTATGCTTCAAACTGCCTTGCAACAAGTTCCTATCCCTTCTAATGTGCAACCGAATGACATAGCAACCATGATTCAAGGAATAAATGTTGACATTGTTATCCACCAAAGTGAACTCCCCCCTTTGGAAGTGCAAAAACAAAATGATTCTTTCATTATCATATCTCAATACAATAATATAGGGATAAAGTGAACCCTTGTTGACAATGGCTCAAACCTTAATGTGTGTAGCATAAACCTCTTGGATAGGCTTCATGTGGATAAATAAAAAACTCAACCTACCTCTTTATAAATTAGTGGATTTGACAATATAGGAAAGAAATCACTTGGTGTGATCACTTTACCTATTACTATAGATGTCAAATTCTGCATTTGCTCAAAACACACATTAGCATTGTCATTTAAAACAAAGCAAAATATGAGCATCCCTATGAAATAATCAAACATGTTAATCATGCAATGAAAGGAAACTAAATAAAACACATAATAACATGAATCAAACCCTATCTTATAGTGGATTGGTGCTTCTATGGAAAGAATCCCTTTCCCAATCCTTTGCTAAACTCCATGATATTGATGATATGAAATGCTATAAAGATATGAAATGGATTCAAATGACAATGATATGGAGAAAGATCTACAGATTGTGGAGGATTAAATAAATGGAAATTATTTCTATTTATAGAATAGAATGATAGAAGAATTCCAAACATGGAGGATGTGGGACTAAAGATCCACCAATGAGAAGAGGCCACTTGTCAACTTGTGATAGGTTGAGGAATGAGCACATTTTGGTCAATGTGCCAAAGAGGGAGAGATTTGAAATTTGAATTTGATGAAAGGATGAGTTAAATGCTAGGCTTGACTTGTGCAAGAGACATGTAAGAGCTTATTAATTTCTTGTTGGATGTACATCCCAAATGGGGGGGAGATTCAAACTTGAAGAATATTCTCTTTTTATGCCAAGTTGAAAGAAAATGATGAATTAATAAATCAATAAATTGATTTATTTGTGCAAGTGGGAAAAGCTAGAGGATGTGATGGGTGATTAGGATTAGGTTAATCAGGATTAGATTAACTTAAATGATGATTAGATGATTTGACCCATTTGATTTAGATTTTAGGGATTTAAACTAAATCAAAGGGAGATGAAAGGTGATTTCATATTTAATTAAATAAAGGTTTTGATTTATTTAATCAAAGAGGGTGATGTTAGGATCAAATTAAATAAAGTTGATTTATTTAATTTAAATTGATGACTTTAGGAGATTGATCAAATAAACTTGATTTATTTAATTGATGAGTGAATATGATTTAATTAAATACATGAGTGATATCAATTTCACTTGTATACATTTTTCCCCTCTTTGAAGCAATGTACTTGCTGTGTTGGTTCAAAGAATAAACTTGCCGTGATCAAAATTCAAAAAAATTATGATTTTTTCGGATGCCCCAGTGGAAAGAAGTACACTAGTACATTGGCCCCTCGAGAGATCAAGTGAAAAGATTCAATTTGAGGGTCGATCTCACGATAAAGAGGTTCAAAACAGACATATGGATGGTTACGATGATGATGCAAATGAGATGGTTTTAAGATGCTTAGAATAACCAATCTATATTATCCCAAACAACTTAAAATGATGATATGGACTATATGTGAGATGGATGAGATGGATGTTTTATGTAAATATATGATTTATGAGATGCTTAGACTAACAAATCCATATTATGATGATGACCATGCATGTGAGATGATATGCAGAATACTGATGAATGCAGGATGGATGCACTGGTGATGATGATTAACTATTCATGACGTGATGTTAGTGCGGAAAAGAAGAAATGAGAGATGAGATGATGACAAGAGGATCCAACAAGCCAACTTTATGAGACATGGTGATGAGAAATGGATGATTTTCTTATCAAGGATTGGGATTTTAAAAGGGCTACTTGCCTTATGTTTGATTACACACATAAGCACGATGCATCAAGGTATAAAGAACTAGGATGGCGTTGTACCTAGTGCGATGGACTTTGACTCGACAAATAGATAGGAGTATTCTTGTTTACACTTGACATACAGAAACCTTGCGAGGACGTACCTAACAAAGCAATTATTCACCAAGTTATATTACAAGAATGTCCAACAAGCACAACAGACAAAAGGATAATGATCGTTGCCCCATTCCTATCTCTCTAAATCCTTTGTTCAGATATCATCAAGAGGACCTTGGAATGAGCACAATAAGATAAATCAAAAGAAAAGATCAAGTATGTAAACAAGCCAATGTTCTTCATAGCTTTAGCCAAAGGGATGTGTTTTGATAGGATAAGAATCCAAGTGATATCCAAAATGATGCCCATTGTCGGAACAATATATCCTAGGACATGCATTGTATAGGATGATGATGGTTTGATAAGTTGATTGATAGGTTGTTGATATAAGGTTGATTGACATGTTTGAAAATGATCAAGAGTTTGATTTTGTTTTAAAGATTTGTTGTTTACTTTTTCTTTTACGATTGAAGCTTGCTTTTGCTGATTGTTGTGGTTGTTTCTATTTGTTTTGCCAAAGGATGAAGGTGACGATCAATTTATTATGGTTGATTGATTATTTCGAGTGAAAGCGAAATGGGATGGATGGATTTTTTCAAATATTTGGATTTTTTTGACGTTTTTGGAATGTTTTGAGGCTATTTTTGGTATTTTCAATATTTTACAAATGTTTTGATTTTTTATTTTTGCGATGTTTTGGGGTTTTCCAAGATTTTATGAATGTTTTTGGAATTTGTGTATTTTGAATGTTTTTTGGATTTGATTTTTTTTTTTAATGTTTTTTTTATTTTGATGTCTCGGTGGCTAATCAAAGATTAGCCTTGCCTATGTTTAAGCTCAGAGATGATGTAGTTCAGATGGCATGTTTTTGATGTTTTCTGACTTTTTGAGTGTTTTTGGATTTTTTCAATGTTTTTGGATTTTTTGCACGATTTTGACAATTTGGATATGGACATGTGTGAGGATATCAGTTCTCTATTTGGGATTTTGTTGAAGACCAAGCTAAGGTTGACTGATCAAATTGATGGATTGATAATGACAACATTGTTGAGGATGCACAACAATGCAAGGATAGTGTTAAGCAACACAAGGATTGGGATGGATATCCCAAGATAATGATGGATTGATAACATTTTTGAGGATACACAACAATGCAAGGATTTGATTGATCAGGATTGATGATGATAACATTGTCGATGATGCACAACAATGCAAGGATAGATTGATCAAGATTGATGATGATAGCATTCTTGAGGATGCACAACAATGCAAGGATTGATTGATCAGGATTGATGAAGCTTGATTTGGAACAAAATCTGTTTGAATGATTTGATGTGACGTTGAAGCATACATTAGATGTGACTGATAGTGATTGTTTAGATTGATGTTCGATGAAAGATAAAGCTTGATAAGGAACACATTCTTGTCAAAATATGCCATGGGCTAGTGATTTGGATTTTTTATTATAGTTGCTTTGACCAGTTTGATTTCACTTTTGCCAATGTTCGGATCACCATGTAAGTTGGAGGGTATAGATCAAGATTTTATTCCCGAAGCAAGATGTACATACATTCCCCAATGTCTAGCACTGAATGGAATTCCATGGATGGATGCTCAGATAGGTGTATCGATGGATGGATATAGTAAGCACACAAAATATGCCAAGGATTATCTTGTGATAAGATAAGGTGTTTGAATGAAGGAATGCTTCATTGGGATAGTGTTTTATGGCTAAGATAATGCTGCATAGGATAGGATCAATGAAAAAGGCCCATGTCAAGATGTTTACCATAAGAAAGTGTAAAGTATGCACCAAACTTTGTCAAGATCAAGATAACTTGGACTAAGGATGTAGACATATACACATGGATTGGATAAATGGCTCATGGATCATTGGATTTATTATGGATGAGATGGATGGAATGTTGGATTTATTATGGATGGGATGAGACGCTTCCACCTAAACTAGTGCACGTAGATGCTCGATTCTACACATGACGCCTGTTTGCCAGGTTTTTGTCATGGTCTTGCCCAAAGCGCCGCCCATGCGGTTTTCACTAGAGGATGATTTTTTTTTCACTATTTTCAATCTTTTTTCTGATTTTTTTTGGATTTTCATAATTTTTGATTTCTTTTATTTTTTTGAAAGATTTTAAGCTCATGTCGAATCACAAGGTGTCACTAATGTAGATGCCCCTGTCATAATGTGCCATCGATATCCTGCTTGAAGAAGTTGCTTTGCTAAGATACATGCACTTGAATGAAACTTTTGGGATTGTTGAACTACTTTATTGATATCGGGGTTAACTCCATCCCTATGTGCACATCACAATAGAGTGCCTTCAGAATCCTTATGATGAAGGGTCATTGCCAATACATAGTCAATTTGAGAATTGGATATCATGTGTGGAGGTGTGGATGGAGTGTGTTTAGGGATAAGAGATGGATTGGTTGACAGTTTGGAACCTTTGACTCTCCAAACTTGGGAAGATGAACAATGATGGGTGGATATGGAAGTGTGTGTGGAATTAGGACCAACTGCTTGATACACTTTGTACGTCACTTGAAAATCTTGCTTTTGCTTTTGTGGAAATCCTTGATGGATACTTTTCCTTTTTTTATTTTGCCCCATAGTTTCTTTGAATAATGGAGTTTGATAGGGATAATATTTCTTTGTATTCTTTGTTATCCATGTGTATTTTATTTTTCCATTATGCTTCTTAGCTTCTTTTTATTTGATAGCATTCTTTATGCTTTGATTCAAATCTTTCTTTTGATGTTGGTCCAAATACGTGGATGGGGTGATGGGTGGATGAAGATTCATGGCGTGGCTGGTTGTAGTATTGGAACTTGTTTCATCATAAGGAGTCTTCGTGCTCCCTATGTTGACATTTTCTTGAGACATAGTTGCCCCCAATATTGTGGAAGTATTACCTTCATGCTTTGATTCTGCCTATTCTAAGAGCTCTTATTTAGAATGAATTCTCTGATAAATGACCACTGTAGATGATGTTATTTCAATTTGCTGCTCTGTTGACTCTAGAATATCTTGTTCTGTTTGATCTGTTTCCTTGGGTGGATAATGTTGGATATCTTCATACATGATTTCCTTAGTTTGAATTTGGGATATATCTGATCCTAATGTTGAAAACTCAGTTTGACTATAGGAATCACTAACCTTCTCTTTTTGTGTAATAATGTCAGGAGTAAAGGAATCATGTTCTGAATGAATATCATCTACGTGTCCATCCAAAGAAAGCATCTCATGGGTATATGGAGGAGTATGTGCTATGTGGATATGATCATCTTGTATAGATAGGAGAGTATCCATTAGACCATTGTAGTAGCTAGGAGATACAAACTCTTGATCTTGAATGATTTCAGAATTGCTTTTGACATGCTTTGGATCAAATTCTTGGCATGGGTCAGTTTTGAAAGGATGTATTGCTTACAAAGGGTTCTAGGATATTTTCATTAGGAATGGAAAGTGGTTCATTATCTTGGAAAGGACCATTGCTATACCTTGGTGAAATATTTTGATCATGATTTGGAATAAATTCTTGAGATATGTCCTCTAACTCAAGGAAATGTAGAGACATTTTCAATATGATCATTGGTCGATGGATCATAGATTATTTCCATGGGATCAAATAATTCTAACACTCCTTGAAATAGATCACTAGAAAGTGGCTCTTGATGTATGGTGAGTTGATCATCAGATGGGGTGGAAACATCTTCAAGGTGTTCATTGATGGAGAGATCTTGATCATTGTTTTTAGCAATTGAGGTGGAGGGATTTTCAATGTCTTCAACCATAGGGTCAAATGATGTTGATATTTCATGAATTGGATCATTTTCAGATATTGTTGAGGGATTCTTATCATGATAAAAAAGTAACTCTTGATGTATGTTGATTTGATCGTCGAATGAGGTGGAAACATCTTTGAGGTGCTCATTGATGAATAGATCTTGATCATTTTCCCCAATAGTGATTACCTTTTGATCGATGAGATCTCGGATGAGATTTTTGAGTCGAATACAACTTGATGTTGTGTGTCCCTTTGTTTTGTGGAAATCACAATGGTGCTCCTAGTTATACCCTGGTAGTTTAACTAGGGGTTCTTGATAGTTCTCGTAGATGGGGAGCTTGATGAGATTTTCTTGTACCAATTGTTGCAAGACTGATTCGATTGGTCTCCCAAGGGGTGTGTACTTTTTTTGTTACTTTTTGATAGTTGTACTTGACCTTGTGGTGATTGATTTTGGAGATGTGGTGATTGATCTTTGAAATGTGGTGATTGATCTTCGAGATGGGGTAATTGGGTTTGTTGTTGATGTTGATCTTGATATCTAAGCTCTTGACATTGGAGATTTTGTTCTTGATGTGGTTGTGGACACAACTCAACACTTTGATGGCATGGTTCAACCAATGAAAGAGTGTACTGATTTTGGAGTGAAGATATCTCTTGGCTCAATAATTCAATTAGCTTGGCATGTGAAGCAAGTTGTTCTAAATTTTATCTTGATTTTTAATTTTACTCCCTGTATTTGGCTTTTGTTCAAGCAGATTTGGGATGTACACTTGTGGTGTTTGCATGGGATCATGGAAAAATTTATTTTGGACAATGTTCTAACTTAGGATGATGTTCAAATTTGGCATTATGGGTTGAAATTGAACATTGTTGATGTTGGGAATCACATTGCCTTGATTTAGGTAACTTTGATTTTGCATGGTGTTACTTTGACTTGGAGTCATTAACATCTTGTTTGAACTTTGAACAATATTCATATGATTTGAAAAACATATCCATCCCAAAGTTTACCAAGTTTGGATTCAAAATGTTCATGTTTTGTAAAGTTGTACTTGGTACATTCACATTTGGCATGTAGGGATTTGATGGGATGATGTTGTTTGTTTGAAGGCTCATGTGTTGAGTGTTTGGTTTATAGATTTTTAGGTTTGGACTTGGATTTAAATCTACCATCGGAAAAGGTGTTCCAAGATTTAGATTGGGTATCTCACATTTGTTGTACAATTGAGGTTTGTAGGAGATAATAATCTCATGTATGGATTGTATAAATGTGAGTTTTGAAAATCAATTGGCATTGTAAGGCTTTGATAATTTGGTTGGTTTAGACCGCTTATAATGTATGGATCGAGTTTACATTCCATGTTCTTCTTTTGTTTTGACTTTTTTGCAAAAGTGACCTCTAAGGTGTTTAGGACCAATGATGAGATGAAGGATGAAAGAGGTGAATGATATGGGTGTTGTTTTTCTTAGGAACTTTGGATCAATGCTAGACTTTAGGATTTGATTTTGATTGGTTTTAATTGGATAATGAACTTGTAAACCCTAAGATGTTGGATGTGATCTTAGGATGCACTTGTTTAAAGGGGTGCTAATTTAACTAGAGGTATGAGAAAGGATGCATTCCCATACACCTAACTAAACAAGGTAATTTTGATTTTGATGATTTAACCAAGTCTAGAATGATGTTTCCAAAGCTCTAAAGTTGTTTGGTGGGATGGGTTTTGATAGATGTTTGAATGAATGAAGTGTTTGATTTGATCCTAAATGAACCTAGGAAGGATTTGTTTACGAGACCAAGATAGTGAAGAACATTCCTTTCTCTAAGAGTAATTCAAAATCAAAAGACCAATGTTTGCATGAAAACCATTTGACCAAAAGATGCCAAGAACGTGTGTGGGGTCCAATTGATTTAATCTTTTCTTAATGAGTTCTTTTTATCACAAACACTTCTTGATTAGCTTTCAAACTGAATGTCCAATGTCCTAATTTTCTTTCATACCACAAAATATAGTATGTGGAAATTGAGGAAATCAAGGCAAAGGTTTCCTAATGTTGAATTTGAAATGAACAAATTGAGATATAGGTCTCAGTGTTTAGAAGCCTTCTAGGGATAATAACCCCTAGGGACAAGTAGTAACACAAGGACTTTTCAAAGGTATTTGTTCCTCCCAAAGAGTTTGAAATTATGATGATTTGTTGAATGTTGGTTTCGATGTTTTGGATCCAAGCACTGTGTTTTCAAACTGACTCACAAGCAATACGGCATCCTAGCTCAATTGGTACATTTTTCTTGGTGGGCTCGCCTCATGCCCTTCATAGTAGAAGAGATGATTTTACATGCAATCAAGGAAAAAATATAAAGGTATGTTAAGAATGAAGTCTTAACCTCTATATTTTAACCAAGATTGGACATGACAAGTAACTTCTTGGAATCTAAGTTCCAATGCACCACTTTGATAAACTCATTGAATGGACTGGTTGGTTACTACAAACAAGGGTTTTAGTTCAGAATTTCCATTCATGGAGATTGAACCATATGGCAAGAGTCCCTTTTCAGATCCATCTCGTCGGAGTCAATCGTGTGATACTGGCATTTACTCCATTACCCTCATTTATATCCTGGTTTGAAATACTCTTGGCTTTAGAGTGTTACCGATTGAGTCGTTCCCTTGGGTGAGTACTTTTTCCCCAAGGAAAGCCCTCTAAGATAGAAAAAAGTGAGCAAACATATTCATAGTTCGATCAACCTTCATTTAGAAACAAAGGGAGAACACATGAAATAGGTTTACTCACAATCGCAAAGTGTTTTGTTCAATTTTTTAAACCCAAAATGAAGTGTGGAGGTGATTACTTTATCTCAACCTAAGATCACAAAAAAGGCCTTTTGATTCTCAAGATTGTTGTAAAGCGTGAGAGAAGCGCATACGTCCTTTTCAGTGATGTTAGTTTAAGTAAGAAATCATGAAAACAAAGTTGCACTTGTTCATTTTAAGTCCACAAAGCAATGATTTTGATTCGTTTTAAAGCACAAAAATGAGATATGAAAGTTGCCTTTGTTCAATTTGTTAACCTCAAATGAAATCTAGTCAATTTTTCTAAAGTTTATTTTAACCCTTTTGCAATGAAAATTGAAAGCTTTTGAAATGTTCGTTTTAAAGCCAAAAACCAAAGATGAGTTAGCCTAAAACAGAAAATTAAGGCATATGATGAAATCTCCAAGCATTAAAAAATGCTTTTGGGTTTCAAGTTTGATGCTCAAATCCTTAACTCCGATCTTGCTTTCATTTTCGCTCAACTGCAATGCTCGATGCCAATGTCGATTTCACCTTTTTCCTTTCTCCGTTTTCCTATAAGATAAAAAAAAAACAATTATGTGAGGATCAAAATATTAAATTCATTTTAACTTTAAACAATATCATAACCCTAATTGGAAAGACAAATTATTTAGATGATCATGATATTAAAAGAAATACTTGTAAGTGAATAATGCTTTATCTAATTTTCCATGCAAATTTCAAGAATCTAAAAAGTAATTCATCTGACTTCCCATGTAAATTTCAATATTTATTGTCCACGGAAGCTCTCATAGCTTATTTTCTCCAAGCGGGTGACCACCCACTGATCGATGCAATTAATAGAATCCCTCGAAATATGTAATCTCATGGGATGCATTCATCTACAAGAAGCAGGCATAACGTGCAAGCATGACATGACACATTCAAAGAAATGATAACAAAGTGCACAGAGATGGAAGTTGATATGATCAGCAATAAATACTTGACACTCTTGCTTAATGCATTTAAGCGATATAGAGACTTTTACAACCATGTCAGATGCATTAATTGATTACAAACAGAAACACCATGAGTACCTACCCCAAAGCAAACATTGTCTTAAAGCCAAGATTTTGAGAAAGATATTGGCAGGGAAGCACCGACGCTGGTTGGGAAAATGCATGAGTGTATTGATAGAAAATTCAAGTCCCTCTGTTTCGAATTTTGTAAAATAAATGAAGACATTCCAAAAGTCAAAGATGGAAGGCCTCTTAATCTCCTCCAGATCTGCGGGGGTCTGTCCTCACATATCCATGCATACATAGACAATAGAACGCCCCTTTTCTTTTGGTATTTCTTTACTCTCCTCCTGTCATAAACGCATTTCCAAAAATAAACAAAGAGAATTTAATTCAATATTAAAGTTGACAACCCATCAATCTACTATTGAATGAATAAATGCAGTTGGGTAGGTGGCGTTTGAAACATAAAACATATGAGATTTTGACAGCCTTAAGCCTCAAAGAGATTTCATTAATAGAATGTATTGACTGTAGGATACGTGCAACTTGGATTTGATAAAAAGGAGAAAGAAACTTTCAAGCAAACGCAATTGGCAGGTGACGCCAAAGGAATCAGGGAGGTTTTTTTTTTTTTTTGAACTTCCTATTTTGCTCAAGCATTGTGGCTAAGATAGGTTGACAATGGAATCAGAGAGATTATTTAATCCTCTAAAACATTCTATTTTCAAGTAGTGTAGATGTGACAATTTTCCCAACAGAAAATATGTTGGAAATATGTGCCTAAATTATCACAGGCTATAACCACTATTGGAGCCAAGTCGGTGTGATATTGTTAATGTCTGGCCAAATAGCAGCTTTGACACATTGTGATTTGTATAGGTCATTGTGACCTTGCTTCTGTCTCACTGAAGGAGCCTATCGCTATGACAAGAAGAATTCGGTGTGACCTCTCACCGCCCATGGAGATCTCTGGCCAACAGGCCATTCTATCATATATCGGAGAGACTTGGCCAAAAGGTTTAAGGTTTCGGTATGAGGTCTTACTGATATGAATGTCTCGCCGATAGCATTCACTTGGTGTCTTTGGGGTAACTTGGAGATTTCATTATAAACTCCTGGTGACAGTTGCTTTGTCTCACCGATAGTATACATCGGTATAACATGAGATGGATTGGTAAGAAGTCTTACCGATATGGATGTCTTGCCGACAGTGTTTAGTTTGAAGTCTTTGGGGAAATTCTTGGAGTTTGGTATGACTTATATCGATAAGGAATGTCTTACTGACGGTGTACACTTGGGGTAGCACAAAAGATCTCACTGTGAGGTCTTAAGGATGTAAAGAAGTCTTGTCGACTGTTTGGTATGACTTGAGGCTTTGGAGTAACATAAAGAAATCGATAGGATGTCTCGGCAAAAGACGATTGTCTTGCCGATGTGAATACTCATGTCTATGTGACTTATGGACCTCAGTAAGAAGTCCTGGCGAAAGTGATGAGTCTCGCCGACTGGTGGATGCTTCAGAACAACATGAAGACTCGGTGGGAGGTCTTGGGGAGAGCGAATGTTTTTCCAATGGTATGACATTTCGATGTGACTTTTAATATCGGTATGTGGTCTCAGAGAAGAGCAATAGTCTTGCCGAAAGGAAAACTGAAGTCAATACAACTTGTGAGCTTGGTAAAACGTCTTGCCGATAGGATGAACTCTTGGCGATATTGAATGCTGACCATGTTGGCATCGGGGAGACACGGTCAGTGTCTCACTGATATGCCAACATATCTTGATTTCCTTTGACCGTTTGACCATCCTATGCGGAGTCTCATGGACCAATCAGAGAAATCGAATGGGAATCGTTGGAAGACAGTTCATTGTGGCAGTTCTGAGATGAAGTTCGACAGATAGGGAATGGCATGAATATAGTTTGAAGTTGCAGATGCTCGATGGTTTGGTTGGTTTGAAGAACAATCATGTGAACAGTTTGAATTGTATCAGAGTGATTTCTATTCTGAAAAATTTTGTAACTTGAAGGTTCCTGTACAAGATTGATCATTGTGAATGTTGTAATCTGGCATCAAAAAGATAAGTCAGAACTCTGTATGTAATTACTTGTTATTGTAATACAAAGTGACTTGTCTTGGTGTGGTGGGTTTTTCTCCTGTTAGGATTTTCCCACATAAATCTAGTCTTCATCTGTGTTTTTCTAATTCTCTATTTCTGCTATTTATTTCAAAGTGCATCTTAATTGAACTGTAATTGAAAAATTAAAAGATATCTCTGGATTCTTCCATAAGGTTTTGACGTTAGGAGAGTTCTTTACAAGTGGTATTCCTGGATTCTTCCATAAGGTTTTGACGTTAGGAGAGTTCTAATTTTCCTTACAAGTGGTATTAGAGCCTGGCCAGTTGTGTTATCCTTGTGGGTACATTGGGTTTTTTGTGTCAATTTTTGTTCAATGGGAGTCTTGTAGAAGTTTATAAATTTCTAGTTACAGATTGAGATGGCTAGCACGTCAGGAAAGATTGAAATAGAGAAATTCAATGGCAGCAATTTTGAGTTGTGGAAACTCAAAATGGAGGATCTCTTAGTGGATCGTGATCTGTGGCTTGCTGTGTCTAGAACTAAACCTATAGGCATGAAGCAAGAAGATTGGGACCTTACAGATAGAAATTCTAAGGGGTTGATAAGGCTCTGTTTTGCAGACTTTGTTCTTCTCAATGTGCATGAAGAGAAGATTGCATCTTCCTTGTGGAAGAGACTGGCATCTATTTATCAGGGGAAGTCCTTGGTGAATAAACTATTCTTGAGGAAGAAGTTGTATACTTTGAGAATGCAGGAAGGAGGTTTTGTAGCTAATCATTTGAACGCATTCAATATGTTGATTGAACAGTTAACATTTGTTGGTGTGAAGATTGATGAAGAGGATCATTGTATGCTGATATTGTGTTCTTTTCTAGATTCATGGGATCACCTTGTGATGGCTATTGGGAGTACAACATCTAGTTTCAATATGGAAGAAGTTGTTGCTTCTTTGTTATCAGAAGAGATGAGAAGGAAATCTTCTGAGATGGCGAAGGAGGCCCTTGCTGTTAGAGGAAGGTCAAAGGAGAAAGGAAAGAAGAAGGACAAGAAGTCCAAATCGAAATCAGAGGGGAGATCAAAGTCTCTTGGAAAGAAGTCCAAGGTGAAGTGCTGGAACTGTGGGCAACCTGGTCATGTTCGAAAGGATTGTAAAGAGGAGGAGAAGAAGAAGGAGAAGTATTCTTTCGACAATGATTCTTCTCACAGTGATGGAGACGCCTTCATTGTAGCCTTGGCTACACAGGCATTAGATGATGTCTGGCTAATTAATTCTGGAGCATCTTTCCACATGACATCTCATAGATACTAGTTTACAAAGTATGAAGAATACGATGGTGGAAAGGTGTACTTGGCAAGTGATTCAACATTAGAAATTGTTGGTCATGGAAGATTCAGAATCCAATTCCCTGATGGCAGAGTGAAGGGAATCGATAATGTAATGCATATACTAGGTCTGGCTCGAAACTTACTTTCTGTAAGTATGCTAAATGATATTGGAGTGCAAGTCACGTTCTCTGGAAATGGCTGAAAGATGACTAGAGGCTTAATGGTGCTAGCAAGGGGTGCTTGTATTGGTACCTTGTACAAGCTAGATGCACATGTTGTTCAATGTAATAATGTCTCTGTAAAGTCACAGAAGGCTACTCATGGAGGAAAAGAGGGAAATGTTCCTAATTGTGTAAACTCTATGGAAGTTAAACTTCCAACATAAAAGACTATGCTCTGGCATCATAAGCTAGGCCACATAGGAGAAAAAGGTTTAAAAACCTTGAAGAACAAAAACCTGGTTGAGGGGCTTGAAGAATGTAACCTTGAATTTGAATTCTGTGAACACTATATCTATGGAAAGCAGCACCATGTTTCTTTTTATTCTAGTCCTTATAAATCTTCTGGTTTGCTAGATTATATTCATTATGATGTATTTGGTCTAGTGAATATTCCTTCTTTGTCTAAGTCAAGGTACTATGTATCGTTTATTGATGATTATTCAAGAAGAGCATTTGTTTATTTTCTGAAAAGTAAATTAGAAGTATTCAGTCGATTTAAGGAATTTAAGAACCTTGTAGAAAATCAAATTGGAAGAAAAATAAAATGCTTAAGGACTGATAATGGCGGTGAATTTTTTTCTGATGATTTCGAGAGGTATTGTAAAGACTATGGAATTAAAAGACATGAGACTACACCTTATAATCCACAAAAAAATGGAGTTGCAGAAAGGTTCAATAGGACAGTGATGGAGAGAGCATGAAGTATGTTGAGCAGTGTTGGCTTGGAGGAGAAGTTTTGGGCTGAGGTTGTTGCTACTGCATGTTACTTGATTAATCATTCTCCAAATTCTGCTCTTGTTGAGAAAACACCTCTGGAAGCATGGTCTAGTAAGAAGCCCTCTTTAAGACATTCATTTTTTTGGCTGTGAGGCATATGCTCATGTGTTGTATGAGAAAATATCTAAGTTGGAGAACAAGGCTGTCAAATTTATTTTTATTGGCTATAGTGTTGGCATAAAAGGCTACAAGCTTTGGAATCCTGATATAGAGAAGGTTGTATACAATAGAAGTGTAATCTTTTGTGAGCTGAAGCCTTCTACCTTGGATCTGCAGTCAGAGACAAAGTTTGAAAACAATAAGGATGTAGCTGTAATTCCTCATACACCAGATAAAGAGGAATTGAAAATTCAAAATGTACCTAAAACTGAGGAGAGCTCAAGCAATTTTGAAAGTTTTGAAGAAGAAGAAGAACCTCAGCCTTAGCAAGTGAGGAGGTCAACCTGTGAAAGAAAACAACCTGATAGGTATGGGTTCTCTTTGATAGATTCTACTTGTGCCTATGCTTTAATTTCTAGCACTGATGAGCCTAGGACTGTAAAGGAGGCATTTAAAATATCTAATTTAGACTCTTGATTGGAAGCCATGAATGAAGAAATGGAATCAATAGAAAAGAATGAAACTTGGAGTTTGGTGCCCTTGTCTAAAGGCAAAAAAGTTGTGGGCTGCAAATGGGTATTTAAAAAGAAAATTGGTCTGGATGGCAGTGTGGAAAAATACAAGGCAAGATTGGTTGCAAAGGATTATTCCCAGGTAGAGGGAATTGATTATAGGGAGATTTTTTCTCCTGTAGCTAAGCTGACGTCTATCAGATTTATTTTGTCACTTGCAGCAGCATATGACTTAGAGGTCAAATAGATGGATGTGAAGACAACATTTCTTCATGGTGATCTTGAAGAAGAAATCTATATGTCCTAGCCTGAGCACTTTGTTGAAAACGGTAAAGAGAAACTGGATTGCAAGTTGAAAAAGACTTTGTATGGGTTAAAGCAGTCACCTAGAATGTGGTACCATAAATTTGATACTTTTGTATTGTCTTTGGGATTTGTAAGATCAAAATCTGATCATTGTGTCTATTACAAAGCTAAAAGTGATCAAGTTCTTATTATTGCTCTCTATGTTGATGATATGTTGTTCATAGACAATAGTAAGCTAATAATTTCTGATCTTAAGTCTCAGTTGTCTGCTAAGTTCAAAATGAAAGATCTTGGTGTAGCAAGGTATATTCTGGGGATGGAGATAACCAAGGACAAGAATAGTAGAAAACTTTGGCTCAGTTAGAGTAAGTATATCAAGACTGTTCTATAGAGATTTTGCATGAATGATTACAAGCAACTAGTTGTCCCAGTTTTGCATGGAACAAAGCTATCTGTTGAAGACTATCCAAAATATTCTACTGAGATAGAGCACATGACCAGTGTACCCTATGCTAGTGCAGTTGGCAGTATTATGTATGTAATGGTTTGTACAAGGCCAGACATTTCCCAAGCAGTGGGAGTTCTTAGTCAGTTTATGGCTAATCCTGGAAGGACACATTGGGATGTTGTAAAGAGAGTTTTCAGATATTTGAAGGGCACTTCAAATTTTTCTTTGTGTTACCATGGGAACCTGGTTGAATCACAGAGGACTCTTAGTATTCGAGGCTATGTGGATTTTGATTGGGCAGGGGACATTGACAACATGAGGTCCACCAGTGGATATACTTTCATGTTGAATGGTGGTGCAATGAGTTGGATGAGTAAGCGGCAGGTTGTAGTTGCTTTGTCCACTACATAGGCTGAATACATGGTAGCTACTCATGCTTGTAAAGAAGCATTTTGGTTAAAACATTTGTGTTCTAACATTGGTTTTGATGTAGGGCAAATAACTATTTTTTGTGACAGCTAGAGTGCAATTTGTCTAGCAAAGAATCCTACTTTCCATGCTAGGACGAAACATATAGATGTACAGTACCAGTTTGTATGAGATATGGTGGAGGATGGACAGGTCGGTTTGGAAAAAGTTGATACTCTAGAGAATGTTGTAGATGCATTGACGAAGCCAATGAGCACATACAAGTTTAGGTGGTGTGCTAGTGCAATGGGCCTTAGTGCCCATGATTTTTAGTAAGTTTTATTGTGCTCTGGAGGTGCTTGTGTGATCTTTGTCAAGTGGGAGATTGTTGGAAATATGTGCCTAAATCATCACAGGCCGTAACCTCTATTGGAGCCAAGTTGGTATGATATTGTTAATGTCTAGCCGACTAGCAGCTTCGACACATTGTGATTTGTACAGGTCACTATGACCTTGCTTCTGTCTCACCGAAGGAGCCTATCACTGTGACAAGAAGCATTTGGTGTGACCTCTCACCGCCCATGGAGATCTCTGGCCGATAGGCCATTCTATCGCATATCGGAGAGACTTGGCCGAAAGGTTTAAGGTTTCGGTATGAGGTCTTACCGATATGAATGTCTCGCCGATAGCATTCACTTGGTGTCTTCGGGGTAACTCGGAGGTTTCGTTATAAACTCCTGGCGACAGTTGCTTTGTCTCATCGATAGTATACATCGGTATAACATGAGATGGATTAGTAAGAATTTTTATCGATATGGATGTCTTACCGACAGTGTTTAGTTTGAAGTCTTTGGGGAAAGTCTTGGAGTTCAGTATGACTTATATCGATAAGGAATGTCTCACCGATGGTGTACACTCGAGGTAGCACAAAAGATCTTGTTGTGAGGTTTTAACGATGGAAAGAAGTCTTGCCAACTGTTCGGTATGACTTGAGGATTTGGAGTAACATAAAGAACTTGATAGGATGTCTCGGTGAAAGACGATTGTCTTGTCGATGTGAATACTCATGTCTATGTGACTTATGGACCTCGGTAAGAAGTCTTGGTGAAAGCGATGAGTCTTGCCGATAGGTGGATGCTTCGAAACAACATGAAGACTCGGTGGGAGGTCTTGGCGAGAGCGAAATTTTTTTCTGATGGTATGACATTTCGATGTGACTTTGAATATCGGTATGTGGTCTCACCAAAGAGCAATAGTCTTGCTAAAAGGAAAACTGAAGTCGATGCAACTTGTGAGCTCGGTAAAACATCTTGCCGATAGGATGAACTCTTGGTGATATCGAATGTTGACTGTGTTGGCATCAAGGAGACACGGTCAGTGTCTCACCGATATGCCAACACAGCTTGATTTCCTTTTGACCGTTTGACCATCCTATGTGGAGTCTCGTGGACCAATCAGAGAAGCTGAATGGGAACCGTTGGAAGACAGTTCATTGTGGTAGTTCTAAGACGAAGTTCGACAGATAGGGAACAACATGAATATAGTTTGAAGTTGTAGATGCTCGATGGTTTGGTTGGTTCGAAGAACAATCGTGTGAATAGTTCAAATTGTATCAAAGTGATTTCTATTCTAAAAAAGTTTGTAACTTGAAGGTTCTTATACAAGATTGACCATTGTGAAAGCTGTTGTAATCTGGCATCAGAAAGATAAGTCAGAACTTTGTATGTAATTATTTGTTACTGTAATACAAAGTGACTTCTCTTGGTGTGGTGGGTTTTTCTCCCGTAAGGGTTTTCCCATGTAAATCTGGTGTTCATCTGTGTTTGTCTAATTCTCTGTTTCTGCTATTTATTTCAAAGTGTATCTTAATTAAACTATAATTGAAAAATTAAAAGGTATCTGTGCATTCTTGCCTAAGGTTTTGACATTAGGAGAGTTGTTTCTGCATCTAATTTTCCTTACAAAATAGGGAGGCTATTTACAGTTCTATAGACAACTATACGCAAAATGGGGGCGCAAAGACTAGCTGGTGAAATGAAAAGGTATATGAACGGTTTTATAGAATGCCTCAAGAGATGTCTTCCCATAGAATGAGGCGCAATGATTGCAAAATGAGCACAATGCAGATTTTGCAAGGAAGCTCTCAAAATATTTGAATTAATGAAGCACTCTAAAACACTTCCTAACATTACAAGCTTTGCTTGTTTCTAGGTGTGCGCAGTCCGGCAGAGGATGAGGGCTTAGGTGACTGGTCAGTTGGGCTATGCATCTAGCAATAAACCACGCTTTGACTTGGACTAGATGTTGTCCTCCAATTTTTTAAAAGGTGTATAGCTTGAACTACAAACACCACTCACTGTCATGAGCAGAATGATGAAATTTTAGAATGGCGGTGAGACTAGACAAACAGGATTTATAAAGATGGATGAATCTATACGAGCTGAACCACTATGAATATGAGCATCATAAAATTCCACGTCATGGTTGACAGGGATGAAAATGAAATTTCAATCCTATGGTGAGAATGATGGGAACAGCTACACTAACTGATACGTCAGGCATTTAAAGCAACCATGTGAAATTTTTTTACATTGCTTTCTAGAAAAGAGACTAATTATTCCAGTTTGTACACTTCAAACTGGTTTGAATGACACATTCTATTTTCTCATACTTTTCTAAAAGGGCCATTAAGACTGTGGTTATGGAATTAAATGGATAATGAAGGACTTGGACTAGCCACACATTCTATTGGATAATGTCGATGCAACAGTGATATACAACATAACAGATATAACTTTGAATATATAGCATAAACTATGCCTTCACATATACCAAAGAGTCAAAAATTTTGTCTATTACTAGCGCAAAATGGATTGTTATTACTGCTTGCATGCAGATCCAAACATAACGTACTAGTGATATAACAGATAATCTTTCAAAATGTATCATAACACAACATTTATATCTACTAGAATGATCACATGTAATGCAGATATAAGGCAAATGTACGTAGATTTCTGATAAAGAGAATAACCCAGAGAATACAGAAAGTCATATTGTAGAGAATGTAATAATATGACCCAAAAAATATGAAATATATCAGAGTGAATATGATATCAATAATGCAAGCACCAATAACATGGAGCAAGCCAGAGACATAAAGAAATGTATCTACTCCATGAAACCTATGAGAACCTGTACCAAGATAAACGCCCTCCTTCTAGTGCCATAATGTAGATGTCAAATTATGCATTTTCTCAAAACACACATTAGCATTGTCATTTAAAACAAAGAAAAATATGAACATCCCTATGAAATAATGAAACATGTTAATCATGCAATGAAAGGAATTAAGGAATCTAAATAAAACACATAATAACATGAATCAAACCCTATCTCATAGTGGATTGGTGCTTCTATGGAAAGAATCCCTTTCCCAATCCTTTGCTAAACTCCATGATATTGATGATATGAAATGTTATGAAGATATGATATGGATTCAAATGACAATGATATGGAGAAAGATCTAAAGATTGTGGAGGATTAAATCAATGGAGATGATTTCTATTTATAGAATAGAATGGTAGAAGAATGCCAAACATGGAGGATGTGGGACTAAAGATCCACCAATGAGAAGAGGCCACTTGTCAACTTGTGATAGGTTGAGGAATGAGCACATTTTGGTCAATGTGCCAAAGAGGGGGAGATTTGAAATTTGAATTTGATGAAAGGATGAGTTAAATTCTAAGCTTGACTTGTGCAAGAGACATGTGAGAGCTTATTAATTGCTTGTTGGATGTACATGCCAAATTGGGGGGAGATTCAAACTTGAAGAATATTCTCTTTTTATGCCAAGTTGAAAGAAAATGATGAATTAATAAATCAATAAATTGATTTATTTGTGCAAGTGGGAAAAGCTAGAGGATGTCATGGTTGATTAGGATTAGGTTAATCATGATTAGATTAACTTAGATGATGATTAGATGATTTGACCCATTTGATTTAGATTTTAGGGATTTAAACTAAATCAAAGGGAGATGAAAGGTGGTTTCAGATTTAATTAAATAAAGGTTTTGATTTATTTAATCAAGGAGGGTGATGTTAGGATCAAATTAAATAAAGTTGATTTATTTAATTTAAATTGATGACTTTAGGAGATTGATCAAATAAACTTGATTTATTTAACTGATGAGCGAATATGATTTAATTAAATACATGAGTGATGTCAATTTCACGTGTCTACAATTACAACTAGAAAGGCCACATTGGAAACACTGATCCATGTTATGCCTCATGATATTTCATATAATCTCCTTCTAGGCAGATCATGGATTCATCCAATAAATGGTGTGCCTTATACTCTTCACCGTAAAATGAAATACATCTACAACAACAAAGTGCACACACTTGACATTGATCATGAGCCTTATAGTGTTTTACAACTTCAAAAAGGTAAAGAAAATCCTTTGGCAACATTAACACCAACTACACAAGGGGAACACATGTAATAGAAAGACACAAAAAAAATATTGAGGCAGCCACAAAGCTATTAGAAGATGATTGGGGTTCCTTAGATTTCACACCAACATTCATGGGAGAATACAAGATCATAAAAAAAGACTCCAAAAAGGGAAAAGAAAAAGTGGTAAATTCAGAAGACCCTTCAAAAGTATCCACCTCAACCACTTTAGAACAAGACACAACAAATTACACAACAACCTTTGATGAAGCTGATTACAAAAAACCACCAGATCCAAAAGCAATGAAAAAGCTTTATGGAAAAGGTTATGAACTTATGAAAAAATTTGGCTATAGTGGAAAAGGATGTGGTGCTAGAGAACAAGGTATCCACAACCCTATCAAGCCTAACATGCAAGAAACAACTCATGGTTTTGGTTATTGTCTTTTTATAGAAATAAACAAACCTTCACTCAATATCACCACTCTCACAAAATATTCTTCTAAGCCGACTTTAATAGTAATGCATCCTAAATTGATAGACACTAGTAGTCTTGGTTGTTATCCTTTGCATGAAATGAAACAAACAAAGAAATATTTTCTTAATGTTAATGCCATCTCTCAAAACACTAATGGTTTGAGTTCATTATATTTTACACCCTCTTGTAAAGGAGAGAACAAAATCTCACAATCTAAAGAGTCTTGCATATGTATGACAACTAATACTAAGCAAGAAATATCTTTGCCACAAACTATAGGAAGACCTTCTACCATTGATCAAGAGGGTATCTTGTTGAGACTATTGCAAGATCACTTGATATCTCTCCCTCCAAGAACTCAAAAGAAATTTTATTACAAGAATTCATTTTGTGCATATCATAGAGTTCATGGTCATACTACTAATGAATGTAAGGCTTTGAGTAGTAAAATCCAACATCCTAAGGAGTTTGGTGCTCTTCCCTATGTGGGGGTACCTCATTCCTCTAATCGATACTAATTTTCACTCTAGCATGTTTCTCATCAATCATTTTGGCTCATCCTTGTCCTGCACTAAGTGGGGGCAAGTGTTTAGATATCCTTGTTCTTGTATTTCACTTTTTGTTGTCTCTTTTGGCTAGTTGACCACCTTTCATGTATGTAGAAGAGAAATCTTGGGATGTGGATAACATGCCTTAAGATTGAATCACATGTGACATACTTATTCATGACGTAGCTTATTAGAAACATATGACTTGGCATAGGTATTTTTGAATAAGCTCTCATTTCTTCTTCTACTTTAAATAAAATTTTCACAATAATGGTGTTAGAAACCACTTTAAAGTGGGGGCATACATTAACACTCATATTTCACCGTGTGATTTTATTCTTTCTTGTGATGTGTCCTTTTCCTAGTGTTATCATTGAGCTTGATTTCCTCCAAGAGTGTGATATTTCTTTGACTTGTACTCTCTTGAAAACATTAGTCATGATGTTCCCTAAGATGAGACCTTGCACAAACTAAGAAAAATCCCTTTGAACATTCCTTTCACTATTTTGCATTTACAATTTCTATGAGTTTCAAGAATACGAAGTTTTTCTTGCCCCTTGGAGCTTGAAGATCAATTTGTGTGGCACCTTATTAAAGTTATCAGGAGGTATAGCTTTGGTATGGTTTGAGCGGGAAGCCCGACAGAGGCATGACTTTCCCCATAGCCACTTGCATGTGTGTGAGTGCATACCAACCATGGGTGTATGTTTCTCACCTTTTATGACTTCTCACCCAACGAACATCTAAGAGTTCTATTTCCTCAGAGTGAGTATGCATTTTCAGAAGAAAAAAAAACTAGATCTGATCCACATCATGTTGGAAAAATGGTCAAAGCTTGATCCACCTTTTTTATGTTTACTTTTTTTATTTCCTTTCTCCTAGTTATTGTCATTGCATGATCACATTTTTTTTTGTTGCATATCATACAACTTGTGCATGTCCTTTTGTGCTTATGTCAGTTTGACTTAGGATCTTGGATATTGGGGGCTTCACTACTTCCTTGATCTTTGTTATCCTGGACCATCCGCATTGGTATGATTGGACCCCTCTTGAATGTCTACTTTAGTGTGAGTTTGAAGCAATTGCATCCTCTCACTAAAGTGGGGGATAAATGGAGTCATCGAAAAAGTACACTTTTTACTTGCTTGATTTGGGAATAATTAATGACAAACTGGACTTGATATTTCCTTGATCTAGTGTTGTGAGGTGTTTTACACATCCACATTAGGTCTTGGGCCCATTTTAAGCTAAATTAACCTAACTTTGTCCTAATTTAATGTTGTAAAATTTATTTATTTACATCTTCACATTAAATTTGGGAGGCTTTTAAATCAAGTGGACCTAATCTAGTGTTGTAATGTGTTTTACACATTCACATGGGATTTAGGGACCTTATAAGATAAATAGACCCAATTTTTCCTTAATTTAGTGTTGTAAAGTGTATTTATTTACACTTTCACATTGGATTTTGGGCCTTATTACATTTATGACCTTTATATCATCATTAATAGGCCTCTATGACCCCATATTATGCATCCCAAGGCATATTTTGATCAATGACCTAACAAAATCAACATAAAAGGTTGAAATCTTCACTCCTCAACACTTTAGCATGGAAAATAGCCCCTATGGTACCCATTCGACACCTTGGGAAAATGAGTCCCATCCAGGTGGGACTCATTTTCCCAGGATGGTGAATGAGTCCCATTTGGCCTATTTTTAAGGCTTTGAGCAAGAAAAGTAGGTTTTTAATTCAATTTTTTTTAATGTCAGCCTTGGGGATCAAATTAATGGTCATGCGAGTGCATTTCCGATATAAAAAAGCTTCCAAATCCTCATTTCATCCAAGCAACATAAGCCTACATGTTATCAAGTCAAGCATTTCAAGGTCATCAAGATAGCATTCAAGATCAATTCTAAGGCATTCAAGGCCATTATTCTTCATCAATTGTTGCAGCATTTCAAGATCTATCATCATGGAAAGATTCTAATTTCATTACTTCATGTTCATGCTTTATTATCTTATTTCATCATTTGGTTTAATTACCTGCAAGGGGTTTGACCAAGGCAAACCCCCATTCCCTAACAATCAACATTTTCTCTCTCTTTCTTTGTGTGATTGCAAATCTAGGTGCTTTTAAGGCTTGGAGATGATTGAAGAACAGGTTACAAGGTTGTTAGAGTCATCTTCTTATTTTCTAGGTCAAAATCTTCACTAAAAGGTCATCTACAACCCCAAAAACAGAGTTTCAGATCTAAGAACCTAGAGAAGCAGAAAGAGCAGCCTGAGAGGTGTAGATTAGAACTTTGAATTTCCAAAAAATCCAAACTAAACTCATTCACCACAAGTTGCGAATGAGTCCCATTTTTTGTCAATTTTGATATTTTTGGCATTTTTGGATGCCCTTTTTCAAGAAACTTGTTTCTATGTAGAAACCCTTATCTAGGACTAATTTTCCTAGATTGATGAATGAGTCCTAGTGGGTCAAAATTTCAGGATCAACAACATTTCCAATCTCCATTCAAGTCTCTACAAGTTCCTAGGTGCACACTTTTAGTTTCATAGCTTTCTGCTGTAGTTTTTTTCACTTTCTTAGGCCATTTAGAGTTAGTTTGCATATCACACTACGTTTTCCAATTAATTGTCTTTCCAAGTTTAAACTTGGTGGTGAACCCCTTTCTTGTCTCAATCATCTCTAAGGATACCTTATAGTCAGATCTACAATATCCTTTATTGTGTTGAGATCTCTAAGGTTTTATTGAATGTGAATATTGTGAAATTGGATCCCTCTCCTTATATCCATTTTTGTGGACAAGGAAGTGAAGCATCCATTTCGAGTGTCCATAGGGGAAAGTGATTTAATAAAGTACTCGATATTAAATGTTGGGTTAATGGTTTTGTAATCTCATGGTATTAGTCACATCATTTTGTGTAATACCACCTGGTGGTTTTTGTGGGAGCTTGTTTCTATAAAAGCAACCACGTGGATAGTTGTTTAAGGTTGGATAGTTGGCTATTTTGGCTAAGGGGTTGAGATTACCTCTTTTTACAATTTATGAGGGTTTGAAGCATGGCATGAGATGTGTTGCAAGTATGAAGGAATTTTCATTGATGTCAACAGACTGGTGTTGTCATTGATGTCAACTATGTGTTGAGAAAGTTTGTTGTGTGATGAAGATGTTGAGGATATTGAGAAAATTGTGAAAAAGAGGAAAACAGTTTGTTTTAGGTTGTGCATGTGTAGTTGAGATATTGAGGAAGTGTTGTGAGTACATGGATCTATCTTTGTGTTGCAGTGTCTGGAGATGTGTTGGAATGAAGTAATGTGTTGAGATGATGTCTTTGGTACTTGGTTTCCAAGTGTTTTTGAGAAAATTTGATAAATAGATAAAACAGTGTTGTGCAAGTGTTTAGAACGTGCTCCGGGATGTGCTCCACATTTATTTTGTGTTGACACTATGCCTATTCAGATATGATATGTTTTTTAAGGTTTTCAGTAGTTGCTACGTCTAGAATTTGGGTTTTTGGATCGTTGTGTAGAGTGAGATATATTCACCAGTATGTGAACTAGTTTTTTAGTGTTATTTTTTGTGGTCTGGGAGAAATGTATTTGCTCCATATTTCTTTGCATTTTGGTTTCACATTGTGTGGATCTAGGAAGTTTCTTATAATTTTTGTAACTTTTAGTATTCAAGGTTTCACTTGATTTGGTACAATACGTTGTGTTTTTCATGTGTCAGTGTCTATTTAAGGTTAACCAGATGTTTTGGGTTGAAGTATTTCTTGTTGAACATCCAAAATACTGAGAGGGGGGGTTAATCAATATTCCATAAAACCATTCACATAAAATCCATATAACCATTATCACAATTCTAATTAAATCAATAAGAGAGAATATAGAAACAAATCAATGCAACCATACAAATGAACACCAATAGTTTTACGTGGAAAACCCAAAGAGGAAAAAACCACTGTGAGGGTTAGCTCACAATATATTATATCTGGATACAAAATATTACATGGCTCACTACCAATACTCACTATCCTTAAAAGGCTTGCTGCCTGAATACAAAAGATGGTTGACCACCAAGATACAAAGATAGTGGCTCGCTGCCAAGAGATTGAACTGATAGGATACACCTTCAATGTGCAGGGTTTAGTTCCAATGAAGTTCAAAATATGAAGTATTGCCTCACATGAAAATCTCTCAACAAACCTGTACTGATCCACAATTGAATAAGCATTTAGGCTCGAACCTTTCTTCCAAAAAATTTTCTTCTCCACACTTTCTTCTCCTTCTTCACTCTCTCATCTCATTCCTCAAAACATCTTATATATATACAAGTATATCTTAATAATCAATTAGGTTGGCCTAATTAGATGAAAAAAAAAAATCAAAACTCTCTTTGTCAACACCATAAAACATTTTATCCATGTAATACGTTGTACCAAGTCGATTGACATCCATAAAATACAACTAGTAGCTATAATGTATTGCATACGTTGAGTCAATAAAGACTAGAACACAATTATCCAAACCAACAAATAATCCTCAAAGAAAACACCTTTTGGATTTGAGAACACATTAATTTCCCACCATACCACCAACATAGAGACCATCAACAAAAACACATCATAAGAATATTCACCTTAATATAATGTAGAGTCTCCCACATAGTATGCCAAGCAAGGAACAATAGTAGAATATAGAGTTGCACTCTATTAGAGATAGCTTTTTGCTCACAACCAAAAATATCTCAAGATCTAGGATATAGCTTTCTGAATTAGTCATGATAACATGGTTAAGATATTAGAGTCATATCAGATCTTGCAGTGATTTTCGGACTCAGATATAAACACACCTATCTATCACAAAAGGGAATTACCGACAGAGAACAACTTCTGGTAAACCAAGTAGACTTCTCATAGAGTTATCATCACATAGATATCATCATGTTGACATCAATGACAACATAGAAACAACCACAAAAAACCATCCATACTTTATGTTCATGTTGCAAGGCCCAACAATCTCCCCCTTTGGCATTGATGGAAACATGCATGACATAAACATTTTACAACTGCAAGTAAATACTTTGAATACTCTGAATACTCCCCCTACCAAAAGAATTTCTTCATAAAAAATATTTTTCTTTGTCTCTCTATCTCTACATCTCTCTATCTCTCCCCCTTTGATATCAATGACAAAAGATGAGGGGTCCATAATATATGTATATATCAAAATGTAGCAAAAATGATATGAACACAAAATTGAATTAACCTGAAGAAAAACCTCTAAGACTCTTCAGGATGACCTTCCATGATGCTTTGCATTCTTCCCTTGAATTTTTTGCACTTATAAGAGTCTTGTGAAATAGCTCAATTTTAGTTAAGGACTCTATACCATCTGCTAGAGTATTGGGATTAACATTAATCTCTGATAATTCACCAGTATAGCCAACAACACTAGAAACATAAGTGTTCCTAAGTTTAATCATGTCTCTAAGAGCCACAAACTTCTTGATAACTTATTTCCTTTGATCTTGTAGCAAAAAGAATTTATCCTAAAGCTGTACAATGTAGGACCATCTCTGATTATCTCTATCTTCTATTAACCTATATGTATCTACCTGAGTGCTCATCTAGGATTCACTCATCCTTATCTCATTTCTTATGTTTAGTGCACTTCCAGACCAATTTAGGCAAAAAGAAAGTAGTTCCTATGCCTCTTCTTCACAACCTTGTACACTCTCCAATTCCTTCATCACTTGAATGTGTGCATTTGCACATTTTTGTTTGATATCCTCCAAATTTCCTTCATTAGTTCTAATTTCAGTAGGTACTTCAAGTTCGAATATGTAGACCTTCAAAGAATCAATCATGCCTCTAAGATTCACCACAATAGAAATAGATGAATCAAAATTAGCACTAGGAATAACCTTCTACAATTCTTCCAAAGATTTCTAAATATTTATCCTTTCATTCTCAAGTTCAAACTCATTTCATTCTACAACTTCTTGCTTAACAAGACTCTTCATTTTCTCCCCTGTTCTAGTTGTGCTACCAGAGGTACCTTATTCATTGAGATTCTTAGGGCTTTCCAAAATAATTTTAGCATAATTATCAACTTCATCCTCTAACACTTCATAATCTAATTCTGATATCCAAAGGAACCTTGATTCAATTGCTTCCATGTGACAACAATCTGCAGACACAAGAAAATTTATTCTTCTGGAGTACCTTTCAACAACATTTACTAGAATCCTAAACCTTTTGTTCATCCTCATCTGAAATTTTCCAAAAAATTCAACAAGGGTGGTCTCTTGTGCATTTGAGCTACCAATATTTATCACGAAGTTCCTCTTTTAACCATATCAATAGCAATATGTATAGCAGCGATAGAAATTGTGAGGTCATTGTTAGGGATACAAACTTTGTGACTAATGACCATATCAGCATACCTTATTATTGGATCAAAAATTGATCTCAAATAAATCTCTTTCCCTTCAAGATTCACACCGATAACCTTAATTATCTCTTGCTCATCCATAGCCTTTTGTTTGGGAACTAGTCTAGAGAAACACAAACCAATTACATCTTTGATAACTTATTTGGTAATCAAATGCATCTCATCAATCCACAAAGATTCATCATGAATTCTAATTAAAACTATTCAAATATACTTCTTTTCAAATTCAAACAAAAGGGACTTTCCTCCAAACATCCAACTTTTTCTCAACTAACACTCTATAGGCATCATGGCTCTTTTCCAATTCACTTTCCCATAGCATGCTCAACTGAACTGATGACATTTCTTTTATTTTACTGTAAAATAATGCATAGATATCCTCTATGGGAAACACTCTTGGAGAGATGCGGGAGAATGCACCAACATACTCTTTTGACAAATCCTTCAAATATCTTCTCGAATTGACTTACACTTTATCCGCAATATTCACAATCTTTGAATTAGCCATAGCAATAAAAGTGAAATATTGTGCAAATAGAAGTTCCAATAAGAAATGTATAGACATACTACTTTCGGAGTTCACTTTGAATCCACTTGTTCTTTTCTTCAAACCCTGAAACTATGAATTGCTCTCTAAGCTCCCTTTGTACGCTTTTTCTAATTTACATAAGCCTCTTCAATTATCTGAATTTATTCCTTCAATTCTGAATGATTTTGCAATAAATGCTTCAACTTGTAGGTAGATTACCTCAAAAATTATGCATGCCTCCATTCTTTCAAATTTTGCAAACTTTATCCTTCACACATGCGACTGAAGAGAATTCCTTAATTTCCTTAGCACATTAAATATACTTTTTTCATGATGTGACACAAGTATGGATGAAGGGGTTCATTAGATTTTCTGATTATTGCTCCCTGTTAGCCACTACTTTACTTAGAAATTGATGGGAGTATCTACACCAAAGGTTAGCATAGTTAAGATAGATGATTCAACTTTCTTTCCTTCCTTTCTCCAAATCCTTTTCATTTCCTTTCTTGCTTCTTCTGGATCAATGATTTGATCACGCTTCTTCATCGGATAATTATTTTTTCTTCTTTGGCAATTATTACCAGGGTGTTTCAGATCATTGTACTTACAAAAAACAACATTCTTCTTTTTGTTCTCTCTTTTATTCAACTTATCTTCACACATACTAATTTTATATTCAATCTTCTTGTACTTAAGACATTTTTCGGAGAATGATAAAGAATCATTCATTTTACTTTTGCATTCCTTTTCCTTATGACCAAATTTCTTGTAGGAACAACATACACCATTGAAAGATAAATTCGTTTTAGCATCATGTCATTTGATAGGAGTTCTTCCAGAATTATTTCTTAGATCCTTGATTTTTCCATTTTTTCACTGAGTCCTCTTATTAGTAGATTTCTTCGCTTTATAACTTTGACCTTTTCCAAACCCTAAACCACTATTATCCATCACCGATCTTTGAGAAGTAATCAATTCATCAAGCATCGTTGAGTTTATCTTATCTTCAAAACTTCTTTCCTTTTCTAGATCAAATCTCAAGATTTCTGCTTCTTCCTCAAGCTTTATGCATTCATCCATCTTCCTTTGAATTTCAATTTTCTAATATTCTTCAGTTCTTTTCTTCTCATCCAATTGTTGCAGTAGGCTAGAGATAGAATCATCTTCTTTAGCCAATAGATCGCATGCTTCAACACTTTTACTTTACAACTTTTCAACATACTCATTCACTTTCATCAACTTGTCCTTTAGATCTTCTATTTCTTTTGGACATCCAACAAATACCACTTTTGGAAGAAAAAAAAATCTTATATTCAAATTCTGGGATCTTCCTCAAGATGTTAAACTCCTTCTAAGGAACCAATATCTTATACCAATTTTTGAACATCTAGAATACTAATAGGTGGGGGTGAATCAGTAGTCCATAAAATCATTCAAATAAAATCCATATAACCATTATCACAATTTTAACTAAATCAGCAAGAGAGAACATAGAAACAAATCAATGCAAAATACACATGAACACCGAGATTTTTACGTGGAAAACCCAAAGAGGGAAAAACCATGGTAAGGGTTAACTCACAATATATTATATTTGGATACAAAATATTATAGGGCTCACTACCAGGACTCGCTATCCTTAAAAGGCTCACTACCTAAATACAAAAGATGGTTGACTGCCAAGATAAAAAGATAGTGGCTCATTTCCAAGAGATTGAACTAATATGATACACCTTTAATGTGTAGGGTTCAGTTCCAATTAAGCATAGAATATGAAGTACTTCCTCACACAACAGTCTCTCAACAAACCTATACTAATCCATAATGGATAAAGAATTTAGGCTCAGACATTTCTTCCACACACTTTTCTTCTCCACACTTTCTTCTCCATTTTTGCTCTATCATCTCATTCCTTGAAACATCTTATATATATACAATTATATCTCAAACATAAATTAGGTCGGCCTAATTAGATGAAAATAAAATAATCAAAAGTCGCTTTGTCGGAACCATAATTTTTTTTATCCATATAATGTGTTGTGCCAAGTTGGCTGACATTCATAAAACGTAGCTAGTCTCCATAATGTATTGTATATGCTAATTCGGCCAAGAGTAGAACACAATTCTCCAAACCAACAAATAATCCTCAAAGAAAACACCTTTCAGATCCAAGAACACATTAATTTCCCATTATACCACCAACATAGAGACCATAAAAAAAACCATAGCATAAGAATATTCACCTTAATAGAATGTGGAGTCTCCCACATAGTATGCCAAGAAAGGAACAATAGTAGAATATAGAGTTGCACTCTGTTAGAGATAACTTTATGCTCACAACCAAAAACATCTCAAGATCTAGGATATAGTTGTCTGAATGATTCATGATGACATGGTTAAGAAATTAGATTCATATCAGATATTGCAGTGATTTCCAAACTCATATACCAACACACCTATCTATCACAATGAACTAACAATTTTTTTGTTATATAGGCTTCTCTTGCACTCTTAGGATCTTTCACCTAAAAGGAGAGAGATAGAACCCCAAAATTTAAGTGGTTCACTCAAATAAAGGATTGTATGATATGTGTATGACTAAATTAAATGCTATAAATGCAACCAAATGATGTAATTGACTGATTATTGAATGCAAAACCTAAGAAATATGAATTGTTTGAAAACATAGCGAGGTATGCAAGAATGGACTAAAACATGAAAAAATGAAGAAAGAATTGAAAGGAACTAAATAGAGTGCACTTGGAGGTAGATTGACGACCTGAGAAGATTCTGGAATGGTGGTAAAATCACTGCAAATCACTAGTGGGACTCATTTTCCATTGATGGTGAATCAGTCCTACTACTGACAAAAACACCTAAAAAACTGCTTTCTGACTATCAGGAACTGGAATCTAACAGAATCACCTTTTTCAGCCTTAAGGTAGGACTCATTCACCATTGATGGTGAATCAGTCCTCCTCCAAAATTATGTGAAATCAAAGGTTAATCCTATAGCTTAAGATCTGCACTTGTCTTCTTATCAAGTTGACAAAGTCAAATATGTAGAACACAAACTGTAGGTTGTCTCCAAGCTTGAAATAGGGTTTAGTTGACTTGAAACACTTTGTTGAACTATTGACCACCTTTTAACACCTAATTGCTTGAAAAAATTGCATAAAAAAGTCTACAAACACACATGCAAAAGGTGAAAAATGGTTAAGGCTTAGAGTATAGGGATTCACCTTGGTCAAATCCCACTTTGGTAATCAAACCCTTAATGAAGAAATGAAATGAATAAGGAATGATGAATAAACAACATGCAAATGTCCTAAACTCACCACAACCTTGTTGAAGAAATTTGCAAATATGTCAATGGCTGCTCCAAGATGCTTGACGAATGCTTGATTAAATGATGTAAAGTGCTTGAATGCTAATTGATGTTGAATGAATACAAGTGAACTTGTTGAATGGGGGATGTAAAATGAGGATAAAAAAACTTATTTATACACATTTATGCCCTAATAACCCAATAATACCTCATCACAGGCCGACATAAGGTATTTTTAAATAAAAACCTGAAAGAAAATTTGAATTATTTTTATTTTGGAGCCAAGAGGGACTCATTCGCCACCCATGGCGAATGGGTCCCACCTTGGGCTTGTAAGTGGGTGTCAGGAATTATGTCACATTTAATGTTATTTGTCGGGTTTACATTCAAAAATACACTTAATTAAGTCTTATGAGTGCATAAAGGGGTCAAATAAAGTATAAGAAAGGTGTAAATAGTGAAATCAAGCCTAGAAAAGTGTGAATCTTGTTACAAGACTTTACAACACTTTAGAATAGGACTTGATAAGGGATAAAAAGGTGATTTTTAGGTGAATTGTAATGAAAAGAGTCTAGAAAAGCATAGAAATGTGTTACAACACTTCACAACACCTTCACAAGACATCATAATTTGAATATTTAGGACTTAATGTGAATGCATAAGTTACATTGCAACATTAAATCAAAGAAAAACTAGTCAAACATCATAGGGGAAAGATCTAAAAGACCATGAAAATGTCAGTGACCCATTTTTCTATGGTACATTTAGCCCCCACTTTAGTGAGAGGATGAACTTGCTTCAAACTCACACTAAAGTAGCCATGCATATCGAGAAGGATCCAAATGCACTTATTTTAGTAAGATGGAATAAAAACAATCAAGAGGGATGATCAAGCCCCCAGGATGAAAATCCCATGGAAAAATAAACATAAGAACAAAGGAACACAAGTGTGAAAGAGAAATATCTAGAGAGAGAAGAGAAAAGGAAAAGTTGGATCAAGCTTTGATCGTTTGTTTAGCTAGTTGTGAATTAGATCTAGGCTGTTTGTTTGTAAAAGAAAAATGCATACTCACTTTGGGGTAAAAAAACTCATGGTGGTCCACTGGGTGAGAAGACCCAAGAGGTGAAATACATACGCTAGTTGGTATGCACTCACAAGCACATAGGTGGCTATGGGGAAAGTCGTGCTGCAAAATGGGCTTCTAGCTCAACCATATCAAAGTTATACCTCTTGATAACTTTAATAAGGTGCTACAAGGGAAAATGTTAGTTCGTGCTTCATGAGACAAGCAAAGCTTCATATAATTAGAACTCATGCAGAAAGAGCAAGGTACCATAGGCATGCAAGTTGCGTTATGCAAGGTGGAAAAGATGTAAAATGCCAAAAATGTAAAATGTAAAAGATGTTCAAAGAGTCTTGTTAAGTCATGCAAGGTTTATCACTTAGGGAACATTATGTCTAATGTATCCAAGAGAGGACCTATCAAAGAGTATAATATTCACAAGTTAGGGGATGCAGTGTGTTGCATCAGACCGCCAAGAGGAATGTAATATGCTAAGATAGATCACACTTATAGAGGACATCACACCCAATGTCATCCACAAAGTGGTGAACACATCGTATGAAGTGACAAGGGTACACTAAGAATCAAGAATGCAAATGAAATGATGCCAATGTATGCCAACCACTTTAAAGGAATTGCTACACACCATTCTGTGAGCAATTACTTTAAAGTAGCAAAGGAAAAAAATGAAAAAAATAAAAACAAGACATGAGATCCAACTTGGAAAGCCCCTATTGTAGGTCATATGTTTCTAAGCTAGGCTGCTTCATGTGAATGAAAAAGAAAACAAAGGAAAAAGGAGGTTTCCCCCTAGAAAGGAACACACCAAACACATAAGGGGTCTATGGATTTTGGGTCAGTATGTTCGTTGCTACAATTTTTTTATTAAAGATCTCAGAACTGTCATCATTCCCCAAATACACATAGAACTAGAAGAATGACACAAAGAGAGCGAAAACAAGAGAAAAAAAAAGTCTACTTTGGGTCAACATGGAAGAGACATTACAGTCTCAACACTTTGCATCATCCCCAAAAGGAAAACAAAAGTGAAAAAAAAATGAAAAGTAAAAAGAAAAGGAAAATATTTTGGGTCAACATGAAGGAGACATTTTGGTCTCTATGACTTATGTCATCCCCAAAAGGAAAAACACAAGAAAAAGGAAAAGGGACCTTTTGGGTCAACATGGAAGAGACCTGGTATTAACACTGCATGCAAAGCTTGTGGAAGCATATTGAGGTGTGTTAGGATTAATTTTGGTCATAATGAAGGATTTATATGGGTCACTTGCATTCCTATCCACCACAAGAATGTTTAAGTACCAACCTAATTTGAAATTTTAAATGTAACAACTAGTTGATGAAATTGGAGAAGGTTTTCAAGGTTGAGGATGATACAAATAAGAGTTTTTTTGTTGTAAGATGCAAGAGAGATGCAAGATAGATGTGAGATAGATGTGAGTGATGAATGTGATGTGAATTAAAAAATTATAGATGTGAATTTGAGTAGAGCATTGCAAACTTCAAAGTGTTGGATTCTTGAATGTAGTGAGATGAAGGTGTCCACAATCATTTATGCAAGGCTACAAAAGTATTGGAGTATTTTTGGTGGATTCCTTCTTGCATTGAGAATTTCTTCTCTATGTAACATTTCTCTTCTATCTTCTTTGTTTATTTATGTGGAAGTGATCCCTAGCTATGAGCCCTTGTACTGGTTTCACAATTACTTATATTGTGAGCTAATCCTCACTGTGGTTTTCCCTCATTGAGTTTTCCATATAAATTTGGTGTTCTCTTATATATGGTGTTGTTATTTTAGTTTCTATTATCTGAATTTCATGAATAATCACTTTAATAGAATAAGGGCTTAATGAATGTTTGTGGATACTATTGAGGGTTTTTATTTTTTTAATTTGCTACAATTGATTCACCCCCCTTCTCAATTCTCTTGTTCATTAAACAAGATGTGTGGTTATCATGTAGAGTAGGGAGGAAAATTAATTTCAATCATAATTGAAAGAGAGTCAAACACTTTTCCTTTCCTCAAAACCCTATCTTGACATATTTTCACAATCTCACCTAATTTCCATTTTAGGTCTGCAACAGAGGTTTCTTGACCTTAACTTTCAAATCCAAACACAAAACCACTTCTCAATAGGCATTACAAATATCCATTTGCCTCAATTTCAATATATCTCAAAATCCCATATGCTTGTTTTGGAACATCACCTCTAAAACTTGACTGGTACGTTGTTCAGGGGCTCAATTAGCCCACTTTTCCAAAGAAACTTCCACTCAAACACCTTTCCAACCCTAAATACATATTGGTAGTCCCTTACCAGACTCCATAACCATTGAATCCATAAATTATTTTCAAAGAAACATTTCCTATGGAACCAAAACATGAAACTCTGACTTTAAGCTATTTCCAAGGGGTTTATTGAAAATCCCACTTCCCAACTTCTTTACTCTTTACCAATGCAAAATAAATGCTTCAAATGGACTTCATATGCTTAATCAATAGCCAAAATTTTCTTCCCCAAGATCTTTCCACACTTACCTACCCTTAACCACCAATTTTCACCCAAAACACATAAATTTAACAACTAGGGCATCATAGCCAAACCCAAAAATGGCCTCCCCTACTCTCAAAAACTATTCCAACCCCTAACCCTACCATATTGGACCCATTCCACCAAGCCACAGAGGATAAAATCAATGGAATGGGCCATTAGTCTATTTTATGTCTACAAACCCCTAAACTTGACTGTATAGACCCGTTGATAGAAAAACAACAATAAAACACTTGAACCTTTATGAATTTTGATATATCAAAAGCCAATATTCTCCTAAATCCCATATTCAACAAATTTAAATATTTTTAGAACCCAAATCCTCTGTATGAAACCGTACTGTTGCTAGGAGCAACAAATAACCAAGAAAAATATAGAATTCTAAAGAGAACAGGGAATTCTTATTAATTATTCTTCACATACAAAAGTCTCTAAACATCCTTCGAGCCTCTCAAGACCATTTTAAACTTGTTTCAACAAAAATACAATGACCACAAACTAACTTTTGAACTACTAACCATTGGTATTCCAACATAATGCATTTTTGAAACTTTTTTTGCATTTTACAATGACAACATTTTGCAAGTTTTGACAATTTTGCAAATTGAACTCCCCAACCACCTAATGACCTCTAAATTGACTTATTACATTATAGAATGGTCTATTATGACCTTATTTTCACACAAAATGATTGACACATCCAAAAATCTATCAAAAGAATCTATTTACCATGGTGCCCCTGCACTATACACTCGGCCTGAAAAGATTCCAAGTCCCTTTGGAAATGCATTGATGTAGATCATTCATCTTTCCAACATCTCTTTGACCTTCAAATACTCCTTCATGTGGTGATTCTTTCCACTGTACTAGGTACTGAAGGTTTGAACCATTCTTTGCACAATTGAACTTTTTGCCACTTGAGTATTGCTCCACCTGTGTAAACTATCTTGATGTATGTTCTCTAACCTTTTTCTCATTTGTTACTAATGCTAGACCTACCTTCCTATCTACAAAATTACCATTTCCAACTCTATCCTTGACTTTCCACTCCTTCCCTCTTATTGCATACTTGATCTTCCCAAGTTGTTCATTCCAAACACTCTGATTCACCTCACCTTTTGCCTCTATCTTTGTCCTCAAGTTATTTTCCCTTAAGACCTCTATCCTATCAAAATTTCCAACCTCTGTTTGGATAGTACTAGACTTCCCCTTCACCTCTTTTGCTTTCAATGGATAAATTGCCATCCCTATCACAATCCCATCATACTTCTCTAACTCATATTGCATTCTTACAAACAATTCATCCTTGACCTTCTCTGTCTCAGACTTTGACACCAAATTGTCAATTATTTCCTTCAACATTGCATTACCCTTCCAACTTATTGTCTCGACACCTTTTCCTTTTGCATTGGCTGCACACTCTTTGTCTTTGTCTTCCACAATCTCCACAAGCTCCTTCTTTCCAAACATAATCACTTTTGTTGCCTTACCCTTTGCTTTATTATCCTCCTACAATGGTGTTATTGTGAAAGTAATACCATCCTTTTCAATCTGATATGTGTTATCTCTTCCATCATAAACTAAATTCCTATCAAACTTCCATGGCCTTCCAAGTAGTAAATGACAATAATCCATTGGTAAAATATCACAAAGAACCCTATCCTTATAGCCACCAATACTAAACTTAACTAATTCTTGTTCATTCACCAAAATTGATTGATTATCATTCACCCAAGATTCCTTATATGGTGTTTCATGAGGTATTCTTTCTAACTTTAATTTATCTACCATCTCAGTTGACACCATGTTATCAATAGAACCAGAATCTATCACTACCTTGCATACCTTACCTTTGCATTTTCAGGTGATATTGAATAATGCTCTTCTTTATGTAGATTCCTTCTCCTTGGATGCCTTTAGTAATGTTCTTCTCACCATCAAAGTTTTCCCAACTTCTGGAGTAGCAAGTTGATTAGGAGAATTCACACTTTCACAATCATCCTCGTGCACCAACTGATTCCTTCTTTCACCTCCATGAGAACTAGATGCTTGTCCTTCATTACATTACCATGCTTGATGTCCAAATTTGTTACATTGATATCATCTACCTATTAATGTATTGGAACCTCTTCCTTGTCCACCAAATTTGCCCCTAAAGCCTGTTCTTCCTCCTGTAAATCGAACCCTATGATCAGCAACTTGTTCTTGCACCTTGGTTGAGTTTCCTTGACTTTCTTGTGACTTCCTTGGAGTGGTAAATGTTCCTCTTCCTCTTGAATTCCTTCCTCTAACTCTTATTTTTTTATCTTGTGTTCTTTTGATTTTCTCTTAATCCCTTATTGCCATTTGGTAACACTCTTCAATCATCCTTGGATTGTGCAAACTCAACTCATCCTGGCTCTGATACCAACCAAACACTTTTCCTTTAATCAAAACCCTATCTTGACATATTTTCACAATCTTACCTAATTTCCATTGTAGGTCTACAACAGACGTTTGTTGACCTTAACATTCAAATCCAAACACAAACCCACTTCTCAATAGGCATTACAAATACCCATTTGCCTCAATTTCAACATATCTTAGAATCCCAAATGCTTTTTTTGGAACATCACCTCTAAAACTTAACTGGTGCACTATTTAGGCGCTCAATTAGCCCACTTTTCCAAAGCAATCTCCACTCTAACACCTTTCCAACCCTAAATACCTATTGTTAGTACCTTACCAGACTCCATAACCACTGAATCCACAACTTTTTATCAAAGAAACACTTCCTATGGCACCAAAACATGAAACCATCACTTTAAGCTATTTCCATGGGGTTTATTAAAAATCCAACTTCCCTACTTATTTACTCTTTACCAATGCAACAAACATGCTTCAAATGGATTTCACATGCTTAATAAACCACCAAAATTGGCTTCCCCAAGATTTTTCCACACTTACCTACTGTTAACCACCAATTTTCACCCAAAACACATAAATTTAACAACTAGGGCATCATACCCAAACCCACAAATGGCCTCCCCTACTCTCAAAAACCATTCCAATGCCTAACCCTACCATATTAGACCCATTCCACCAAGCCATAGAAGATACAATAGGTGGAATGGGCCATTAGTCTATTTTATGTCTGCAAACCCCTAAACTTGACTATACAGACCTGTTGATAGAAAAACAAAAATAAAACACTTGAACCTTTATGAATTTTGATCAATCAAAATCAAATATGCTCCTAACTCATATATTCAACAAATTCAAATAAATTTAGAACCCAAATCCTCTGTATGGAACCATATAGTTGTTGGGAGTAGCAGAAAACCAAGAAAAATACAAAATTTTAAAGAGAACAGGGAATTCTTATTGATTATTCTTCACATACAAAAGTCTCTAAACCTCATTAGAGCCTCTCAAGGACATTTTAAACTTGTTTCAACCAAAATACAATGACCAAAAACTAACTTTTGAACTACTAACCGTTGGTATTCCAACATAATGCATTTTTGCAACTTTTTTGTATTTTACAATGACAACATTTTGCAAGTTTTGACAATTTTGCAAATTGAACTTCCCAACCACCTAATGACCTCTAAATTGACTTATTACATTATAGAATGGTCTATTATGACCTAATTTTTACACCAAATGACTCACACATCTAAAAATCTATCAAAAGACTCTATTTACCATGGTGCCCTTGCACCAGGTTACATGCGTGTAAACATGGATTGCATAGATAGGACTTGATGCTTCAAAGGTGTTCATGGAGGACACTGAAGATGTATTTTAATATTTATTGCTAAATAATACATGAGTGATAGATACTTTTGTATGTTGGGTGTTTCCCTATTGAGGGTTTTCTCAAGGTACATCTTATGTCATCTTTTGATGGGTATGTTGTCTATTCTCTTGCATATGTATTTTGAATACTATTTGCATATAGATATATCTATTTGGGTTATGTGAAAATTGTCATTAGATGGCTAGAAGTTTCCTTTCATTTGGTATTAGAGTCATGGTTTTGCTTGGACAACCCTAGGTTGAGAAAATCTTGTTTTACTTTGAATTTATGGTATTCCATGAGAGAATGAAAGACATGGCAAGATATGATGGTTTTGTAGGTTTTTTTATTGTAGATTTGAGGGTTTTGGGTTTCCTGTTATGATGGGATATTTGCAGATTTTAGATGTGAAAAATGTTGGGTAAAAAGGGTTTCTTGGTTATGCATTCAAATGAGATTTTTATGGGGAAAATGTTGCAAATGACCACTTTAGACAAAATATACCTCATGGTTGGATTTGAGTTGTCCAAGAGATGAAAAATCATATAAAATATTCCCTTTTTTGGTTGTAATGCCCCCGCCAAGGAACCCTAGAGGACAACACTAAACTAGGTCAAATTAATGGAACAATTTTATTTATTTTTTAAAATAATAACTAGAGAATGTATAACATAATATAATAATCCAATCCTAGGTCCTCTAAGGTTCTTCGACTGTGCTACTCACAACTTCTCACAAGCTAACAATCAAGATTACTAGAAACATTTCATCAACAATAAAGGATAACTTGATTGATCTAACATGTAAGGTTCATTTTAAAGCACCAAATTAGATGATCCTATATTGCTCACTTGTATAATAATATGCATCTAATTACTATATAATTGTTATCTTACCCACATCCAATGAACAAGAAATATCTTGCAAGATAGATAACTTCTTACAAATCCAATAATTGAATTTTCAAGAGTCTATAAAGAGATACCAATGCATACTCATGGTAACAATAAATTTCTAATATGTTATGCATATCAAATCCCAAAATTAATTCTCTAATTCAAAGAAATATTTCACCTTTCAACTTATCATATATGGGGTTGAATTTATTGTAACTCAATAATTACGATTCATACAAGCACTTAAAGAAATAATAACATTAAAGTTACTTAATAAAATAGTAAATCAAATTTTATCTTGAATATAAGCAAGTCCAACAATATTCATTAGAACTAAGAAACGATGACTACCACAGTCAAATTAAAACTTTTTCCACAACATATGTGTATACATTCATTTTATTTGGATAACAATTTCCATGTACATCCCAATCATTTAAATAAATCGATGGACACATGTAAGAAAATATTTATAAAAAGGAATAGTTAGTTTACTTGAACTTGACAAAATCCTAGTACTTTAAAACTAGTCAATTCAACATGCGATCTAGAGCAAGGTAGAGAATTTATGCTTTACCTCAACTGTCCAAGAGGTTTTACAATCAAACTAAGATCAAGCGTATTTGGCTATTTACAATCTCAAATAAAAATTTATTATATAAGGGGATATTGATGACAATTTTTAATTCTTTGATCTCTAATGAGCAATTTTTAAGAACTTGGTTCTATATAGGGTATTCAGAGAAAAAATTTCACATTGCATATTGCAAATTTTCAACACTTACATATTAACTATACATTGATTACACAAGTTGTAGGCATGAAAGAAGAATTTTGTTATTACAAAGAAAATACAAGTTTAGGATAACATGTAGCACTCACAAAAATACAACAGGGACAAATAAATAATCTTAAGAATAACGCATAGTATCCATATTTCAATCGCTGCAATTTCAAGAATGCAATAACAAAGCCTGAAACCTAGCTGCGGACTCTAAATAAATCAAGCATAGGAAGTAGAAAATCTGAGATACTAAAATGGGTAACGGCCAAGATGGTATGAGTAGGATGCAACAAAAGAGAGAAAAAAGCCCAATAAAGATCAAGATACAATGGAATGGCTATGCATCGAAAATGACTGGAAAAAAACGTTTTCATTTGGGTCACAAATGCATAGAGTTATCTAATTTGACAAAAAAAATGAACAATAAATAGTAAATCATGCATATAATATTTATTTTTCTATTAAGGCTAGAATGTTTAAACACATTACCCTATGCATAACCTTATGAATACGATCAAATATTCACTAGAAAAAAAAATTTGCCAAATTATGGGCAGATTGAAAAGCACATGTCAACGATGGAAACGATGGCAACCATATAGGAGAATACAAGTTTGTAAGAGACAATTAAACTATCGCTGCAAAATATATGAAAGCAATGCAGAAGCAGATTATAGATCTGTTTAAATTTCATTCAAGAAGTTGAATTGAGTATAAACCCATGTGAACGATAGGGAACCCAATTTGAAATATTTATGTGCATTAAAAGATTCACATAATGCTTACGAATTGGAACATTATGAAATACTATGTTTCCATGCAAAAAAATATTTTAATATAGTATTAGAAATAGACGCACAAGACCAATACAAATTATGACAACGATTAAGTGCACCCTCCATAGCATATTTGCACTAGACCAAAACAAAAGCATAGGACACAACCAATGCTAAAGAAGCTAATACATGAAGCATACAGTAATATTCCTAAAACACAAAGTTTATTTAAGTAGCTAGCTTGTGGACAATCAGGACGAAGCTTAACTAGAATAAATCAAAAACATCAAGCAAATAAAGATAAAGTTACCAATATTTGTAAATAGATAAAGATACAAATGTGGAAAAATTTCTTATGGAAAACCTAGAAGTAAAAGTTGAGTAGCCACCAATCAACACATACTTAGCCCTTTTTGTTTGAGTGTGATCTTATCACCAAAACTCAATGCAATGCCTTGGGTTTTACTTCTTATCCTAATATGACCACTCAGCTTGTCATCAAATTGTTTCTCAACACTAACATTATGAAGAGCATTCTCATCGAATGCATTCTTTGCATTCAAATTTGCAGCCAAAAATTCGCAGTCTCCATTGGTGCAGAAAGTGGTGTGAGGCACTTCATATTTGTTCATCTCAAATCTAGTTTCTAACTCGAAAACTATTTTTCCAAGCAAATTCCATTCCCACCATAGTCTAAATAGAAGGAATGAATCCAATAGTTCCTTCTCAGAAAACTTGTAGGATAAATGATTGATTTAATTCCAAGATAGGTTGCCCAAGAGGCACAAAAATGTGAAACCTATAAAAAAAATTAGGATAGACAAGAACACGAAGCCTACAAAAAGAAAACCACACAATAATTAATCCAACATGTCTTTCTTGCAAAGACGTTCTAAGCCAAATGAAATCTGCAATAGAATTGCTTCAATTTCTCCAAGACACAGAAATAGGATAACCAAATCTATAGCAAAAATAAAACCACTATAGGTATACGACTCTCCGGCACTCCCGTGGTACTGGTTGGTGTGTCCCACTAGCACTACCTGTCACAGTAAAAAGTTTACCGGCAGTGGGGGGTTATATGGGGGGCCGTGCTACACCCAATTCCCCTCGTTAAAAAAATAAAAATGAAACCCTACAAATGATAGAAAAATTCATCTTACGATTTAATGCACATCATCTAATCAAAATTCCTTTGCATGGATTCAAAAGAATCATTATTTCTAGAACACGAACACTCTAGGGAAAGAACTATTATAGCAAGAATAGATTATTAAATAGAGATTATCATTGAAGAAATTAACTAGGAGAAATAGCTAAGGAAAGATGATCATATTTATCTCGATCCAGCACCACTTCCTGAATAAAGTTACACATAAAATATGGTGTCAAAGCAAATAACAGAAAATCTTAAGGAATAATAAATAATTCTCAAGGTTTAGTAATTATTATTATCAAGATGACTTACTTAAATCTCAATTTAAAAATAATATTGGTTTAAACATAATATTTATACCTTACCATCATTACAATAAAACATTACAATTTTTATGATTTGTTCTTAAATTTCATTAATGATTTACATCATATATGTTTGGAATTAACTGCATCCAATAATATCTAAACCTAAAATTGTTCATAAAATAAATTATAGAGGGTAAAAGATAGACAACTGAAATACGAAGATGTAAACACAATTTTACATGGAAAACCACAATAAAAATATATATATGTCGCTTCTCTTTATTAATTATCAATAAAAAAATTACATTTCTCTCCCCCCAATTACATTCAATACATAGGATTTTAAAGTCCATGTTTTCCTGTAAATAACCACTCCAACTTTCATCTTGGGAATAACTTCCCAAAATTGATATTAACCTATTTATTATTAAAAACCAACAAATCTATTAAGTGTAAAGATTGTTCACCCTGGGTAACAAGTGACAATTAAAATTACCTACAACACTTTATCCAAATCATTAGTACATTTAAAAAGGATAATAACATTATTTTAATAAATTGTATAGTAAAAATATTAATCAATAAATTAATACCTTCTTTTATCAAACATATATATACAATTTTTATAGATTTCATTTTTGGGAGGGGTATTACATTCTCCCCCGCTATATTCAAGATTCCTCTTGGAAGCTTCCAATAGGATCCAAACTATATGCCATACTATTAATTAATCATTATTTGAGAAAGAAAGGGAGAAATAAAGTGTAAAAATCAACATGTACAAAAAGATAAAAATAAAATTACACCCCAGTCATAAACATTAGCATTTGGATGTTATTTTTGAAACTTACGAAATATGGCCTGAAGAGTCCACCCCACATGGGGAACAAACACCCCAACTGCTAAATTACAATCTTGAAATAAAATTAGAAATTAATGATGAACCACAAACACACAAACAAGGAGTACCTAAAACAACTTGCAACCATCTTCCATATGATAAGGACAAACAATAGGATACCAAAAAGTGGTCCACATAACAAGGTAACTCTAGTGGGACAATGCAACATAAACAAGGACAATAGTGTGCACAAGGGAAGAGTGTCATCACATAGCTTGTCATGGGTTGTCCTTGTAGGTCTTCCTAGGCCTCGACCCCCATCCTGGGTTATCCTAGTAGCCTCTCCTGACCCCCAACCCCCATACAAACTCATATGGAACCAATGTACCTTTCATGAGGACAAGGTAGTTGATCTTGCCATTCCAGGCCTTCCCATCTCATCTCAAGCCTAAATGGTCACTTGAGCCATGAGTGAGGCATATCATTATCTTAATTCATTTGATTAACTACCCAAACCCCTTAGTTCATTATTTAGGTTATCACTTGTTAAACAACTCATCCTATGGGTTGTCCTGGTGATCACTTTAGGATCCCAGCCCCCATGGAGAGACACTCTCCCTTATGCCACTAAACTGCCCCAAACCAACATAAGGCTCAAGACACTACAACAAGACCATGATCTAAGTTGGGTCATACTACCATAAGAACATTAAATACCCACAACATGTACACAATACACATAACAATTCAGGATACACTATATGATGCATTACAACAAAAAAAATGAAAAACAACACCCACTTGCACAAAGTAATAGATACACACACATTGGTGAAGGGAATTCATGACATATCATGTCTCTCTGAAGAGAGTGATGAGACATCATCCCCTCTCACCACAATTAGGATCAACATGTAAGACATAATATATCAAATTCATCATACCTCATAATCTAATTAACAACGTTTGTACCAAGGTTAGTATCCATAACATGTCAAAACCAATAATAGAATCATGTATCATCATCTCATAACATAGATCATATAAACATCATCCAAGTCATATATAGTCAAATGGATTAGCATGAGTCTATCTCAACATAAATAATATCCAAAACATGGAGGGGTGTCACAAATTCTCTTCCCTCTTGGGGATCTACACAATCAATTTCATATATAACTTCATTATCAACACACAATCACCACCACCCATCCAACAATCTCCACACCCAGCTATTACCATCCATCCAAAACCTCCACACACCACAACTACCATCCATCCAAAAACCTCCACACACCACCACTACCATCCATCCAACAACCTCCACACATCACAACTACCATCCATCTGATAACCTCCACACACCACAACTACCATCCATCCAACAACCTCCACAAACCACCACTACCATCCATCCAACAACCTCCACACACCACAACTACCATCCATTCAACAACCTCCACACACCACTACTACTATACATCCAACAACCTCCACACACCACAACTACCATCCATCCAACAACCTCCATGCACCACAACTACCATCCATCCAACAACCTCCATGCACCATAACTACCATCCATCCAAAAACCTCCACACACCACAACTACCATCCATCCAACAAAAAATCAAGAAGCAACAAGCTAACATAAGCGAGGGATTAGACACGACACCATAACAAAATTACTAACAACACCAATATTCTCAACACCTACATCACTTCTAGAGGCACACATACAAAATGTAGACATCAAAAATATACAAATTAATATAGCACACTCGATCCTGATCTACTAACATCGCTTCATCCTAAATTATCCCTTAGTCTAACCATTTAATCAAATAGCCTTATTTGATTAAATTCATTATAATTCCCCTTTTAATTAAATAAATCCCTCGATTTAATTAAATCATTGTCTTTGTGTAATTAGCTAGGTCATTTCATCTTCCTATCTTTGAGTTAATTAAATAATCCATATTATTTGATTAAATCTCTAAAGTTCATCAAATTAAATAAATCAAACATTTATCTAATTTAATCTAACATCACCCCCTTTGGTTAAATAAATCAAAAATATTTATTTAACTAAGTCTAAATCATTCTTTTCTCATTTTGAGTTATTTAAATCCTAAAATCTAAGTCAAAATGGTCAAATCAACTAACATCATTTAAATTAATCAAATCACGATCAATGCTAATCCTAATCACTCCAATCCTCTAGATTTTCCAACTTGCACATGAAAATCAATTTAATTGTTTTATAAATCACCTATTTTCATTCAAAAAAGGCATCCAAGTGGGAATATTCCTCAAATTTGAAATCTCCCCCAAAAAGGACTTGTCCCTTCCAACATGGAATTTAACATCTCTTACAAGTCCTTTTCTTGAGCCATGTGACATTAAATTCACCTTTCACCTCATCCTTCAAGCCATATTTTGAATTTGAATCTCCCCACTCTTTGCACATTCTTCAAAACTTGCACATCCTCCATCCATTCACAAGTTGACAAGTGGCATTTTGTCATTGGCTCATTCTTAGTCCTACATTGCTCTATTATTGGGCATGCTTTCAACTTATCAATCCTATAAATGAAGAGCTCCTCTCCTCATTTTATCATCCACAATCCAAGCAAAGTTACCATGCTAAAATATCTCTTGAGTTTCATCCATTATCATTGAGTCATAGTTAGGTTTTGCAGATTTTGGCTTGGATTCTTCACATTTCATCAACAAAGTGGATCAATCTCTTCAACATTTGAATCTTGCATCATAGGAATTGGGAAAGGGCCAATTTTCACATCAAATTGGCACCAATTCCCCCATGGGATCAAGTGTTTGCTATTTAAATTAGGATTTAATCTAGTTTTTATCATTTCATTGTGTTCTTGCTTATTTTCTTTCCTATTTTGAGTTTGCAAATGGATTTCATGGGGAATCCTTCTTTTAGCTTGCAAATCCCTCTCTAACTTGTTTATTCATGTTGTTTTGTAAATACTAGGAAAATGGTTCACACATTTGGCTCTAGAAGGAGGGCTAGAAATCATAAATTCTAATATTTTCTCAAAATTTCCGCATTTTCTTGACACACAGGAAAATCCAACGCGGGCTCATCAGTGTCATTGTTTTCGTGTCGTGGGCTTGTTATTGTCATTGTTTTAGCACCGTAGGCTCATCAATGTCACTATTTTAGCACTGCTAGACTCATCTCGCCAAAAATTTCAAATTTTAAACTGTGTCGCTGGACTCGCCGATCTGCACAAGTTTTCAAAAAATTTAAAACTCCGATGCTTTCAATAACTGCGACACTAGGTGAAAAGAGTGATGCAATCGTGCTCTCTGTCCCAACACAGAGTGTCGTTGACTGGTAAGCAGCGCTGTAAGAGCACCGCTGGAAGAAAAAAATAGCGACGCCTTCACGAGTTGCGACACTGGAAGACAGAAAAAGGGAGGACTTAATTTTTTAGCACGTGCTTTTGGTTCATGATTTATTTATCTACTGTTTTCTAGTTTTTTTAACTTCTATGTTTTTCCAGAATCTGATTGTTTTTCTACTTTGTAGGTTGGAAGCCAAACACAAAGGAAGAAGAAGCATGAAGATGATATTGGGTCTAATCAAAGTGTTTTTTCACACTTAAGTGTTTGCTTAACACTTCTTCAAGAATTTGTCATCTTTTTCTTTCTTTAGAACACTAGCTTTCATTTGGGTTTAAAAAGGATTATTTTTGTTTATTTCTTGCAAAAGGCTTAAAAAGAATCTTAGGATCAACAACTTACTAGATTTCGTTTATGGATTAAACAATTGAACAAATGTCTTTCACTTGTGATTTGGTGCTCTAAAATGAACTCACATATTGCTTTGAGGATCTAAAAAGAACAAGTGTAGTTGTGTTTTTTGTGAGGGCTTACTTAGACTAAAGTCATTAGAAAAGGACGTATGTGCTTCTCTTGTGCTTTATAGCGATCTTGAGAATCAAAAGTTCTTTTCTATGACTTTGGGTTAAGATCAAGCAATCACCTCCACACTTCGATTTGGGCTTAAAATTGAACAAACTATTATGTGAGTGTGAGTCGGGACTTTGTTGCATACATTCTCTCTCCTTGTTACCAACAAGGATTGATCGAATTACGAATATTGTTCTTCATTTGCTTTTGTTTATCCTAGAGGGCCTACCTTGGGGAAAAAGTACTCACCCAAGGGAACGACTCAACTAGTAACACTCTAAAGCCAAGAGTATTTCCAGTTGGGATATAAATGTGGATATTGGAAGAAACGCCAATATCATGCGGTTGAATCTGACAAGATGGATCCGAAAGGGGACTCTTGCCATGTTGGGTCAACCCCTACGAATGGAAAGTCCCTACTAAGACCCATGTGCTAGAATTTTCCAAAATCCTTAATCTATTTGTTGGTGCAAGAATGGTCGTTCTGAAGCCACCCCACATTTTTACGGTCTTCTAGTAGAGATGGAAAGCATGCTATGGGAGTTTCATGGGTGTTGATGCTTGGCTGCCCCGTATAAGTGAGTGTCATGGAGGGGAGCTAGTGGGGTCAAGAATCTAACCATCTGCTAGAGATAAGCATAGTTGGACTTGTCCAAGTGGGAATCCAACAAATATTGTCTTACACATCCATAGGATTGTACTTATTCTTGGGTTACAAAATGCATTGCTTGATCGAAAACATCATGGAAACAAACACTTAACATCATCCAAAATCTCAAACCCTTTTGAAGACAAATACCATTGACTCAATCCATATGTTATTGCTTTCCCTTGGGATTCACATCCTTAGAGGTTTCTAAACATTGGATTACATCTCAATTTAAGTCTACTTAAGTAAACGATAGAAAAACCCTTGCCTTAAGTTCATCGAATTTCCACATAACATATCTTGTGGGGTTTGAGGGAATTAAGACATTAGACATCTTAGTTTGAAAAGCTAATCAAGAAGTGTTTGTGGTAAAAATAATCCATTAAGCAAACATTAAATCAATTGGACCCCACATATGTGCTTGGCATCTTTTGGTCATATGGTTTTCATGCAAACATTGGTCTTTTGATTTTGAATTACTTTTAGAGAAAGGCATGTTCTTCATTATCTTGGTATAGTAAACAAGTCCTTCCTAGGTTCATTTAGGATCCAATCAAACACTTCATCCATTCCAAAAATTTATCATCTTCATCCCACAAACAACTTTAGAGCTTTGGAAACATCATTCTAGACTTGGGTAAATCATCAAAATCAAAATCACCTTGTTTAGTTAGGTGTATGGGAATGCATCCTTTCTCATACATTTAATTGAATTAGCAATCCTTTGAACAAGTTCATCCTAAGATAAACATCCAACAACTTAGGGTTTACAAGTTCATTATCCAAATCAACTAATCAAAACCAAACCCTAAGTCTAGCATTGATACAAGGTCCCTAAACGTTCAACACTCATATCATTCACCCCTTTTCATCCTTCATCTCATCATTGGTCGTAAGAACCTTAGAGGTCACTTTTACAACAAGGTCAAAACACAAGGAGAACATGGAATACAAACTTGATCCATACATCATGAGTAATCCAAATCAATTTAACCTTCAAGGCCTTACAATGTCGATTGATTATCAATGCTCACACTCATATAATCCATACATGGGATCATTACCTTCTACAAATTTCAATGGCACAACAAGTGTGAGTATGCCCAAATTAAAGATTGGAACACATTTCCCAATGGTAAATCTAAATCCAAACCTACAAGTCTGTCAACCGAACAATCAAAGCATGAGCCTTCAAAAGAACAACGTCATCCCACCAAATCCCTACAAGCCAAATGAGAATGTACCAAGCACAAGTTTTTGAAACATGAATCTGGAAAAGTTTGGGATAAATACATTTGCAAGTCATACGAATATTTCAAACATGAACAATGGTCAATTTCAACCTATCATGCCAGATCTGAGTGTCATCCCAAATCATAACATTGTCCAAAATCAAACAGAAGTACACACTCCAAATCTGCTTAAACACAAGCCAAATCAACTATATCAAGGGAGTCAAGATCGAAATCAAGAAAAAATTTGGCTAGATCAAATTGCTACACTTACCAAAATAGTTGAGTCATTGCGCCAAGAGGCATCTCCACCACCATTACCCATATCAACATCATTCCTTGGTTTAGGGCTTCCCCTTTTACCTAGAACCAATCACTCCATCCAAATCAATCCACCTAACACCAATCAAGCCATCACATCAAACCCTTTGAATATACCGTCGACATCGCACCAACAGATGGTATCTAATCAAATGACAACATCAATCCTAAAAAATCAAAACATGGTCTCCCAAGAACCTATCACCTCAGTCATTCCAACCATTCCTATCACCTCGGTCATTCCAACCATTCATATCACCTTGATCATTCCAACCACTCCTATCACACCCATCATATCTCAACCCCTCACTATCATGATCATTCCAAACATATCTCAACCACTTGTTACTACACCCAACATGATTCCAAATACACCACCACTACCACCAGAACTAGGTGCAATAAGTCAATATTCTAACATCACACTAAAAGCACATCAAGCCTACCAACAAGTGCTTCAACAATCCCAAGCTGCCCAAGCCTCTCAAGCTACCCAACCAACACAAGCACAAACACAAAAAATGACAACTGTTGAGAACAATGATCAAGATCAATTCACCACTGAAACTATGTCTAGTTCATCCAATGATCAAGTCAACATATGTCAAGAGCCACTTTTCAATCATGATCAAAATCTACCAACCAATAATGATCCAATTCAAGAAATGTCAACATTGTTTGACCCTATGGTTGAAGACATTGGAAATCCCTCCATCACAATTGTTGAAAACAACAATTAAGATCTCTCCATCGATGAGCACCTTGAAGATATTTCCACCCCATCTAATGATCAACTTGACATACATCAAGAGCCACATTTTAGTGATCTATTTCAAGGAGTTTTAGGATTATTTGATCCTATCAACATAATGCACGATCCATCGACCAATAATCATGTTGAAAATGTATCTACATTTCCCTATGAGTTAGAGGACATATCTCAAGAATCCATTCCAAAGCATGATCAACATCTTTCACTAAGGTCCAGCGATGGTCCCTTCCAAGACATGTTGACCCCCTTTGGCCTCATGGTTACAGATACTGAAGGAACCCTAAACTCGACACTTGAGGATATTGAACCACTTACCATGTCTAATGAAAACATCCAAGAACCCTTTGTAAGCAATCCATCCTTTGAAACTGGCCCATGTCAGGAACTTGATCCAAAGCATGTCAAAAACAACTCCAAAATCATTAAAGATCAAGAATTTGTATCTTCAAGATACTACAACAATCTAATGGACACTCTCCTATCTATGCAAGATGATCATATCCATGTAGCACATACTCCTCCATCTACCCATGGGATGCTTTCTATGGATGGACATGTAGTTGATCTTCATCTAGAATAAAATTTTGCTACACACGAAGAGCAGATTATCAACTCCTACAGTCAAACTGAGTTATCAACATCAGGATTAGATATATCCTGAATTCAGACTAAGGACATTAGGTATGTGGATTTCCAACATTATCCGCTCAAGGAAACAAGTCAAATAGAACAGGATATTTTAGAGTTAGCAAAGCAACAAAGTGAACTAACGTCATCTACAATGGCTATCTATCAGAGAACGCTTATCGAACAAGACATCTCAGAAAATTTAGAATCAAAGCATGAAGGTGCTACTACCACCTTACTGGGGGAAACTTCTTCTCAAGCAAATGTCAACATAGGGAGCACGAAAAATATTTATGGTGAAACCATTGCCAATACTACAACTAGCCACGTCATGAATCTTCATCCACCCATCACCCCATCCACGAATTGGGACCGACATCAAAAGGAAGATTTGAATCAAAGTACGAATAATGTTATCAAATCAAGAGAAGTTGGAAAGCATAATGGAAAAATCAAATATAAATGGATACCAAAGAATACAAAGAAAGATCATCCCTATCAAACTCCATCAGTCAAAGAAACTATGGGGCAAAATAAAAATGGGAAAAGTATCCATCAAAGATGTCCACAAAAGAAAAAGCAAGATTTTCAAGTGACGTACAAAGTGTATCAAGTAGCTGGTCCTAATTCCATGCACACTTTCGTATCCACCCATCATTGCTCATCTTCCCAAGTTTGGAGAGTCAAAGGTTCCAAACTATCAACCAATCCATCTCCTATCCCTAAACACACTCCATCCATCCCTCCACATATGATATCCAGCTCTCACATTGACCATATGTTGGCAACAACCCTTCATCATAAGGATTCAGAAGGCACTATATCACGATGTGTGCACCAAGACAAAGTTAACTCCGATATCAATGAAGCAGATCAAGAATCTCAATAGTTGCATTCAAGTGCACGTATCTTAGCAAAGCAACTTCTTCAAGCAGGGTATCGATGGCACATTATGATAGGGGCATCTACATCAACAACACCTTATGATTTAGCATGAGCTTAAAATCTTTCAAAAAAACCAAAAAATCCAAAAAATATGAAAATCCAAAAAAAATAAAAAATAAAAAAAGGATTGAAAATAGTAAAGAAAAAAAAATCGTCCTCTAGTGAAAACCGCATGGGTGGTGCTTTGGGCAAGTACCATGATGAAAACCTAGAAAACATGTGTCATGTGTAGAATCGAGCATCTATGTGTGCTAGTTCGGGTGAAAGCATCTCATCCCATCCATAATAAATCCAACATTCCATCCATCTCATCCATAATAAATCCATCTATCAATGAACCAGTTATATAATCTATTTTCATCTGTTTGCATCCATCATCTTAGTTGTCTTGATCTTGATGAAATTTTGGTGCACACTTTACGCTTGCTTATGGTAGACATCTTGACATGGGTCATTTTCATTGATCCTCTCCCATGCAACATTATCTGAGCCATGAAGCATTATCCAAAATGAGCATCCTTTATCCAAACACCTTATCTTATCACAAGATAATCCATATCCATCCATCCACACACCTATCCAAACATCCATCCATGACATTCCATACATTGCTAGACATTGGGGATAGATTGTTGCATCTTACTTCGAGAATAAATATTTATCTATATTCTCCAACTTATGTGGTGAATTTGAACATTTGCAAATGTGAAACCAAATTGGTGAAAGAATTTGTGAGCTAGAATCTGAATCACTAGCCCATGGCACATTTTGACAAAAAGATGTTCCTTATCAAAATTCATCTTTCATCAAACATCAATCCAAATAATCAATATCAGTCGCATCTAACACACCCTTCAAACATCACATCGAATCATTCAAACAACTTTTTGTTCCAAATCAAGCTTCATCAATCATGATCAATCAAATCCAATCCAAAAATCATCATCTTGGGATATCCTTCCTGATCATTGTGTTGCTTAACACTATCCTTGCATTGTTGTGCATCCTCAACAATGTTCTCATCATCAATCCTAATCAATGAATCCTTGCATTGTTGTGCATCCTCAACAATGTTATCATCACCATCAATCCATCAATCTGATCAATCAACCTTAGCTAGGTTTTCAATAAAATCCCAAATAGAGCACTGATATCGTCACACACACCCATATCCAAATCATCAAAATCATGCGAAAATCCAAAAACATCATAAAATCAAAATCCAAAAACACTCAAAAAGTCAGAAAAATATCAAAAACATTAGAATCTGAACTACGTCATCTCTGAGCTTAAATGTAGGCAAGGCTAATCTTTGATCAGCCCCCGAGACATCAAAATCCAAAAACATTCAAAAAACATCAAAATCCAAAAACATTCAAAAAACACAAAATCCAAAAATAGCCTCAAAACATTTCAAAAACATCAAAAACATCCAAATATTTAAAAAAATCCATCTGTCTCATTTCGTTTTCACCCGCAATAATCAATCATCCATAATAAACTAATCATCACCTTCATCCTTTGGCAACACAAATAGAAACAATCACAACAATCAGCAAAAGCAAGCTTCAATCGTAAAATCAAAAGCAAACAACAAATCTTTAAAATAAAATCAAATTCTTGATCATTTTCAAACATGTCAATCAACTTTATATCAAAACCCTATCAATCAACTTATCAACCCATCATCATCCTATACAATGCATGTCCTAGGATATATCGTTCCGACAATGGGCATCATTTTGGATATCACCTTGGATTCTTATCCTATCAAAACACATCCCTTTGGCTGAAGGTATGAAGAACATTGACTTGTTTGGATACTTGATCTTTTCATTTGATTTATCTTATTGCGCTCATTCCAAGGACCTCTTGATGATGTCCCCAATGAAGGGATTTAGAGAGATAGGAATGGGGCAATGATCATTATCTTTTTATCTGTTGTGCTTGTTGGACGTTCTTGTAACATAACCTTGGAAAATACTTGCTTTGTTAGGTATGTCCTAGCAAGGTTTTCGTATGTCAGGTGTGAACAAAAATACTCCTATTTGTTTGTTGAGTCAAATTCCATCACACTAGGTGCAACACCATCTTGCTTCTTTATACCCTAATGCATTGTTCCTATGTGTGTTATCAAACATAAGGTAATTGGCCCTTTGAAAATCCCAACTCCTTGGCAAGAAATCATCATCATCATCATCTCATGTCTTGTTGGAATCTCTTATTTTCTTCTATCTCTTTCTTTTCGCACTAACATAGTACCATGATAGTTAATCATAAATCATCATTAATGCATCCATCCTGCATCCAAAAAACCATCTGCATATCATATCATATCATATCATATAAGAAACATTGATCATCTCGCATGCGTTGCATTTCATCATTGCATAATATAGATTGGTTATTCTAGGCATCTCATAAACCATAGATTTATTATCCAGTGCATAATCATAAAATCATCATCATATCATATCATGTGCATCCATATCATCTGTGCATCATCATATCACCCAAACATCATAATCATCTCATTTATATCATCAATAATGTAATTGTCATGCTACAAATCAGGATCAAGTGTGCGTAATATATCAAAATAGGCATGAGGCTACCCATGGTTGATGACTATCTACATCATCAAATCTGTCTACATCAAATATTTGAGTTGAACTTATCTTGAACCTTTTTTTTGAGAGATCGACCCTCAAATCGAACCTCTTCGCCCGATCTCTCGAGGGGGCAGTATACCAGCATAATTCTTCATTCACTAGGGAAATAGTGGGGCATTCGAAAAAATCAAAGAAATTTTGACTTTGTTCTTAGCAAGATTATTCTTTAAACCAACGCAACAAGTGCATCGCTTCAAAGAGGGGAAAAATGTACACATCAAAAATATACAAATTAATATAGCACACTCGATCCTGATCTACTAACATCGCTTCATCCTAAATTATCCCTATGTCTAGCCATTTAATCAAATAGCCTTATTTGATTAAGGTCATTATATTTCCCCTTTTAATTAAATAAATCCCTTGATTTAATTAAATCATTGTCTCCGTGTAATTAGCTAGGTCATTTCATCTTCCTATCTTTGAGTTAATTAAATAATCCATATTATTTGATTAAATCTCTAAAGTTCATCAAATTAAATAAATCAAACATTTATCTAATTTAATCTAACATCACCCCCTTTGGTTAAATAAATCAAAAATATTTATTTAACTAAGTCTAAATCATTCTTTTCTCATTTTGAGTTATTTAAATCCTAAAATCTAAGTCAAAATGGTCAAATCAACTAACATCATTTAAATAAATAAAATCATGATCAATGTTAATCCTAATCACTCCAATCCTCTAGATTTTCCAACTTGCACATGAAAATCAATTTAATTGTTTTATAAATCACCCATTTCATTCAAAAAAGGCATCCAAGTGGGAATATTCCTCAAATTTGAAATCTCCCCCCAAAAGGACTTGTCCCTTCCAACATGGCATTTAACATCTCTTACAAGTCTTTTTCTTGAGCCATGTGACATTAAATTCACCTTTCACCTTATCCTTCAAGCCATATTTTGAATTTGAATATCCCCCCTCTTTGCACATTCTTCAAAACTTGCACATCCTCCATCCATTCACAAGTTGGCAAGTGGCATTTTATCATTGGCTCATTCTTAGTCCCACATTGCTCTATTATTGGGCATGCTTTCAAATTATCAATCCTATAAATGAAGAGCTCCTCTCCTCATTTTATCATCCACAATCCAAGCAAATTTACCATGCTCAAATATCTCCTGAGTTTCATCCATTATCATTGAGTCATAGTTAGGTTTTGCAGATTTTGGCTTGGAGTCTTCACATTTCATCAACAAAGTGGATCAATCTCTTCAACATTTGAATCTTGCATCATAGGAATTGGGAAAGGGCCAATTTTCACATCAAATTGGCACCAATTCCCCCATGGGATCAAGTGTTTTCTATTTAAATTAGGATTTAATCTAGTTTTTATCATTTCATTGTGTTCTTGCTTATTTTCTTTCCTATTTTGAGTTTGCAAATGGATTTCATGGGGAATCCTTCTTCTAGCTTGCAAATCCTTGTCTAACTCGTTTATTCATGTTGTTTTGCAGGTACTAGGAAAGGGGTTCACACAGAAAAAGAAGGAAACACAACTAGGGAGTGCTAGACTACAATAGGGAGGAGTGTCATCGCATGGTAATAGCATGGGTTGTCCTGCAGTCTCTCACTAGACCCTGACCCCCATCTATGGTTGTCCTAGTAACCTCTCACTAGGTCCTGGCCCCATAGGGTGACACATGTGGAAGCAACATTCCTTTTATGAGGACAAGGAAGTTGATCTTGCCAACCAGGCCTTCTCAACCCATCCTTAGCCTATACAAGCACTATAGGAAATGGGCGAGGCATCCATTATCCTGTTTAATGTGAATTCTACCCATCCCCCTAATACATTATTAAGGTTATCATTGGATTAAGAAACTCTCCAATGGATTGTCCTAGACACCATTTTGGGTTTTGGCCCCCATTGAGAGCCACTCCCCCTACTTGCAATTAGAAACCCCTACACAGAGCAAGGGATTGTCCATCTTGGACACCTAACATAATCTCATGAATCCATACACAATGCACATGACCAAAAACATAGCCAAACCACTTCCAAGGTTAACAACCCTAAGGACCATTCATACAAATTTACCCCCTCCTAGGCCTCTGGAAACCAACATACCAAGCACATTTCCTAATGGCACAGAACCTTAAATGAACTTTACACAAATGACATCCATCCTTAACAATTACATAATCACTTAACCCAATAGTCAAGACACATTTCTTAATACAAACAAATAATCATAGAATTACAACCATGAAGATATTCCATTAAATAAGGCATCATTTCAACTCATATTTCCATTAGCATGTTCAAAATACCATCATATAAATCATTTGAAAAGTTCAAAATTCACAAATAATTTAAATGAATACAACTTTTACCCTTACTTCAAACTTGTTTTAGGGGTGAAATTCTCAATTACTCACCTAACTTACCTAAATCCATGCTCTTATCAAATTTCCTTCTACCCAAAAATAGATGCTCACACCTGATTATCGGAAGATTACTCAAGGCTATTCAACGATCTTAATAATTTGTAACTATGACATCTTTTACTGCAATAATTTTGCATTGTTAGCATCCAACATCTATTTAATATTAAAATTTTTATAATACGAAATCTATTTGATAACATGTTCTAGAAGAAACTATACTAAGATCTTCTTGCTTAATTCTATCACTAGTTATGAAGTGTTCCATATCATCTATTTGAATATCAACACTATTTCTATATTAAGAGAAGAATATTTAATTGCTTTATCCCCATCATTATTTGGAGCACGAACTATGATTGAATAAATTATATATAAAATGTGAACAATTCATTTAAAATCAATTAGTTGTGTCACATAATTATTGAAATCCAAATAAATAACACTTTACTCCTATAGTTACATTGAACTACATAACTTATAAACATCGAGAATTCAATGAGATCCCACCAAATTTTCAATGCCTTCAAAACCACATACCTTAAATCAACAATTTTACATACCTATTTGAATTTTTCTTACCGGTTTTAGGATTCACTCATCTCTCATGATGTCATAGTTGCAGCATCTTCATCTCATAATCTTGTGTTCATATCCCTCATCTCTTCCACCTTTTTCCCCAAAGCTCCCTAGTGTTGGAACCTAAGACTATGATACTAGGTGTAATGCCCCTGCCAAGGAACCCTAGAGGACAACACTAAACTAGGTCAAATTAATGGAACAATTTTATTTTTTAAACAATAGCTATAGAATGTATAACATAACATAATATTCTAGTCCTAGGTCCTCTAAGATTCCTCGACTACACTACTCACAACTACTCACAAACTAACAATCAAGATTACTAGAAACATTTCATCAATAATAAAGGATAACATGATCAATCTAACATGCAACGTTCATTTTAAAGCACCAAATTAGATGATCATATATTGCTCACTTCTATAATGATATGGATCTAATGACTATATAATTGTAATCTTACCCGCATCCAATGAACAAGAAATATTTTATAAGATAGATAACTTCTTACCAATCCAATAATTGAATTTTCAAGATTGTATAAAGAGATACCAATGCATACTCATGGTAAAAATAAATTTCTAATATGTTATGCATATCAAATCCCAAAATTAATTCTCTAACTCAAAGAAATATTTCACCTTTCAAGTTATCATATATGGGGTTGAATTTATTGTAACTCAATAATTATGATTCATACAAGCACTTAAAGAAATAACAACATTAAAGTTACTTCATAAAATATTAAATCAAATTTTATCAAGAATATAAGCAAGTCCAGGCAATATTCACCAACTAAGAAATGGTGACTACCGAAGTCAAAGTAAAAACTTTTCCACAACATATGTGTATACATTCATTTTATTCGGATAACAATTTCCAAGTACATCCCAATCATTTAAATAAATTCCTGGACACATGTAAAATAATATTTATAAAAAGGAATATCTAGTTTACTTGAATTTGACAAAATCCTAGTACTTTAAAACTAGTCAATTCAACATGCGATCTAGAGCAAGGTTGAGAATTTGTGCTTTACCTCAACTATCCAAGAGGATTTTTTAATCAAACTGAGATCAAGTGTATTTGGCTACTAAAAATCTCAAATAAAAATATTATATAAGGGAATATTGATGACAAGGTTTAATTCTTTGATCTCTAATGATGCAAGTCTTAAGAACTTTGGTCATATCTAGGGTATTTAGAGAAAAAGTTTCAACATTGCATATTGAAATTTTTCAATACTTACATATTCACTATACATTGATTACACAAGTTGTAGGCTTGAAAGAAGAAGCTTTTTATTATAAAGAAAATGCAAGTTTAGGATAACATGTAGCAAAATTTTCAACACTTACATGTTTATTATACATTAATTACACAAGTTGTAGGCATGAAAGAAGAAGTTTGTTATTACAAAGGAAATGCAAGTTTAGGGTAACATGTATCACTCATCGAAATGTGGTAGGGACAAATAAATAGTCTCAAGAATAACACATAGTATCCATATTTGAATTGCTGAAATTTCAAGTATGCAATAAAAAAGCTTGAAACCTAGCCGTAGACTCCAAATAAATCAACCATAGGAAGTAGAAAATATGAGATACTAAAATGGGTAATGACCAAGATGGTATGAGTAGGATGCAACAAAAGAGAGAAACAAGCCCAATAAAGATCAAGATACAATGGAATGACTATGCTCCAAAAATTTCTAGAAAGAAACATTTTCATTTGGGTCACAAATGCATAGAGTTATCTAATTTGACAGAAAAAATGAACAAATCGTAAATCAAGCGTATAATATTTATTTTGCTATCAAGGTTAGAATGTTTAACCAAATTACCCTATGCATAACCTTATGAATACAATCAAGTATTCTTCAGCACAAAATGAAAATTTCCAAATTATGGGAAGATTGGAAAGCGCATGACAATGATGGCAACCATATAGGAGAATACAAGTTTGTAAGATCCAATTAAACTATCTCTGCAAAAGCTATGAAAGCAATGCGGAAGTAGATTGCAGATTCATTTGAATTTCGTACAAGAAGTTGAATCGATTATAAACCCATGTGAACAATAGGGAACCCAATCTTCAATATTTATGTGCATTAAAATATTCACATAACACTTAAAAAATGGAACATTATGAAATACCATGTTGCCATGCAAAAAAAATCTTTTAATATAGTCTTACAAAAAGATGCACAAGACCAATACAAATTATGACAGTGATTAAGTGTGCCCTCAATAGCATATTTACACTAGACCAAAACAAAAGCATAGGAAAAGAACCAGTTCTAAAGAATACATGAAGCATACAGTAATATTCCTAAAGCACAAAGGTTATTTAAGTAGCTAGCATGTGGACAATCAGGATGAAGCTTAACCAAAATAAATCAAAAACATCAAGAATATAAAGATAAAGTTACCAAGATTTGTAAATAGATAAAGATACCAACATTTGTAAATAGATAAAGATACCAATGTGGAAAAATTTCTTATAGAAAACCTAGGAGTAAAAGTCGAGCAGCTACCAATCAACACATACTTAGCCCTTTTTGTTTGAGTGTGATCTTATCACCCAAACTCAATGCAATGCCCTAGGTTTTACTTCTTATCTTGATATGACACTCATCTTGTCATCAGATTTTTTTCTCAACACTAACATTCTGAAGAGCATTCTCATTGAATACACTCTTTGCAGACAGATTTGTAGCCAAACATCTGTAGTCTCCATCGGTGTAGAAAGCGGTGTGAGGAACTTCATATTTGTTCATCTCAAATCTGGTTTCTAACTCCAAAACTATTTTTCCAAGCAAATGTCATTCCCTCCATAGTCTGAGTAGGAGTTAGGAATCCAATAGTTCCTTCTCAGAAAACTTGTAGGATGAATGGCTGACTTGATTTCAAGATAGGTTGCCCAAGGGGCACAAAAATGTGAAACCTATAAAACAAAATTAGGATAGACAAGAACACAAAGCCTACAAAAATCAAACCACACAATAATTAATCCCACAAGTTCTGCCTGCAAAGACATTCTAAGCCACATAAAATCTGCAATAGAATTGCTTCAATTTCTCCGAGACACAGAAATAGGTTAACCAAAGCTACAATGAAAATAAAACTACTATAGGTATACAAAAATCTGAAACCCTACAGACCAAATGATAGAAAAATTCATCTTACTATTTAATGCACATCATCTAATTAAAATTCCTTGACATGGATTCAAAAGAATCATCATTTCTAGAATGTGAACACTGTAAGGCAGGAATAATTTTCGAAAGAAAAAATTATTAAATAGATATTTTCATTTAAGAAATTATGCAGGAGAAACGGCTAAGGAAAGATGATCATATTTATTTTGATCCAGCACCACTTCCTAAATAAAGTTACACATAAAATATGGTGTCGAAGCAAAGAACAGAAGAAAATCCTAAGGAACAATAAATCATTCTTAAGGTTTTGTAATTATTATTATCGAGAGAACTTACTCAAATCTCAATTTAAAACTATTATTGGTTTAAACATAATATTTATACCTTACCATCATTACAGTAAAAATTTACATTTTTTATGATTTGTTCTAAAATTTCATTAATGATTTGCATCATATATGTTTAGAATTAACCGCATTCAATAATATCTAAACCCAAAACTATTCATAAAATAAATTATAGAGGGTAAAAGATAGACAACCGAGATACGAAGATGGCAACACAATTTTATGTGGAAAACCCCAACTGGGGAAAAACCATCTGAGAAAGATCTGTCACTTCTCTTTATTAATCATCAATAAAAAATTTACATTTCTCTCCCCTCAATTACATTCAATACATGGGTTCTTAAATCCCGTGTTTTCTCGTAAATAACCACTCCAACTTTCTTCTCAGGAATAAATTCCTAAAACTGATATTAACTTATTTATTATTAAAAACCAACAAATCTATTAAGTGTAAAGATTGTTCACCCGGAGTAACAAGTGGCAATTAAAATTACCTACAACACTTTATCTAAATCATTAGTACATTTAAAAAGGATAATAACATTATTAAATAATATAAATTTGATAATAAAAATGGTAATCAATAAATTAATACTTTCTTTTATCAAACATATATATATAATGTTTACAAATTTCATTTTTGGGAGGGGCATTACATTGGTTACTATGAAAAAATGCAAAAAAATCCTCCCAGTCTGCCCCCCAACCATATGACCATCAAATTTACAAGTATTCAAAAAAAAAAATTATAAAAAATTTATGGTCAGTCGAAAAATAATTTTCTTGCAAAAATATTAAATCAAAAAATTCATTTATTGCCCTGAAAAAGTTTTAAAAAATAAAAATAAAGTAAAATAAAATGGCGATAGGGGGTGGGGGGGTGTGGCATTGAACCCCACCATACTCATAGTCCCCTACGGTACTGTAGGGACTAACAACCTTATAGTCTACAGGGGCTATCAGCCCCTAGTCGGCCGATGGTCGCTCCGTCAATGGAGTCCACCTACCCCAATGACCGATTACTGACGGTTGATAGGGTAATGGAAAAAGAACCACTGCATATTTAATAAAATTACATTTTTAAATACTACCCATTTTTAATATAAAACAAAATTAAATTTTTCCCAACAAAATTTATTTTTTGTAAAATTAAACCAGAATGGATAATATTTTAGGTTTGGAATGTAAAGAGGTGGCTCCACCACCATCAGCGGGTCACCACCCCACCACCAAAGAGGTTAATTTTTTTTCCTACATATCCAAATTGTGCATTTTCTTTTGGTGGCATAACTTTTTCCTCAGGTGCCCGTTTTGTGACTTTTTGGACTTGTTAGAAAGGTTATTCTAAGAACTATGTAGTGGTGTGATTGGTTTTTCTAGATTTTTCCATTTTGATATTGAAATGCTTGTTGGAAGTTAGATGTTCCCTTTTGACTTGGAGAAGTCATAACTTGTGCATACGAAGTTGGATTTTGGACTTCAAATAGTCGATGAAATGCTTGTTCAGAGATTACATAGTGGATCAAGTTTGGAGTTGTTTTGGCATGGTTTATTTGTTGTTATTTCCATCTGAGATGTTTATTTTTTACTTTAATTATGTTGATTGTGTGAGCTTTTGTATTATCATATATTGGTGATTTGATGTTTGATTCATTGTATACTCACATGTGCATCTCTGATTACTCTCATTTGACATGGTTATTAGTGTATTTTTTGGATTTGTATGTTGCATTATTGTATCTACAAGTTGTGCAATTTTGTACGCGGTCTATACTTTCATGTTGCATTTATGACTTGGACATGGGTTTTCTATATCCATAGATGCTTCAGTGTTGATGCATATTTAGTTTGGTGGCTTGGTTTAGTCACAAAGTTTTCTAGTTTTATTGTTATGTTGAGGAGGAGAGATGGTATTACCAAGTGCAGCCATGATGTGAGGCATATTAGTTGACTATGTTATGTAGACATGTCAAACATAATTGGATTATGTTTTTGGTACAATTGGTGGATATCGTGGTTCCATGGATGTTCCTTGTGATTTAGGGACTTTGGCACATTGACATGATTATTTATGTAGGTTCATTGTTGGTGGTGTTGGATTGGTTCTTGATTTGGATTTTGGCGGTGTATCTTCTTGGCTTGAGGATCATGGTTATGCTCAAGATCTTCATTGAGGATATTGTTATCATGATGTCCCAAATAGCTTGGTTACACTTTTCAATGAGATATTTTGACAATGATGGATTGGCGATGGATATATTCATGATGGTTTGTTGGCAGTTGTATCTTCTTGGTTTGGAGATCTTGGTTTCAATTGATTTTATTGGTATTTCAGTTGTGTGTGTAGACTTGGATGATCTTCATGTGGAGGAGATGATTCTCATGATGCCATGTGTAGCTTGATATCATAGTTTAGTGGGAGTTGTTGGTAGTGATGTGGATTCATCATTTGATAGTAATGATCTTTTGCAACATTATTTGGTGTCATGGATGGACTCTTGGATTCTACTTCTATGTAGTGAGGGTTCATTGGTATCTTTGGTTTCATTTATAGGGGATGGTTATCTTCACGTGGTTTGGATATGTTGACATCTTGTTTTTCCATGGATGACTTCTATATTCTTTGGTTGAGGTGTCATGCTTTGTTATTTTACATGTAATCCTTGTTATGATAGGATGGTTATGTTATTATGTCATGGTATACTCTTGTTTGTACACATTATATTTTTGGCATGATTCATGTGTATGATATGTTCATTGAAGCATATGATCCTATTTTGAGGAGGTGTGAGATCATGATGTCATAGTTATGTTCCTAATTCTTATGTTGGATATGTGACTTTTATCTTTGTTGGTTCTCTTGTAATTGGGTACATTGATCATTTGATTGATTACTTCATGATGATGATATGTTGCATTTGGAGTTTGGCATGGATTGATTGGTTATAGGTACTCATGGATACTTGGAGACTTAGGTGAGGCAAGGATATCTCTGATCAACTTATACATTTCTTTCCATCAACATAAGTTACATTCGTTAGAAGAGAAAAAACAAAATGAAGCTTTCATGATAATAGCTCTACATAATCAGATTGGGATAAAGAGAACCCTTATTGAAAATGACTCAACCATTAATATATGTAGCATAAACCTTTTGGAAAAGATTGAAGCAAACAAAAGCTAAATACAACCATACTCTTTATCTATTCAAGGGTTTGACAACATAGGAGAACAACCTCTTGGTGTGATTACGTTACTTATTACAATTGGAAAGATTACATTGCAAACTCTGATCCATGTTATGCCTCATGATCTTTCATACAATCTTCTTTTAGGAAGGCCATGGATTCATGCAATGAATGGGGTTCCTTCTACCTTTCATCATAAAATGAAGTATGTCTACAACAACAAAGTGTATACAATCAAAGCCGACACTAAACTAGGTTGTTTGAACATTGAGAAATGAAAGGAAAACCCTTTGAAAACACTGACACTAATTACACAAGTGTAAATCGTGCAAGAGAAAGAAAAAAAAAGCATATTGAAGAGGTTACAAAGTTATTAGAAGATGATTGTGGCTCCTTATATTTCACACCTACATTCATGGGAGAATACAAGATCACAACAAAAGAGTCTGAAAAGGGAAAAGAAAAAGTAGTAATGTCAACACTAAATTTGAAAGCATCCACCTCAACCACTTTAGAGGAAGCAAATTACACAACAAACTTTGATGAAGTTGATCATGAACAATCATTGAATCCAAAAGAAATAAAAAATATTTATGGAAGAGGTTATGAACTTATGAAACAACTTGGGTATAGTGGAAAATTATGTGGTGCAAGAGAAAAAGGTATCTATATCCTTATAGAGCCTAATACACAAGAAACAACTAGTGGTCTTGGTTATTGTTCCTTGAAAGAAACAAACAAGCCTTCACTCAATACCAACATTATTAAAAATGATTCTCCTAAACTAAATTTAACCTTGGTGCATCCTAAACTAATAGAAACTAGTGGTCTTGGTTATGGTCTTTTCAAGAATGAAAGAATGAAAGAAACCCTCTCTTAATATCAATGCCATCACGCAAAACACATATGATTGTAGTTTGTATATACCATCTGTTCAAGGAGAGTAAAAAATATCTCAATCTAAAGAGCATTGTGTAAGTATGGCACCTTGTACTAAGCAAGAGATACCTTTGTCCTAGAATAAAGGAACACCTATTATTTATCAAGAGAGTATCTTGTCAAGACTCCTCCAAGATCATTTGATATATCTCCCTCCAAGAACATGAAATAAAGTTTACAACAAGAGTTCATTTTGTGCATATCATAAAGTTCATGGTCATTCCACTAATGAATGTAAGGCTTTGATTAATAAAATTCAACATCTTAAGGATTGTGGTGCTATTCCTTGCATTGAAGAACCTAGTTACTCTAATTTTCACTAATTTTCATCAATCATCTAGGCTCACCCTTGTCTTGCACTAAGTGGGGGAAAGGGGGCTAGGTAGCCTTGTCCTCATATGACACTTGTTGATTGTATCTTTTGGATAGTTTACTACCTTCCATATATATATAAGAGAAATCTTGGGATGTGGATGACATACTTTAAGTTGGCTCAAATGTGACGTACTTTAGCAATTGCATTTTGGGGGAAACCCCTTTCCTCCCCCTTCCATTTCATGACATAGCTTCATTTCAGAAACACATGACTTGGAACAAGGGTTTATAAGTAAGCTCTCATGTCTTAGGATTGAACATTGGCTACTTTAAAGCAATTACTCACAACAATGGTGTTAGCAACCACTTTAAAGTTGGGACATACATTGATAATATCTTTCGACATTTCTCATGTTTCATGGTGTAATTTCTTTTATTCTTGTGATGCATCATTTTTCTTGGTGGCTTCATTGGGTTTGATGTCCTCCAAGAGTGTGATACTTCTTAGTGTATGACTTTCCTCTTAGTCGTGATGCGATGCATTACATTCTATAAGTTGTGAATCTTTTACTCTTGACTTGTCCTCTCTTGGAGACATTAGGCATGATGTTCACTAAGAAGAGGGCCTTACACGAACTAAGCAAAGATCCCTTTGAATACAAACCTTTATTTGCATGTTGTTCATAAGTTTTTAGCATAATATAGCTTATTAACCTTGTGAAGCTTGAAGTTTCATTTTGTGGAACTCTACTGAAGTTATTAGAGGGATAGCTTTGGTATGGTTAGTACAATGAGATCCTATACAAGGACATGACTTTCTCATTGTACATTGAGAATCCTAAATAGAGGCATGACTTTCTCACTAAGCCACTTTTCTAGGGGCTCACCTAGTGGATGACTTGAGCCTTCATTAGCCTAGAGTGAGCGTGTGCATTGTTTGCATCGTGTACATTGAGTTCTACTTGTGAAAATTCTTGGAAAAATAGCCGATGCTTGATCTGCATCATGTTGGACAAATAGTCAAGGCTTGATCCACCCCTTTTTATTTTTATTTTTCTTTCTTTCAATCTTTGGCATTGTATGCTTGTGTATCTTGTCTTGTTGTTGCATATCATACACCTTGTGTGTGTCCCTTTTTGCTTATGTTGGTTTGATGTAGGATCTTGGATCTTGGGGGCTTGACCACCCCCTTAATATTTGTCATCCTATACCATCCACATTGGTACACTTGGACCCATATTAACTACTTTATTGCAAGTTTGACGCAAGTTCCTCCTCTAACTAAAGTGGGGGCTAAATGTAGTGTAATAAAAATTATCCCTTTTCACACTTAATTTGGGAAATAATTAATAATAATATGAGCTTAATTATGCCTTAATTTAGTAAGAGACCTTATTAATTAAAATGGATGTAATTGTGCTTTATTTTAGTGTTGTAAGGTGTATCTTTACACTTTCACACTTATCTAGGGCCTCATTAATTAATTGAGGTTAGTTTTCCTTAATTGGTCCCTTTATTTCAAATCCAAGCCTAATTAATTGCAATTTTCGAGCGATAAAACCCGACATTCATCAATTCTATAACATAAGGTTTAACATTGAGAAATGTGTGTCCTAGGAAAGTGGCCTAGGACCCATTTTCCATAAGGTGAATGTGTCTAAGCACTTGCACCTAGGACATAAATTCAAACTATGTTTTTGGTAGTATTTTAATGATTTTAAATCTACAATTCAATATCATCTTGTGATATTTGAATATCGATAGTTAATCTTAAGATATGTATAAATAAGAGGTTATTTCACTTAGTTTCGCCTAGATTTTCAAGTGTTCAGATCCTAGAGCAAGGTTTATGATCAAGAGAGCATTCAAGGGTAGATTTATTTAATATTATTGCAGCAATCAAGATTCCATTATCATGTCAAATATTAATTGCATCATGCATGTTGTTTGAGCTAATATGATGATGTAGTGTTCAATATCTATACAAGTATTCAAAGGAATTATTTCAAGACAATTTTCATGATCAAGATCTACATCCATTGAAGCCAATTCATGCTAGTTGCAGATCTACAATCCAAGGTTCAAATAAGGTTTGGTTAGTTGTTACATAGTGTTGTTAATTCATCATTCCTTCCATGTTTTTATTCATTTCAAGACTTTACTCATTATCAAAACATAATTCAAAGTGATTTACAACAAGTTCCTAACACACAACCAAATGAAGTAGCAGCCCAAATTCAAGCTATAACTTCAAACAATGTAGACATCACTTTTCATCACCATGAGATGCCTCCTTTGGAAGTGAGAAAGAAAAATGATGCATTCATGATAATATCTACCCATAATAGGTTGGGAATAAAAATAACCCTTGTTGATAATGGCTTCACCCTAAATGTGTGTAGTGTAACCCTTTTTGATAAACTTGGCTTGGATAAATAACAAATTCAGCCCAATTCTTTATCTATTCAGGGGTTGGACAATGTAGGAAAAAAATCACTAGGACTGATTACATTACCTATTACAGTTGGAAAGGCCACATTACAAACCCTGATTCATGTTATGCCTCATGATCTTTCATACAACCTCATTTTAGGAAGACCATGGATTCATTAGATGCACGCATTGCCCTCTACACTTCATCGTATCATAAAATATGTCTATAACAACAAAATATATACAATCAAAGCACACCCTTAACCAAATAATTGCTTGAGCATTAACAAAGATAAGGAAAATCCTTTTGCAACATTAACACCAACTACACAAGTGGAACTTGTGCAACATAAAGACAAAGAAAAACATATTGAGGAAGTCACAAAGCTATTAGAAGATGATTGAGGTTTGAACCAACATTCATGGGAGAATACAAGATAATAAACAAATATTTAGACAAGGGAAAAGAAAAACTAGTATTATCAACACAAAATTTGAAATACCCTTCGAAAGCATCCACCTCAACAAATTTAGAAGAAAAGATGACATACACAAAAAAATTTGATGAACTTGACTTTGACCAACCACCGAATCCTAAAGAAATGAAAAATCTTTCTGGAAAGGGTTATGAACTTATGAAACAACTTGGTTATAGTGGGAAAGGATGTGGTGCTTGAGAACAAGATATCCATGTCCCCATAGAGCCTAGCATGAAAGAAACAATTTTTGGTATTGGTTATTGTCCTTTGATAGAAATCAAACCAAAAAACAAACCTTCACTCAATATCAACACTATAAGAAAACATTCCTTTAAGCCAACTCTAACAATAGTGCACCCCAAATTGATAGACACTAATGGTCTTGATTGTCATCCTTTGAAAGAAATAGATAAGTCCTTGCTTAACATTTTTTTCACCATGCAAAACACTTATGATTCAAATTTGTTAGACTTTAAACCCTCTTATAAAGGAGAGAAGAAAATCTCACAATCTAAAGAGTCTTGCATAAGTATGACATCTTGTACTAAGCAAGAAATATCTTTATCGCAAAATAATGAAACATCCTCTAGTTTTGATCAAGAGAGTATCTTGACAAGACTCCTCGAAGATCGTATGATATCTCTCCCTTCAAGAACAAGAAAGAAATTTTACTACAAATATTCATTTTGCGCCTATCATAGAGTTCATGGTCATTCTACTAATGAATGTAAGGCTTTGAGTAAAAAAAATCAATATCTTAAGGACTGTGGTGCTCTTCCTTGGGTTGAAGCATCTAGTTCCCCTTTTAATTTTGGCTCATCCTTATCCTCCACTAAGTGGGGGAAAGGGGTTGTATAGCCTTGTCCTCGTATGTCACTTCTTGTTGTCTCTTTTGGCTATTTGATCAGCTTTTATGTACATATAAGAGAAATCTTGGGATGTGAACGACATGCCTTAAGCTGACTCGCATGTGACATAATTATTCATGTAGTTCGATTTAGAAATATATGACTTGGCATAGGGATTCTCGAATAAGCTCTCATGTCTTCTTCTACTTTATAGTGATTGCTCACAGTAATGGTGTTATCAACCGCTTTAAAATTGGGGCATACATCGACACTCATGTTTCATTGTGTGGTTTTCTTTATTATTGTGGTGCGTCCTTTTCTTGGTGGTGTCATTGTGTTTGATTTCCTCCAAGAGCATGACATTTCTTTGAATTTTCCTCTCTTGGAGACATTAGGCATAATGTTCCCTAAGAACGGACCTTACATGAACTAAGCAAAATCCCTTTGAATATTCCTTACACTATTTTGCATTTATTGAGTTTGTTCATGAGTTCTAAGCATATGAATTTTTGCTTGCCTCATGAAGCTTGAATTTCATTGTTTGTTCACGAGATCCAAGCATACAATTTTTTGCTTGTCTCATAGAGCTCAAAGTTCATTGATGTGTGCCATGTTACCAAGGTTATCGGGAGGTATAACTTTGGAATGGTTTAACAGGGAGCCAATTCAAGGCATGACTTTCCCTTAGCCACTTGCGTGTGTGTGGTGAGCACATACCAACCATGTGTGTATGTGTCTCACCCTATTGGATTATTCACCCAACAGACAGCCTGAAGCTATGTTGCCACAGAGTGAGTGTGCATTTTTTTTTGGACAAATAACTTAGATCTGATCCACATCGTGTTTGACAAATAGTCGAAGCTTGATCCACCTCATTTTTATTTTTTCTTTATTTTTTCTTTCTCTTAGTTATTGACATTAATTTTTTGCATATCTTGATGCTACATATTATACACATTATGTGTGTCCTTTTGTGCTTATGTCAGTTTGACGTAGGGTCTTGGATCCTGGGGGCTTGGTTACCTCCTTGATCTTTGTTATCCTAGACCAACTACATTGGTACGATTGGACCCCTCTTGAATGTCTACTTTAGTGTGAGTTTGAAGCAAGTTCATCCTCTCACTAAAGTGGGGGCTAAATGTAGTGTTGAAAAATGTCATCTTGTACATTTTCACACTTAATTTAGTAATAATTAATGATAAATTGGACTTAATTTTGCCTTGATCTAGTGTTGTGATGTGTTTTACACATCCACATTAGGTTTAGGGATCATTTAAGCTTAATAAACCTACTTTGCCCAAATTTAATGTGATAAAGTGTATTTATTCACACATTCAGATTAAATTTAGGAGGCTTGTAAATTAAATGGACCTAATCTAGTGTTGTTGCAAGATAGTGTGTCCCTTGGTCTTCCTTGTACAACATGACACTTGGGTTTGTGACATGGTCTAACTGCCTCCTGTGGATCTTAACTGACATTTGTATCAGGAATTGAAAGGTCCATTTTGACTGTGTAAAACACATTACAACACTAGATTAGGTCCATTTAATTTACAAGCCTCCTAAATTTAATGTGAAGGTGTGAATAAATACACTTTACAACATTAACTCATTAACTCACCATTGGTTTTCCCTAATTACACTTGTATCGGGCTTTGAATAAATACCCTTGTTATTACTTTATACACCATCATTTTTCCCTAATTCACATTAAATGTGGAAAAATTCCAAAAAGATGATAAAACTCTTGTTTCTCTACATTGTAAACCCTAAATCAATCCACAAAAGAACATTCCAGCAATTTTTCTTCTAGTTTATTTTCCATAACCTCTATTTACTCATTTTTTACAATATATCCTCATGACAACATCTGACACACCATTCATCCAGGGCGTTTGTACAATTTTATGTTAATGCTCCCCCTAAGACCATGCAAGGTCTAATTCCCAGATGAATTGTTTGTGCCGGATGAGGGCACAGATACACCTGTTGTCTCTGGCTCTTCTTATTTCTTCCTCCATATCTTATTCATCTCTTGCTTCACCTCATCTTTGTCAATTTTTGTTGATGTCTCATTCTTCTCTACCATAATAGAATGCTTTCCCTTCTTACTTCTGCAAAATTTTGAGATATGTCTGGCTTTATTGCAATTGTAGCAGACAACACTTTTCTAATTTTTTTGACCTCCATTAACCCTTGATCTGCAATGATTTTATTTGTGTCCAAATTTGTTACAAGTATAGCAGTAACCATCAAAGGATTGATTCATTTTGCCTCCATTAAACCTATTCATCATCACTCGACTAATAATTCTCACCTGATATCTACATTCAGTGGCTTTATGACCAAATTTCTTGCATGAAAAACATTGTCCAGAAAATTGATTCGTTTTATTTCTGCACTCAGTTGCCTTGTGACCAAATTTGTTACATGAAAATCAGACACCATTTGAAGAGGGATACCTTTGAGCATTAGGTTTCCTCACAGGTGATATTCTAGCAAAGTTTCTTGAATTTCTTTTCTTCTTCCCTTTTTCTTGAGTCTTTTGATTATCCTTTGAGCTTTCACCTATTTCATTTCCAAAACCACCTTTTTCATTACTTGGTTTCTATCCTTCAATCAACTCATCAAGCTTGTCAGAGCTAGATTTGAAATTGTTTTCATAGATTTTTGATTTCTCCAATTCTACTTTCAATTTCACCACCCCTTGTTCAAGTCTAGTGCATTCATCAGTCTTGCTTTGCACCATTGTATTCAGGCATTCTTTAATTCACTTCTTTTCTTCCAATAGTACTTTCAATATGATGATCTCTTGTTTCTATTGCTCACTCACTTCTCTATGTCTTTCTTTAAATTTTTTCAATTTCTCTTTCAATTTCTAGACACATTCATTTGCTTCATCAAGATTTTCTTTGAAATCTTTATTTTCATTTTCAGCTTTATCAAGATCTTCAAGTGCAACCAAAATTTCTTCTTTTTCATCCATTTGATCAACCTTCAGGATCCTCCTCAAGTGGTTAAGCTCTTCACCAAGGAACCTTGCTCTGATACCAATTGTTGGCCTTGTCATTGCACCAAAAGTTCAACCTTTCAATGCCCGATACAAGTGTTAGTTAAGATCCATAAGAGGCAGTTAGACCATGTCACAAACCCAAGCACCGTGTTGTACAAGTAAGACAAAGAGACACACTATCTTGCAACACATAAAAGTCACCTACAGCCTTGAAAATCAGGGTTTCAGATTTGAAAAATAAAGAGCAACATAAAGACAAGATATTGAAGACTAGATTCAAACTTTGAAGCTCCAGAAAACTCTAACCGGACTCATATGCCAATCCTAGCTTATGAGTCTCATTTTAGGTCAATTTTGAGATTTTTGCAGTTTCAGATACCCTTTTTTGAGAAACATGTTTTAGATAAAAAAATGAGATCTGGGACTAATATGCCAGAAGTGGCGTATGAGTCCTAGTGTGCTCAAAATAAATATTTTAGAACAATTCAAAGTTGTTTCCAAGCCTTCATAACTTCCCAATGCACCACTTTGATTTCATGCTTTTCTATTATGTTTTGCATGCATTTCTAAGATATGCATTCAAGTTTTATGCATCATTGAGTTCAATCATTAGATCTTTGATTTCATACATTTTCCCAAGCCCTAGCTTGGTGGTGAACCCCTCTTCAATCATTAATCGTACCCTAGGATATTCCCTTAGCAAATCTCTTTCTCGCATTCCCCTTTCTCCATTGGATTGAGATCTCTATGGCATCAAAATCTTGTTTCCCTAGGTCCTAAAACCCTTGGGGTGACAAAATTCTACCTTACACAAAAAATACATAGATACTAAAGACTTAGTTTGTTTTTAAATGACTGGAAACTAAGCATAGCAAGTCAACTGAGAATTAGACCAAAAGAACAAGGATTAAAATGAAAGGAAAATATGCTAAGTAAAACCTACTACATAACATAAAACCCTAAACCCTTGTGACCACATTTCAAACTCATGCCACCCAAAACCAAGAAGCCAACTGAGTAAATTTACATAAGATTAGTTGAACATGAAAATTTTAAGGGTTCCACCAGTGGTTCTGATTGGGGATGCATGCCCCTAGTAGGAATGATGAGATTCCAGATCTCTGGGGAGTAGAACAAATGCCAAGTCCATTGGGTGACTTTGCAAATTCTCCTTTATTCAATTTTTTTAACTTCATTTGATGGCCCTAGGCCACCAAATGAAAAGAAGAACTGATGATTTTCACATTCAAACACCAACCTATTGAAGGAACTAATTTCCCTCAACCCACATTTACCTCTACTACACCACTACAATAAGTATAACCTTCTTCTTGTAAGGAAGCTAAGGTAGCAAAACAAATTCCTACACTAATCTTGAGAGGAGAATAATCTAAAACTTTACAGATCTTTAATAGTTACAAAAACTTAAATAGAAATAACCAAAACACATTATGTATCAATAGTACCTTATGTAATTGCAAGGTTAAGACACATTTTCTCAACAAATCTCCCACTTGTCGAACACCTTGCAAGGAGAATGGAAGGGAGTCATCATCATCTCTTAATTGCCAAGGGCCAAAAGGCCCATAGTTTTTGAACACCATTTGAACCTTTTTGTGCTCACAAGCTTAGTTAAAGAATTAGCAACATTCATCAAAGTCTTTACCTTAACCAGCTTCACCCTACCATCTTTGACCATATCTCTAACAAAATGATACTGTACATCAATGTTCTTGGTCCTGGCATGAAATGTCTGGTTCCTGGCTAGACATATCACACTCTGACCATCACAATAAATTATCACTACACCTTGCTTTATTCCAATATCTAAACATAATATCTTAATCCAAATGGGTTCTTTACAAGCATGAGTAGCTTCCATATACTTTTCTTCAGTAGTGGAAAAAGCAACCACATTTTGTTGCTTACTCGTCCAACTAATCACACCACCAAATAAAGTAAACACATAAGCACTAGTAGATCTTCTACTATCAACATCACTTTCCTAGTCTGAATCCACATAACCATGAATATCAAGGGAAATCTTTTCTTTAGTCATATTACTATGATAACATAAGGAATAATCTAAGGTACCACACAAATATATGAAGACTCTTTTAACTACATCCCAATGAACTCTACCAGGATTAGACATATATCTAGAAATAAATCCCACTACTTGGGCATTTTTTGGTCTAGTGCAAACCATAACATACATCAAACTTCCATCTACACTCTGGTAAGGCACTCTTCTCATGTCTTCCATCTCTGATGGAGATGTTGGGCAATCAAAAATAGATAACTTTGTTCCAACTGAAACAAGAACCCACAATGGTCTACAATCTTGCATATCAACCTCTATAAAATTGAATTGACATACTTATTTTGGCCAAGCCATAGCTTTCTGTTCACTCTATCTCTTCAAATTTACATCCCAAGAATGTGTTTACCTGCACCAAGATCTTTTAATTCAAACTCAGCAGCAAGTTGAGATTTCATTTCTGAAGTCATACATTTTCCTTTACCAATGAATAACATATCATCAACACATAATGCAATAAATAGGAACCAATCACCATCAGTTTTATAATAAACACAATGATCTGATTTAGAATGCTCAAATCCTAATCTAAACACATATGTATCAAATTTTTGGTATGACATCCTAGGACTTTGTTTTAAACCATATAAATATTTCTTCAATTTGCAAACCAATTTAATTTTACCTTTCACCATGCAGTGCTCTAGTTGTGTCATATAAATATCCTCCTCTAATTCACCATGAAGGAAAGAAGTTTCCACATCCATTTTCTCAACCTCTAAATCATAAGCAACAACAATAGAAAGCAAAAATCTAATGGATTCCATTTTTGCAACAAGAGAAAATATCTCACCATAATCAACACCCTCAACTTGAGAGTAACCTTTTGCAACCAACCTTCCTTTGTAATTCTCAATACTTCCATCTGAACCAATATTTTTCTTGAACACCCATTTTCAACCAATAGGTTTTCTTCCTTTAGGCAATGGTACAGGATCCCATATATCATTATTTTTCAAAGCTTCCCTTTCTTCATCCATCAAAATCTTCCAGGATTCAGCATCATTCATACCTAATGCCTCTTCTATTCATATGGGTTCATCCATGTTAGTATTCAAAGAAAAAACACATCTCCAATCATCAAGTGAATACCTTTCAGGTGGTTGTTTGTGCCTGTAGACCTATGAACAAGCTGAGTTGGAGGTTGTTCCTCCTCTTCTGAAGATTTAGAGTTGGATGAGATCTCCTCAACTTCTTGTCTATCCATGGGCCTCAATTCAACTTTCTCAGGTGTAGAAAGAAATCAAATCACATCTTCCTATTTACTTTGTTCTAGCTGCAATTAATAGAAGAAGGCTTAGTTTCTCTAAAAATAAAACTTCTACTATATATTACCTTTTGTGTAATAGTATCCCAAAGCTTGTATCTTTTCACATAATAACTATATCGGATGAAGATACATTTCATATCCTTGTTCTCCAACTTTGTTCACTTCTCCTTTGGAACATGTGCATATTCCTCGCAACCAAAAACTCTATGATGTCTTAATGAAGGCTTGTGGCCTGACCATGCCTCTATAGATGTCTTATCAACAAGAGCTAATGTAGGAGACCTATTAATCAGGTAACAAGCAGTGGCAACAACTTCAGCCCAAAACCTTTGTTCTAGACCAGCACCACTCAACATACTCCTAGCCTTCTCCATCAGTTTCATATTCATTCTTTCTACAACTCCATTCTGTTGTGGAGAATATAGAGTTGTCTTATGTCTATGAATACCAAAATCATTAAATAATATATCAAAAATATTAGAGAAAAATTCACCATCATTATTAGTCCTTAAAATTTTTATTTTCTTTCTAGTCTGCAACTTGACCATTGCTTTAAATTATTTAAATCGATTGAAAACTTTAGATTTACTATTTAAAAAATATACCCATATCCTTCTACTATAATAATCAATAAATGAAATATAATATGTGGATTTACCAATTGAAGGAAAATCTACATGACCAAACACATCAGAATGAATAAGATCCAATACCCCACAAGATTTATGAGAACTCGAGTAAAACTGAATGCGGTTTTGTTTTCCATAAATAAAATGCCCATAAGAACTTGATCACTTTCAGCTTTGTAATAGACACAATGATCAGATTTTGATATCACAAATCCCAAAGACAATACAAAGTAACAAATTTCTGGTACCACATTCTAGGTGACTGCTTTAACCCATACAGAGACTTCTCTAACTTGCAAACTAGTTTTTCTTTACCTTTCTCAACAAAGTGCTCAAGCTGGGACATATAGATTTCTTCTTCAAGATCCCCATGAAGAAATTTTGTCTTCACATCCATCTGTTCGACCTCTAAGTCATACACTGCTGCAAGTGACAAAAGAAATCTAATGGACGTCAGCTTAGCTACAGGAGAAAAAATCTCCCCATAATCAATTCCCTCTACCTAGGAATAACCCTTGGCAACCAACCTCGCCTTGTACTTTTCCACACTACCATCTAGACCAATTTTCTTTTTAAATACCCATTTGCAACCCACAACTTTTCTGGCTTTAGGCAATGGCACCAAACTCCAGGTATCATTCTTTTCTAATGATGCCATTTCTTCGTTCATGGCTTCCAACCAAGAGTCTGAATCAGACATTTTAAATGCCTCCTTTACAGTCCTAGGCTCATCAGTGCTAGAAATTAAATCATAGGCACAAGTAGAATCTATCAAAGAGAACCCATACCTATCAGGTTGTTTTCTTTCATGGGTTGACCTCCTCACTTGCTCAGGCTGAGGTTCTTCTTCTTCTTCAGAACTTTCAGAACTACTTGAGCTCTCCTAATTTTTAGGTGCATTTTAAATTTTCAATTCCTCTTTATCTGGTGTAGGAGGAATTCCAAGTACATCCTTATTGTTTTCTGACTTTGTCTCTGACTGCAGATCCAAGGTAGAAGGCTTCAACTCACAAAAGATTACACTTCTACTATATACAACCTTCTCTATATCAGGATTCCAAAGCTTGTATCTTTTTATGCCAGCACTGTAGCCAATAAAGATACATTTAACAGCCTTGTTCTCCAACTTAGATATTTTCTCATACGACACATGTACATATGCCTCACAGCCAAAAACATGAATATGTCTTAAAGAGGGCTTCTTACCAGACCACGCTTCCAAAGGTATTTTCTCAACAAGAGTAGAATTTGGAGAACGATTAATCAAGTAACATGCAGTAGCAATAGCCTTAGCCCAGAAATTCTCCTCCAAGCTAGCACTACTCAGCATACTTTGTACTCTCTCCATCATTGTCCTATTGAACATTTTTGCAACTCCATTTTGCTATGGAGTAGAAGGTGTAGTCTTATGTCTTTTAATCCCATGATCTTTACAATACCTCTCAAAATCATCAGAACAAAATTCACCACCATTATCAGTCCTTAAGCATTTAATTTTCTTCCAGTCTGATTTTCTACAAGGTTCTTAAATTCCTTAAACCAACTGAATACTTTTGATTTACTTTTCAAAAAATAAACAAATGTTCTTCTCGAATAATCATCAATGAACGATACATAGTACCTTGACTTAGACAAAGAAGGAACATTCGCTGGACCAAATACATCAGAATGAATATAATCTAGCAAACCAGAAGATTTATGAGGAGTGGAATAAAATGAAACACGATGTTGTTTTCCATATATACAATGTTCACAAAATTCAAATTCAAGGTTACAATCTTCAAGCCCCTCAACCAAGTTTTTATTCTTCAAGGTTTTTAAACCTTTCTCACCAATGTGGCCTAGCCTATGATGCCAAAGCATAGTCTTTTCTGTTGGAAGTTTAACTTCCATAGATTTTACACAATTAGGAACATTTCCCTCTTTTCCTCCATGAGTAGCTTTTTGTGACTTTACAGATACATTGTTACATTGAACATCATGTGCATCTAGCTTGTACAAGGTACTAATATGAGAACCCCTTGCTAGCACCATTGAGCCTCTAGTCATCTTGCAGCCATTTCTAGAGAATGTGACTTGCACTCCAATATCATTTAGCATACTTACAGAAAGTAAGTTTCGAGCCAAACCTAGTATATGCATTACATTATTGATTCCCTTTACCCTGCCATCAGGGAATTGGATTCTGACTCTTCCACGGCCAACAATTTCCAAAGTTGAATCATTTTCCAAGTACACCTTTCCACCATTGTATTCTTCATACTTCATAAACCAGTCTCTATGAGATGTCATGTGGAAAGATGCTCCAGAATCAATCATCCAGACATCATTTGATGCCTGCATAGCCAAGGCTGTAATGAGGGCGTCTACATCACTATGAGATGAATCATTGTCGGAAGAATACTTCTTCTTCTTCTTCTCCTCTTTACAATCCTTTCGGACACGACTAGGTTGCCCACAGTTCCAGCACTTCACCTTGGACTTCTTGCTAGGAGACTTTGATCTCCCCTCTGATTTCGATTTAGATTTCTTGTCCTTCTTCTTGCCTTTCTCTTTCGACCTTCCTCTAATAGCAAGGGCCTCCTTCGCCATCTCGAAAAATTTCCTTCTCATCTCTTCTGATAACAAAGAAGCAACAACATCTTCCATCTTGAAACTAGATGTTGTACTCCCAATAGCCATCACTAGGTGATCCAATGAATCTGGCAAAGAACACAATATCAACATACAACGATCCTCTTCATCAATCTTCACACCAACAGATGTTAACTATGCAATCAACATGTTGAATGTGTTCAAATGATCAGCTACAGACCCTCCTTCCTGCATTCTCAAAGTGTACAACTTCTTCCTCAGGAATAATTTATTCACCAAAGACTTCCTCTGATAAATAGATGCTAGTCTCTTCCATAAGGAAGATGCAGTCTTCTCTTCATGCACATTGAGAAGAACGGAGTCTGCCAAATAGAGCCTTATTAGCCCCTTAGAATTTCTATCTGCAAGGTCCCAATCTTCTTGCTTCATTCCTGTAGGTTTAGTTCCAGACACAGCAAGCCACAAATCACGATCCACTAAGAGATCCTCCATTTTGAGTTTCCACAACTCAAAATTGTTGCCATTGAACTTCTCTATTTCAATCTTTCCTGAGGTGCTTTCCATCTCAATCTGTAATTAGAAATTGAAAACTTCTACAAGACTCCCAATGAACAAAAATTGACACAAAAAACCCAATGTACCCACAAGGATAACACAACTGGCCAGGCTCTAATACCACTTGTAAGGAAAGCTAGATACAGAAGCAACTCTCCTAGTGTCAAAACCTTAGGGAAGAATGCAGAGACACTTTTAAATTTTACAATTATAGTCCAATTAATATACACATGAAAAAGATAACAGAAATAGAGTATTTGACAAACACATATGAACACCAGATTTACGTGGGAAAACCCTTACGGGAGAAAAACCCACCACACCAAGAGAAGTCACTTTGTATTACAGTAATAAAGATTACATATAGAGATCTGACTTATCTTTCTAATGTTAGTTTATAGCAGCATTCACCATGAACAACCATGTTACAGAACATTTACATTACAGTCTTCACAAAATAGAATTCATCCACTCATCATACAACCACACACCAATCCGTTGATCCATTGAAAAACATCACAATCTACAATCACTGAGTATAACCATGTTGCCCCTATCTGTCGAGCTTCGTCTCAGTAACAGCCGTAACAGTCCAACTACTAGCGGTTCCCATTCAGCTTCTCTGATTGGCCAATGACTCACCACGTAGGATGGTCTTCTCTTGGTCAAAGTGATCAACTTGTGTTGGCATGTCGGTGAGACACTAACCGTGTCTCCCCGATGCCACAAGACTTAACTATCGATGTCGCCAAGAGTCATCCTTATCACCAAGATGTTACATCGAGTCTAGAGAGCTATCACTCAGACTTCACCATGTCGCCAAGACCTCATACCAACTATCATCACATGTATCGCTATCACCAAGACTTATCGCTATCGGTGAGACATCATACCGAAGCTCCATTAGTCAAATAGACATGAGTGTTCACATTGGCAAGACAATCATCTTTCGCTGAGAGATCATACCGAGTCATTAAGCAACAGTTAGCAAGACTTCTGTCCATCGCTAAGACTTCATATCAAAGTCTTTGTGTCACCGTGAAGACTCCAAGTGTATCCCCATCAGTGAGACCTTCACCAGTCATTGAGACTTCTCCCCAAGACCTTTGAGTTACCCTAAGTGAATACTGTCGGTGAGACATTCCTATTGGTAAGACTTCTTATCGAACACCCAAGACTCTCCCTAAAGGCTTCAACAGAAAATGTTGTCAGCAAGACTTTAGCTATCGCTAGGACTTCAAACAGAAGTAAGCCTTTCGGCCAAGGGTCTCTCCAATATACGAAATGAATGGCCTATCAGCCAAAGATCTCCACTCGGTAGGAGGTTATACCGAACTCAACATGTCATAGCGATAGGATTATTCAGTGAGACTGAAGCAAGGTCACAGTGACCTGAACTGTTCAACAAGATTCAAACTACTAGTTAGCCAGAGACAAAAGATGTCACACCGACTTGGCCCTTTCAGAGGTTTCAGCCTATGGGATTGAGGCACACATTTCAAACAACATTATGAGGACTTTTTGAGCATGCTACCAAGAGAAAAGTAGTTTTGAGCACAAACAAAGCCAAAGTGAATTGCATAGAATTTTAACGAAGCCAAAGTTTACAATACTGTGAAATGGTTTGAAGTTCTCATATGGAGGCTGAAGCTGAGGCAACCCAAATCTTGTATGACTACATGATAGTAGCATCAATTTTCAATATTTTTTATGACACCTCTTACGCATTGCCTGGGATGCTAGAAAACCAGAATGGGTTCACATGCAGGCCCTAGACAAGCCCAAAACTTACAAGGACCAAAGCCAAATAAAGGAGGAATGGGATAATATCCATGACCCCATCCTCATGAAGAACCCTAAGAATCTTAGGGAAGGAGCTTGTGAAAGAATGAAAAGGGCTGATAGTGTAGGGAAAATGGTATATAAGCTATGGTTCAGTGGCCTTCACAGTATATGGTCCCCTTTGTGCATTACTACCCAAAGCTCGTTCATGAGGACATTGAACATTTCAACCTAGATACCAACACCATCGAAGGTTAGAAACTGAGAGTCAACATCAACAAAGAAGCTATCTAGAGCATGTTGTGTATTCCAATGAGCCACTCTATAGTAGACAGAATGGAGACATTTACTCTAGAAAGTGGGTGCACCTTTTGGAAAGGCAGGGGCAAAGCTTTAGACTTTTATAATGTGGAAACACAGAGGCCTCAAAAATTTTGTAATGAACCCCCACAAATTCTAGTTGCACACAATTCCTTCAAGAAAGATATGTAGGACATTCTCTCTATGATGGTGTTTGTTTGTGGCTTGGATGAAGACAAATGGGTGCAGGAATTTCAGCTGGGTTTGGGTTTTCAGCTACGTAGGAGAAATTCCTTGTTCTGGTATGACTTCATAGGAGCCATTTACCAAGAAATTATGAGCCAAATACGAGAGTGTAAGATGTAGTGCAAGTTCAGGTTTCCTTCTTTACTTGCTCATATGTTCTTATAGCAGAACCCTGACTTATTTCATAAAAAAAATGTCATTATCTATTTTTACCGATAAGGGATCCAAAAATCCAGTTTCTATATGGACTCCCCTCCTTTCTACAATGCATGACTAGTATGCATTTTCAAATTTTTTCTTAACTCTGATTCTAAAAGGCTTCGATAAGGATGGTTGTCTCTATCAATTTTCTGCTGACCAAATGGAGTGGATGCAGAGCTTCACTCCTAAATGCAACTAGTTCCTCAAGAGGTATTTTACATTCATCTGCATGTGCGACTTTACCGAGGAGCCATTTCGGCTCCCAGAGTGTGTCACACATAGGGTATTGGCCCTTAAGATGTTCTGATAGATGTCCATTATTGATTATAAATTTTGCGGAGGAAGGGGAAAGAGAGGATTTTTCAAATACCCACTAACGTTCAAATGGGTGGTAATGGTGAAAAATCAATTGCATAAGTTGCTGGAGGAAAATTTGGCTCATCTGGGGATAGTGATGATCTATGACAAGTGGTAGTACAACCCCTTCAATGACTTAGGTAACAAATTCATCAAGGTAACCCACAACCCCCGAACATATTGGGAAAAGTGGCAGAGTCTGATGGAGGAGCATGATGATCTATTGGTGGACCTAGCCTATATTCACTACCAATGATAGTAGGCTTCCATGGCTTCAATTCTACCTCCAATTCAAAAAGTATAATGAGAAGCGCCAAATAGGGGCCGCCCTTTGCAACGAGTTTTCAAGAAAGGAAAATTGGAACAAGGAAAGAATTAAGGATTTCTAGATCTACCGACAAGAAATCCAATGCCTTGATGCTCCTTACCAAAGTGTAGAGATGGATGAAAGATTTGATAAATTGTGGGATGACGCGCATACTAATTCTGAAGAAATTGATGATCTAGATGTCAACCCAGAGGAGACTGAAATGCATACAAATAAGGGAAGAGAGAAGGAAATTGAAGTATAGATGGCCCTAACGCAACAAAAGGAAAAGGCAATGGAGTGGCCTAGAAAAGCCTCTTCAAATGTGTGGTTCAATATATCACAGTCTAGAGCCTTGCATACATGTACTTGGACTGGATAAAGGTCAAAAACAACCTAGTAGTAATAGTTAGAGATCGTACAGGTGGAAGACTCACCAGCCAACAAGAGGCAGCACACATATGTAGCTAAAGAAGAGGGTTCACAGGATCCTATAACAAGCTTGGGGCCCACAATGAGCACGGAGCCAGTGACGAGCCAAGGATCACAGTCATCCACACTATAGGTAACTTTTTCTCCCTCTTCTCTTCCTTCACAATCTTTAGTTCCTCATGTCGCCTCTACATCACCCACCACTTCAAGTGTCAGCCTTTCTTTTCCCACTTCTGCCACAATGGTCATGAGAGGTTTCTCGTAGTTCTCCTAGGTGAGACCATTCATCTTGAATCCTCCGCGTTCCCTTTCATGTTTCACCGCTGCCCAATCCGCATCCACTATCTCCTCTCTTTTTGCATTCACGGCCTCCATTGATACCCCTCCTGCTGCTACTATATCAGGCCCAACTTAGTCCACCTAGTAGATAGAATCCTCCATGACCTCGCTACTGCCAAAACACCTAATGAGTCCTCTTGTTGATTCAAAAACTGGGCTTTGGCAGATTCCTCCATTCTCCCCACAAACAATCTCTCTTTGAGGGAAAAAGTTGCCTGAAATCACTAGGTACCTCTCATTCCCTTTCGTCCTTCCTCCCAGCACACCTTTCAAAGGCGAGCTATTTTAGTTGCTAGCCCAATTTATGGCATATGGTAATAAAACAAAGGAAGAGTGGGCTATTAGAATCCAGAATCAAAGGGCCAAGGATGCTAAGAGGTTGGTCGAGCCAAAGGTGCAGACTATTTTCAATGAAGCTTAACAATCGTTGCATTTTGCAACTATGTATCTGACTGTCATCAAACCATAGGGGGAAATGTAGCTTGAAGATTACAACATGTATTCCATGGGACTTGATATGAGCATAGCCCAACCACAAGAAAAAGTTGATCTCATGGAATAAACACAATGGGTGGTGACCACTAACTTCCTCAAGTCTGGTCGCCAACTGAAGAAGAAAGAAGAAGAGTTGTAACTTGTAAAGGGGAGGATTGTGGCCCTACTGGGGCAAGTGCACACAGAGCTGGCTAAACTTTGAGAGGAACTCGCAAATTTCCAAACCTAAGATTCTAGCCTGGTCACCGAGTTGCAATGAAAAAACCAAGAATATCATAACCAGTTGGCTCAGGCAGAGCAAGAGATGCAACAAAAAATGAGGATTTTGGACATCAACGTGCTCAATTGGAGTAAAAAATGTAGTAGAAGGATCCAGACTTTGAGGTATAAAAGGCTCAATTAGAGAAGGAACTCTAGGAGATAAAGCTTTCCCTTGAGGTGGAATCAGCAAACAAAAACTGGGCCGAGGAAAACTGGTCCGCAAATAGAAGGATCAAGGAATTAACACGTGATGTCAGTTCAAGGGATGTAGAGATTTCCCTTCTAAATAATTCTCTCCAACCCCTTGTTGCCTAGTCGTACTCCCTTCTAGTGGCTCAGTAATTATACATTTCATATTGGGAAAAATTCAAGGCCTTTTTCTTGACCCTTCAGCTGATGCTCCAATTTATGGTGGAGGCGACAAGTTTAGGTAGGGAAGTTCGTGGATCAATTGAGCAATTCCCACAAATCATCGTGGAGAAGGTTCCTAAGGCAAAAAAACTGTTGGATAAGCTATACATGGTCTTGAATGAGGACTTAGCAAACACAAGGATCGAGAATAGCAAGGCCACTGCCAAAATAGCTAACAATTTTATCCATTGCCACGTGACCATCCTCCATGCTAGTGAGTGTACTGCCAAACTAGACCAAACCATGAATAACATGCAAGCTAGGTTCTCCCAGCTAAGTTAGATGGGCTTACCCTCCCCATTTCTTTCCAACAAATTGGTGGTGACTACAGAGTAGATTGTAGTAAAGATAGAAGAGAAGCAGCAAGACACATCCACTTTCCAGAGCTTCATACAACCCCCTACTATAGAAGATATTGAGGGAATCACTCACCCGATAATGTGGTTACTCTTCCAACTCGAGTCCAGGACCGGTATATCCGTGACACTGCCTTACAAAGAAATGATTGATCTCATTGGAACGCAAGAGAATCTGCGTGACATATCAACACCATCCACAGATGACTAGCTGCCTTTGCAGGCCACTCTCTTTAAGCTTTAACTTCATCACCCAATGGGTGGGACTCTGGTCTACAAGCCATAAATTTTTTTGGGTTCCTTATTCCATAGACGAAACGCCCCTGGTAGTCACCAAAATTTGTGACTGTTAAATTCCTCAAGCTCCCTCAGGGTGGTTTTTGTTTTCACTAAGTATCAGCCCATGCCTCATCTCTTTGAACTTCATCTGTTGCTGCCACATGTCTGCTAGGTTCTCACCATAGGGAAGCCTTCCTTCAATCTCCTACTGGCTTCTGCCATGCTTCCACGTGTTGTCACCATGGACACTTAAAGGCTGCTTTCCTTCACTTTTCAATTAGGTCCCATCTGCATCCCATGTAGCTTCCATCTGCATACACTTCTTGGTGGACCCCACAGTCGGTGCCAATGGTAAAGACTGCTCCATGTGTCTTCATCATGGGGAATTTTCATTGTAGGAGGAGGAATCAATGAATGGGCCCCGACTAGTCACCACGTGTCTCTTTCATGGGGACTTCATTGAAGGGAAGGAGAGAGTGAGTAGCAGGCCCCACCAACATGCAATGTATTCTAAACTACCTTCGTGGGTGAATGACATGTCTACACGGGAGTTTGCTAGGACCACTGCCATCATTTGGGGGGGATGCTTTTGTTCGAGAAGTGACTATGTTCCATGACCCAAATCTTTTCTGTTGCAATGACCAAAGGAAATCATTTTTCTAGCCATCATTGCTCATGATACTAGATCTTTTCTATTTCTAGCCCACCAGGTGGTGGGATTTTTATCTATATATATTGCTTCTTCCTTCTAAAAATGAGTTCGGAAGATACAAAAAATTTAGGGAAAAGACACCAGGCCTTTTGTATTTCTTTTATATTTTTGTATGACTCTCAGACTGTGCCATTGTTTGGCCTTTCTATTTCCTTAAGCTATTTGATAAAACATTATACTATGCCATTGTTGTCCTAGATTGTTCATTTGTACAACTTCTATGATTTAAATACAAGTTTGTTGGTTCAGATCATGTATTTGACTCTTCTTTTCAATAAATGTGTGTGAAAATTATTTTATTTCATTGAATGAATTATTCAGGTTTGCATCTTTGATTTATGTTATTCTGGGACATAGTATATTGTTGAACAGACCCTTAAATCACATCCAAAAGATAGATTTTTCATGCCTTATATCTAAATCATGGTGCATCGCCTTAGTTAGATTTTTTATTTTTTATATCTCCTTCCTTTTCCCATTCCAAGACTCCAAATACAGAAGAAATCAGCTTCTTTAAAAACCCGGAGGTCACTCAGTTTAGCGCAATTGGTCCCCCATTAACTGAATTTCCCATTAAGGCTATTACCTTGCCAATCTTTGGCATCAATATTACCTATGAATTTATCCAACCAAATGGCCATGTACATTGCAAATAGCACATTAATTCTCATGTAATTTCTCAATAAATTGGAATATTAAAAGGGTCTACTCCTTTACAACACTCAACATTTAGAGCATGAGGATACAAAAGTACATTGCACTTCCAAAAATAAAATCTCAAATAAAATAGAAATTTGATAATTGAATTTGATTTTTTGTTTAATGATCAAGAAAATGCACCATGAATACAAAACCCAAATCAATTCCTTAACCTAGGAAATAGAGTCAATCTCAACAAAAATATAATTGGATAACATATTAACACTTAGCACCACAAATCTTCTACAATATTGCATTACAACATCATATCATTATATCCTAAACAAAAACTTCTTATAAAGATCCTGATACTCAAATTACATGAATATATAGCTTCACCTAAGCAATGTAATTAATTCTTTGAATTAAAACAAACATGAAATCCATACATAATTAAAACGCAATGAAGATCAACAAAAAAAACCTTGATCACTTTATTCATAACTCACATAACAAATACACCAGGAGAGAAATGGACTTGAATTTTCACTATCATCTATATTCAAATGCTATTATTGTTATCAAAAATTACATTTTCATATCAACTAGACTCAAAACCTAAGACAAAACTCTAGACTATTCTCTATATTCTCATTAAAAAATTTTGATTTGTGATCAATCAACAACCTATACATTTGGCTGTGAATTCCTTCTTATAGAAACAAAGGAGAAAACAAGACTCGGACCAGAATGTACACATGTCTTATTCTCATTGGGCTATTACAAAATATTCCCCAATGTAGTTATATTTGCAACTCGATAGGGGGATATTCATATGAGAAAAAATTCCTTTGCACATTGCTTGAAGAAGATAATTCTTGCCCTCCAAAGGGCATCACTCTATCTTTGTAGCAAACGTCACCATATCAACATGCCAAAGAGACTCTTGAGACTATCTCATCAAGATTCCACTATCACCTCGATGTGGCTCCATTGTTCCATCAAAGAGACCCAAAAATGACTCCTACTGATGTGGTGAAGTCTCTCTGATAAATGTTAATCATCATCTATCCACATGTCACGTGTCCCTTTTTCATTTTTCACTTGTCATTTCAAATCCATTGCTTATTGATATTTCATCCTTGGCTTCTTTGAAAGGGTCCATGATGCTTTAGTGCCTAGCAATGAGAGGAATATTCCATTGAATATCCCTTAACTCCTCCATTACTCATTGCCAATGCATTCTCCATGCTTCAAAATTTAACCGTGATTCCTTGAGATAAAGTGATTGACATAAGGCTTAACTCTCCTTCACTCATTTTTGATATTCATTTTCCTTCACATATGCCATCAACAATGTGAGCAACACATTCAATGAAATCCTAGATGTTAGATCAGATTGTATTCCCTTGCTTCCTTCATCACTCATCGCTAATGGGAAATTCCTTTGGAAGGGATTTCTAGCGATGCCTTGAACCCCAATGATGAGAACCTATATTGGCATTGTCCATCACTCATCATTGATTCACCTTTCAATAGCTAAATCACATTAGTGATGAAAGAAAAGTAGTGATAGTTCAAGATTTAGCCATGTGTCCTAGTTGTAGGATCAATGGTTATAGTAGGCTTCACTCCCAACAACAAACACATTAGCAATACAACGCTTTGAAATAATAGAGCTACAAATTTCATCACTCATCGCTAATAGGAAAATGGATAGTAGGAGATGATGCACAATGGACAATGAGCCAATAATACAAAGGGCTAAAGTTTTATTGCTCATCACCAATACAAGGCTAGCGGTCATGAAGCAATATTCCCTAAGCGATACACCGAGCGATAGACCATGACTTAAACAAGAACAATTTGCATGTGCTCATAAGTTGTTTTAAAAGGGGGACTAACTAGGACCATGAGGTGAATAGTCATAAGACCCAACCCATGATAAATACCTAGGGAAAAAGATGATTTAAAGGAAAACAATACTGTGGGAAATCTTTGAAGAAGTTCATGAGATGATAACCATAGACATAAGGGACCGATTAATACATTGATACTAAAGACTCGGGTTGTTTTTAAATGTCTGAAAAACCAACCACAACAAGTCAATTGAGAATTAGACCAAAAGAACAAGGATTAAAATGAAAGGGAAATATGCTTAGTAAAACCAACTATGTAACATAAAACCCTAAACCCTTGTGACCACATTTCAAACTCAGGCCACCTAAAACTAAGAATCAAACCAAGTAAAGAAATAAGATTAGTGGAACATGAAAATTTTAAGGGTTCCACCATAATAATCAAATTCTTCTATCATGCCATGAATGTAGATTCTGATATCCTTAATTGGTAGAACCCTATAAGGAATGTGTGAAAATGTACCTAGGGGGTCATCTTCTATGGACTTCGAGGGATAATTCTTGAATTTTAGTTGTGTTTTTTTATTACTTCTATATCCCTCGATGTAGCCATTGTGAAATAGATTCAAACTAATTTTCCAACAAAGTTGTTCAAAAACTAGGGTAAACAGATTCATAAATACCTTTATCTTCGCTTACTAAACTAGGGTTTCAATGCACTAAAACTCAAATTGCCTTGAACAATTGGAACTATTTTTTTTCTTCTTTTCTCCTTCTCAAATTCCTTTGTGAAATGAATTTTTCTTAATGGATTTACTTATAATCCATCAATTTGACCTAATTTTGCATTGAATGCTTCAAACCATAAAGCTATCAACCCTTTATTTGTATGCATAGTTAACTTCTAAAGCTCTGCAAACTTCCACAACATCATATTTTCTTCCTTCACCAATACATCAAGCATGTTGATCTACATCACATATCTTCATGCTAAGGTATCAACACCTCCTCTTTGGCAGGGGACAAAATATTTCCATTAAATCTCCCCTTAAGCCAAATCTCTTAGCTTAGTTTCTAGAGGAAACATCTACATTGGAGGATGGTACAAATTCTTCCTTTTCTTTTGTCTCTTCCTTCTTTCTCCAAGTTTTTTCCATTTCCTTCTTTGCTTCTCTGGATCCACCTTTTTGACTAGTTCATTCCCTTTTACCAAATTATCTTTCCTTGTATTTTTGCTTCTATAAAACCTAGAAATGTGTCCAGGTCTACTGCAATTGTAGAATACAACATTCTTCTAAAAAATATTCCTTCCATTTATTCTAGATCTAAATTGATTAGCTTTATGTCCAAATCCATAGCATGTATAACAGTAACCATTGAAAGATTGAATCATTTTACCATTGTTATAGCCATTCATCATTTGATTTCTACATTCACTTCCTCTATGACCAAATATTTTGCATGTAAAACATTGACTAGTAAAGTATGGAGCATTATGTTTCATTAACATTCCATTGTTTTATGTCTAAATTTATCGAGGGAATAACCATTGAAATAAGGGTAC
>VDFB02270651.1:591855362-592135273 GCA_007258455.2 Sequoia sempervirens | reverse complement strand
GAATTCTCAACTAGAATTGACAATGTAAAAATGTCTTGTTGTATGAATAGATATACCCAGTGATGTTTTGAAATATGGGTCAAATAGTTGTATAAAGGGTCTGTATTTTGGAAACTCATAGGTTGAATTAGTCATATAGGTGTATGCTTTGTTACTGTTATTGGGACAATTCTATAATAGATTTTTGTACTTAATCGAGCTACAACCGAAGGTTTTCTTCTTGATTATTTCCTATTGGTATGCTCGTTTGAACCAGGTTTTGTAATATCTCCTATTTATATATAATAAATTATAGTGGCTTGCCACTTTTTCTCCTCAAATCCACTTGGGTGCAACTTCATTTTTAGCAACTTTCATGAAGTTTTTAAGGAAATAAATGTTTCCAACCTTTCCATACCCTATAAATTCATCAAACACGTCTATTAGGACTTGCACAAGCTTGATCCAACCTTAAATCTTGTTGCCCCCACGTTTCATTGACATTAGCAAGTTGTAACCACCATTTTTCGTGTAGGAGCACCTACACCACAATATCATTGTGGATCATTTCAATGACTAAAGTGTTAATATTTTGAGTTTTTTTCTTTAATGAGATCTAATAGGATCAATGGTCATGTATTAGGAGGATTTTTTAGGTTTTAGGGTAAAAAAAACATGGAGATCCCAACTTGTCCTAGTTATTGCTTTGTAGCCTTTGAAGGAAAAGTTAGTAAATTTGTTTAGGGAAAAGAAAGAACAGTGTTTTGAACATGTAATGATGCTATTTCAAGCCATTAAGTGAGGTCTTAGTAAAGTTAGAAGTGGAAAAGTGCAACATTTCATTATGAGTCATATTAATGTGATTTTTTTTTGTATTTTGGCCTTCAACGGTCATTAAGGTTTCAAAATTCAGTTAATATTGGTGGTTAAAGGAATTGGGAGTTGGATTCCAAGGCATAGAAATGTACTTAAGGCCTTCAAGGGCTCGAGACAGGTTTGGTTGAAGGAGTTTTTTTCTTTGAATCAATAAAGTTTCAATTGCTCAGTTCATATTTTACTGTTTTTCTTGTGTTTTTTCCTATGCACAAGCCATTCAAGCATTTTTGTATCAAAAATTTATGTAGAAGCATTATTACATGTCTTGAATTTATTCTAAATTCTAATAGAGGGTTTATTTATTCATTTTGTGCCTCAAAACTCACACTTTCTTTAGACGGGTTCCTGAACAGGGGAATAAGAGTTTTGCAATTTTAATGGCTTGAATTTCATCCCACCTACTGTGTGCCAATGTGACTCGGTGGGATGAGTTGGTAGGGCTTAGGAAATGATATTTCAAGAGTGGAAGGCATGGAGAACTGGGTTTTGAAATAAAATGAAGAGTTAAAGGTCTAAAAATGGTGGTTTTTTTTACTTGAAAATAGAGGTTTACCCCTAGGGTTTGCAAAAATCTCTAAGATACCAGAAGTTTCTTTGTTTTCCAATCATATTGGAGCCTAAATAAAGGTTTCTAAGGTGGTGGTAGAGTCTGAAAGGTTGTGGAAGTGCTACATCCAATAAACCCTCAAGAATTACACTAAAAACAAGGGTTTTCTGATTTGATGGTTACAGGTCTATACAAATGGAATCCAATTGTAGAATCTTTGTTTCTTGGGAATTTATTTGCTTCCCCAAGGTTTGAGGGGTTTGTGTGGTGTTTGAAGGTATGTTGCTTTGCATTTTTGGGCTAATTGAGTAGCCTTTTCAAGGGTGAATGTATAGGAAGTCAATGTTGGTCCAAAGGAGTCTATGTTGTTTCTTATATATGTTGTTTAACTTGGATATGGGTGTTTGAATCAGTCATGTGTTGGTCTGGTGTTTTGGAAAATTGTGGAGTAATTGGACAAAAACTAGTTTCTCACTATTACAAGGGTTTAAGGGGGTTAAAGAGGGGAATGTGTATTTAGTTTCTTGTCAAGTTTTAAGGGAGTTTTGGACTATTCAAAGAGGTTAGAATAATCTTGTTAGATGCCTCAAATAGGCAGGTTGCAAAGAATTTGTGATTGTGCCCTTGTATCTGCATCAATTTTTCACCTAATTTCACTCAGTCCAATATAGCTCGGAGTGATTCAGTGTATTTGGGTGCAAGCCATCCCTAGCACATAAAGCGTACTATCTGGACGTATTTGGAATATTTTTTTTTGGTCATGGTTGTTGAATGAAAGTTGCACCACTTTGCAACTTTACACTGCTTGCATCTGACAACTTTTCCCTTAGCTAAAAACTTGCCACCATGAGAAAATGCCTTTGAGATAGAAAAAACCAAGAGAGGTTATTGTAGATGGGACAAACACGGTCCCATAGTCTCAAATGGAGAGTCTGTAAACATCACGGTTTCCAAGAAATATCCCTTCAAATATTCTTTCCTTTTAGCACTTTGGACTCTTAAGGGAAATCATCAGTCTAATGTAGCTCAGAGTGATTCGAAGTATTTGGGTGAAAAAGAAGACCATACCTAGCATAAACGTACCCATTCAGACGTGTTGGAACAATCCATTTGGTTGTATGAGTTGTTGAATGAAAGTTGCACAACTTTGCAACTTTACACTGCTTGCATCTGACAACTTTTCCCTCAGCTGAAAACTTGCCACCATGGGAAAATGACTCTGAGATAGTAAAAATGAGAGAGGTTATTGTAGATGGTCCAAACATGATCCAAGAAATATCCCTTCAAAGATTGTTGCCTTTTAGCACTTTGGACTCTTAAGGGAAATCATCGATCCAATGTAGCTCGGAGTGATTTGGCATATTTGGTTGCAAAAGAGGACCATCCCTAGTGTAAACGTACCCATCCGGACGTATTGGAATAGTCCATTTGGTCGTACGAGTTGTTGAATGAAAGTTGCACCACTTTGCAACTTTACACTACTTGCATCTAACAACTTTTCCCTTAGCTAAAAACTTGCCACCACGGGAAAACACCTCTGAGATAGAAAAAACTGAGAGAGCTTATTGTAGATGGGCCAAATACGATCCTATAACCTCAAATGGAGAGTCTATAAACATCATGGCTTTTGAGAAATATCCCTTCAAAGATTGCTACCTTTTAGCACTTTGGACTCTTAAGGGAAATCATCGGTCCAATGTAGCTTGGAGTGATTCAGCGTATTTGGGTGCAAAAGAGGACCATCCCTAGCGTAAACATACCCATCCAGACGTGTTGGAATAGTCTGTTTGGTCATACGAGTTGCTGAATGAAAGTTGCACCACTTTGCAACTTTACACTTCTTGCATCTAACAACTTTTCCCTCAGCTGAAAACTTTCCACCATGGGAAAACACCTCCGAGATAGAAAAAACCATGAGAGGTTATTGTAGAGGGGCCCAACACGATCCCATAGCTTCAAACAAAAATTTTTTAGGCATCACAGTTTCTAAGAAACAGTCCATCAAAGATTGCTGCCCTTTTGTACTTTGGACTCTTAAGGGTTTTCCCTGATTGAACGTAGCTTGAATTACTTCAGCCAATTTGGGTGCAAAAGAGGACCATACCTAACCTAAATGTAACCATTTGTACATGATGGAATAGTAGGTTAGGTCATACGAGTTGTAGAACAAGATTAATTTATGTAGCTACAAGTAGTTTTTCACCCTCCAACTGAACTCCAACGCTGATTTTTGTGTGAAAAAAAGCCATGAGACCATAGCTTGATGCTTTCTTTTTAATGGAAACTAGTGGGCAGCAGAGTTAACTTCTTCATAGATTTAGCGCTTGAGATTTCAAGAAGACATCAAAATGGCTAGTGTACTAAATAAATTCTTATGATTTCTAAAGAATGTTGATAACTCTACTCAATTGGCTTCTTTTTTCAAAATCATACAAATTGAACCTTGGTATCAATAGACTTTGTATATCAAGCAACCACAATTCAAGTTTTAATGATGAATATTTATCATGCATATTTTAAATGACATTCAAGTTTATGGTGGTTTTGTTGTTTATATCATAGAAGCATAAATCTGCAAAAAAACTCGATTAATCACGATTTTTAAAAAATCTGCAGGCTGGATGATTTTTTCCCCAATTTTTTGAAAAAATCATTGACCTTTTGGTCAATGATTTCTTCCCATTTAAAACTTCAAAATCGCCAAAAAACATGTTTAAAACCTGTAAAAAGACGCAAATAACATCACGTTGATTTTTCATGTGAAAAAAAAATCATGAGACTATAGCTTGTTGGTTACTATTATTCTTTGATAGAATTTTTCCAAGCATCCATAGCTTGTTCCAAAACACCTATTTTAGGCTTTCAGCCATAGCAGCAAGGCAGTGAACTGTTTGATAAAATGCTTTGGTAGACATGTATGAAAAATGTGCTAGCATAAACAAGGAGCTTGATCATCAGGAGGTTCTGCCCTCTAGCACGTCATTTGCTACAATTGATTTTTTTGGAACTTTGTACTTAGTTTATAGGTTGACTTTGTACAAAGTCACAAACTATATTGTAATAGACATTTTGACAACTATCACCATCTGATATTTATGCAGTTGTAGTATATTTTGTGCAATGTAATCAGCGATATGAATATAACCGATGAAAATCTATTTTCTATCATTCATGGATTGAAATCTGTATTTTATTTGGCTCTCAATGTCTATATGCTATGAAAATTCCATTAATTTTTTTTTTAAAGTAGTTTCTAACTGTTTTCTTCAATTTTTTGCCTTTTTTTGTAAATTCATTTTTTCCCCCTTTTTAGCCATAACAACAAGCGAGTGAACTATTTGATAAAAAGCTTTGGTACACATGTATACAAAATGTGGTGGCATAGACAAGGCAGTGAATTGTTTGAAAAAATGCCTCAAAGAAATGTGGTCTCATAAAATTCCATGACAAGCAAATGCAATTGACAATTGCTCCTAGTTATTAGTTGTGTAATGTGAAGTAATTGCATAATTGCTTAGGTTGAATTTGTAAAAACTATATTGTAATTTAAATTTTTTCATCTATCAGCATCTAGTTGTTAGGTATGCAATGTGAAATAATTCTTTGAGTTTGAAAGATGTGTAATGCAATGTAATCAGCGATATGAATATAAACTACATAATACAACCATTCTTTTTTATGCTCATGTACATTGATATTTAACCATTGCTCACTTGATTAAAATTTCAAAGAGTTTAATCATGCACATGAGGAAGAAATTAAATTTCGATTGTCAACTTCTATATATCAAATTATCCAATAATCTTGAGTGTATCTCCATATACAAAAATGGCATCAATTCCAACTCAAACAAATTTTTACAAAATGTGGCATATGCCATCTCGATGTCTATTCAAAATTTACATGCCAAAATGTCTATCTCATCCTAAACTACTGGTGGATCATCAAAATGGAGCCTCTTTGCAGCACTCGTTGGCTCTGAAGGTAACTGCACAAGAAAAATTTAAACCACAATTGATATTAGTTATACTATATGATTTAAAATCGAATAATTAACATCGAAATCAATATACATTGAATTATAATTAAACTCTAAAATTGTAATCTTGATTACCTGAAATATTCATCTCTTCAAAGGGTCAGGAGTCCTAGAATATGCCCCTCTCAAAGAACTGACCAAACCAACTTTTGTAATGTCAATCTATATATGTGAACAAAAACATAAAATTGATCCAAGTTAGCATAAAATTGTCGGTAATAGGAACATATAAATACCAAACACAAAATAAAATAAACACATACCTCTTTAGGCTGATCTTTTTCTTTATCTCCTTTAGGTTTTTCGACACCTCCACCTTGAGTTGTTTCAACACCTACTCCTTCATTTGTTCTAATATGTACTCCTTCAGGCATTGTGGCACTTGCCAACAATGATGTATAGCTCATAACTGCCTGTACATAAAAATGACAAGTACATATGAAACTACTAATCTATATTGATGTATGTATAATCAATATAAGATCTTAAAAATCTTAATTCAATTGAATTTGAGTTCAATTACCTTCTCCTTATCTAACATTGCACTTCCATAATCTGGAAAAGGTTGCACCTTGCTCGCACTTGTCAACAATGACATATAGCTCATAACTGCCTATACATAAAAATGACAAGTACATATGAAACTACTAATCTATGTCGATGTAGGTATATAATCAATATAAGATCTTAAAATTCTTAATTCAATCGAATTTGAGTTCAATTACCTTCCCCTTATCTAACATTGCACTTCCATAATCTAGGCAAGGCTGTACCTTGCTCGCACTAGGTATTTCCTACAAGAGGAAAATAAGATAAACGTACAAGTTATTATATAATATCATTTATGACAATTCAAATGACAAGCAAGTATATAATAAAAAAATGTAAACAAGTGAGTCCGAAAATATATATTGTGTGTGTGTGTCGAGGCCAAATGAAATGGCCCTAAGGGTGCTATCAGTCACCTATGCGAGCTCCTCTTCAGACATCAACTGTTAAATAGACCATGTAAATAAATATTAGTACATTATACTATCTCTTATTAATATTCATTTAAAAACAAATGCAAGCTATGAATTTACAACTTAAATCTTACCTGTGTCACTATTCCAATGTCCCCCTCTCTAGCAGGAGAGGACTCTATACAGTGCACTCCACTCCCCTGAGTCTGATCTATAATTTCCACATTATGGAGGTCATAATCAAAAGTGTCCAAGGGATGCTCGGCGGGCTGTACAAGAGGACCCAAGCATATCTAGCGGCACCTGAAGCAAGTATGTGGCACACAAATATGTGGACTTGATGAGGATGATGCAGCAGCACTCGAACCATCGCCAACATCACCAGAATGTGGCTGAGCTACTATAGAAGCATGCAAAACAAAAATGCCACTCAAAGAGTGAATAGCCTGGATAGTTTATGTGGCCACATCCTGCATAATATATGGATGATATACTAGAGGTGATGGAGGAAGGGGAGGAAGGGGAACATATGGGTGCAAGACTACTCTAACTGCCCCTGGTCTATCCTAGGGCATACCTCCACTAACACCCTGGAAGGGTTTAATGTTAAAGTAATTGACATGATTCCCTAACACAAACTCAGCATATAATTTTTTAATAAAGTAAAATGGTATATCACAATTGTTGTTCGGTGGCTTATCAAAAACCATACACCAACAATCCCCAAAGTTATCTACAATGTCCCTATGCATGCACCATTTTATAGAAAGTTTTGGTTTATTAACATTAACTAGCAAACCAGTGCGTGGGTTAACAAATAAAGAGGCTATTTGGGCTTTGGTTATTCTGAGATCTTTCACATCATCATAAGACAATCCACATGCATAATATTCCCTCATGTCTTCTTGCCACAAATGAAAGGCATTGTGTTGGGTGGAGAGGGTTTCTATATTTTTAATTATATCCTTCAATGTGTTTGACATCTCGAATAATCGAGGGATTCTCTTATAAACTTCAGAAATGCCCTTTAATTGCTGCAATTTTTCACCAATTAATTCTTCAATTGATGGTTGCAGAGGTGGTGGAGCTTTTGGTATTTGTGCATTTTCATTCTCAGCTGGTGGATCATTTGGAATTTGTGCATTTTCATTTTCAGCCATAATGCCTGATTAAAGTTAAAAACTAATTAATCTAATTAAAATTAGATAGTATAAATGAAAATATTGTAAAAATACCCTAGTTTTAAAAAAAAAAAAAAAAACCCTACTTTTTAACAAAAATCTATAAAATTCTCTAATTTTTAATACAAATACATAAAAACACTATTTTTAAATCAAAATCCATAAAAAAATTCATTTTTAATCAAAATCCATAAAAAATTTTTAATAAAATCCATTCTAAACTCAAAATTTTCAAAAAATCAATCAAAACCCTATTTTGAAAAAATCCATAAAAAATTAATTGAAATTATACAAATCTAATTCAGAATTTGATCAAAGCAAAGAAAAATCTAAAATCTAACCTTTTCAAAATGGATATCGGATAAATCAAATATATGATATGCGAAGAACCTCCTCACTATGCATCACGGCCTGTTTGTGAATGTCAAATGATTTGAATAGGCCCGATTTATATATATATATATATATATTTACTTCAAATCAGATATCCGATTTGGATCGAATATCCGATATGGAGATCTTGGTTTGGTTATTGATTTGGAGGTGTGTACTGACACCTAAGCCACAAAAAAGTCAACTCGACATTTTCACCTTTTTGGGTCAATGAAAAATGTAATTTTTTCCCCATCGCCACTTTTTGACCCATCATGATCCTGCACATACCCTTGTATAGACTTCAAAAATTTTCAATCATGGGATCACAATGTCAGAATAAGAGGAAAGATAGGAAGATATTGACCCCTAAAGAAATTGAAGCAAAGAGACAGAAGGAGGAAAAAATACAAAGAGATAGAAGAATTTGAATTCCACAACTATTGAAGATAAAAAAATTGTGGAGACCATGGAAGTAGATGATAAAAACTTGTAAGAGGTGAATGTGGAAACTAATACGATTATAAAAACTACTCCTAGTATGTCTTCAAATCTCCCTTTCAATGCTATGGATAATTTTTCAATAGGCACAAATTCAGGTACATCTTCAAATCCACCTTTGAATGAAATTGAAATGGTGTTTATGGGAGATTTAAAAGAAGCTGGATATAACAATGTTAACATCGATAATATTTGTAGAGTTCAAGATTTGAGTCAAATTGTTGTTGAAAACGAAAAGAAAAATCATTTTTTTGTTGAAAATGAAGATAAAATTAGTTTTCTTGTTGAAAATGCAAATGAAAATCCTTTTATTGAAAATGGAAATGAAAATCCTTTTATTGAACATAAAAATGAAAACCATTTTGTTGATTAAAATGAAGATGAAAATGAAAATCGTTTTGAAGTTGAAAATGAAAATGAAAATCTAGGATGTGATGTTGAAAATGAATATATATTTTTTAAATTGAAAGTGATGTTTTGGATAATCTTCCTAGTAAGATATCTTGGAAAAAATAAGAACACATACCAATAGATTATACAAAAAATTCTTTTATTGTAAAAAACTTTTAATTCAATGTCAACTAATGATGCAATTGATGAGAATGTGGAAAATGAGAAAAGTAATGAAAAAGTTAGGCATTTTTGTTAAACCAAGAAGAAAAGATCAATAACTAAAATATGCTATGTCTATTTTTGCTAGTTTCATTTAATCTATTAGAGAAAATAGTTGATATAAAGATAAGAATGCAACAAGAAGATCTATAAAAACTACTATAGTTAATAAAGGAACTTTGAATAAAAGAATGGTAATAAATATTAGTAAATTTTCAAAAATACATCCTAGAACATTGCTAAGAGCAACAAAAAGAAGAGAAAGTATAGAAAATGATCCAATCAACCAATGTTGGAGTTTTAGTGGTCGACTCCTGAGGTTTGACATGAAATTGAATGTTGAAATAAATTCATTAATTAAAAAATATTGGCATGATAATTGTAGGGTATCATCTAATACTAGAGATGTTTTAAAATTAAGAGTGGGGTCCAAAGTTCACGATCCTCATTCAAAACACCTATTAGATACAAAACAAACTGAATTTTATAGAATTTTTTTGGGTGATTTAGTGTTACTTGGTAATATTAAAATAAGTCAAAGGAATTTTGAAATGTAAACCTTCGTATGTAAAAATTAATAAGCAATGAATATCTTGCTATTGTAAAACACATGGTTAATTTTGTTATTTTTATTATGTTTTTTGATATATACGTTGTACTTTGCATACTAACATGATTATGCAGGAATGTGGTATTAATATGCCATCTCAAACAATAAGGGAGTTTATATCAAGTTTGTTTTGTGAAAGATCTAATAGGAAATTATTTTATTTAAGTTCTTGTATTTCTAGACAATGCACTAGTTGTGGAAATCTATCATTCTAAGAGTTTGTATGCATGAAAGTGTTGATAATGATTTTGGAAAACAATTAGTAGATGTTAAAATTTTAAGAATGTTGACTATTCTTTAAAAGATGGAAAAATTGGAAAGCATTGTGATTTAGTTACAAAAAAAGTTAGTGTACATGCAGTCATCAAAATTTAAGAATAAGATTGTACCTAAATATGTCATGCACTCTCAACATGCTTGATGTCTTGATGGCCAATTTTGTGCATGTATAGACACATTTCCAATTGGTACTATACTATCAGTTGTTGATTTTACAGAAAACAATATTCTAGCTTCACAAGAGGAAATTCAATCACAGTATTATAATTCAGTGCAAGTGGCTATGTTTGTTCATATTTTTAATAGACATGAAAATGATAGCACAAAGGATGATAGAAAAGTTTTGAGGGAGTATCATTTCTATTTGAGTGACAACCAGTTACACTTGTCAGAGTTTATTCAATACTATTTCAATATATTTTATACAAATTTAAGAGAAAGAGGAATCCAGATGACATAACACCTCATATGGTTAAATAATTATACAGGACAGTTCAAGAACACTCGAATGTTCTATTGGTTAAGTAGGGTTCACAAGGAACTTATTATCCAACATATGTGGAGATTTTTTGAAACTGGACATGGTAAAGGAGAACATAATGGAGCTAGTGCGTTTGTTAAAAGAATTATTGCTAGAGAATAATTGAAATTTGAGGATGCAGTAAAATTTAAAGATGCACATGGGATTGTGGATCAGTGCAATACAATATTATCTACACTTGGTTTGAGCAAGTACTCTACATTTTTCCAATTCTTTTTTTTGTTTTCAAAGGGTGATCCCACAATACTATTTTACAATTTTTGGCCAAACTGGACATTGAACTAATTTTTTTTAACTAAATATTTACTTTCGGGCACCTATAGCGGCTAAACCATGAGGAATTTGAAGATGATGCAAACTAGTGATTTGTGATATTTTGTCTGTAGATTCTAAATTATTTTTTTTCAAAAATTTTGGAATCAAATTGCACTTATTTTTCCATCTCCTTCAAAAACTAGTTTTTAACAGTAAACACCATTTTTAAAGAGTGATGTTACTAACTAACACAACTTTTTTAATATGAAGGATAAAGTTCTATTTTTTTTTTTAATTTAGATTCGTAACTACGATATCTAGTGCATGGAATTGGTTTCATAGCATTTCATTGAAGAAAAAATTCATTAAGTTTCAAAGTCAAGCTAGTTACAATTTAGACATGATTTACTGGCTAAAAAATAACTTTTTTTTATATGTATCAAAATTCAATCTTTTCTTTTTGTTGGATCAGGGACATCAATATCTAGTGCATTGATATTTTTCAATTTTTTTAATAATCTACTATTTTTCCTCATGTACAGAAAAGAGAGCTTGATTTTTGGTGAAAAGCCTATGTTTAATCAAACTAAAAAAAATACATAATAAAACCAAAATATATCAAAATTATATTTGATGGATAGCTCATTCCGAGGACCACCATCATCCAGTTGGGTCTATGAAGTCTCCTCCATTTTCATCCTCAACCCAAGCTTCAAAAGGAAAAATTTTGTAGAGATTTGGTAGAAGAGGAGAAGAAGGGGGAGAAAGGGGGGTTCGTATGGACCCCCCTTTGAGCAAACCCCCTAACCCTTTTGAGCAAAGGGGGTTCGTACGAACCCCCCTTGTTTTAAAGTTTTCCTTTGTCTTAATTTTAAAAAATGTGCCAAAAGGTAGGCCCCATCATTAAAAAAGGTCCGCTTGAAGGAGAGTTTGAGAAAACCCATTTTGGGTCCATAACACCCCAATTTGTGTGAACCACTAAAAACCAATTTTTTTTTCATGGGAGCATTTTTGTAATTTTCCTTCCTCAACAGAATTGTAAACCAATATTATGAGATCACCCTTGAAGAAGAGAAAATTCTACCTAGACTTGACTGTGAGACAATTAGTAGATCTACTAAATGGTGTTCATTTAAGAGTTTGAATGCAAGCATATGGACTATCTAGACAAGGGAGATTGCATGTTTTTGTCAATTTTGTATCTCAGGAGAATGGGAAGCATGTGAAAATACATCATGGGTTGAAAGTGGAAGCAAATATTGTTGACAACCACACAAGCACACGATCAATATGAAATGACAATTGAAGACAATGATCAATTGTTTACATCAAAAGACTATGAATGTCTTTCAGACCTTGTACAAGAAGGTGAATTAATTCAATTTATTTTATTTTATATTTCACTTTATTACTATTTTGTAATACTAAATTATTTATTTATATACACATGAATGGATGTATGCAGATTGGTCAAATTATATGGACATGAGCAAAATATTAAATTAAATTTTGTTTGTAATACATGTGTATGTTGTTGTTGCACCTAAGGGAATGAAGAGGAAATGGAATATTGGTTGGATCATTGTGTGGAGACTAAACATAAGTGTTTTATCCTAATAGTGTACCCTTGCTGAGTAAACTTAGCCTATTAGTGAAACATTAGAAAGCTTCCTTGATTGTGGGATCAGATTTTGGAAGCTAACCTCCAAAGTAAGCTGGCTCTTATGGTACTCACCTTAAACTAACTAAACTAATGTTTTTCTACTGAAAGACTAAATCCTAAGTTGATGCACCAAAATTTTATCTAAAACTTGTAAAGCCACTTATACACACAATTTCAACCAACAACAAAGCTTGACATGCACAACTCAATACCTATATTCTTTTGCATAAATATTTCATAAGGATTTAATGCTTACAATCCTAGAAGGAAGACATACACTCCTCACAACTTGAATCACTTGCATTTCAACATAACCTATAGCCTGCAACATACATATTTTTTGAAAAAAGGTGCTACTAATGAGACAAAAACAAGGAATGAGACAAATTCACAAGTAATTGCATCAATCAATCAAATGCACACAATAAAACAAAAATTGAGAAGGAAAAAAAATCTTATCTTCATTGATTTCCAAGGTGTAAACTGCTATGCATGTCTCTAAAAGAGAGTTACAAATATTGTCTTCTTCTAAAGAGGACCTCCAAAAGTCACAATATAGACAAAAGATAATGATAAGACCTAACTTCAAAAATGAATTTTGAAGTTACTTATTCTTTTTAAGAAGTTGCGCAAAGATAGGAACTATAAACTTCCTTGGTCGTGCATAACTAAAAAACCTAAAATATAGCCCCTAAACCTACTCCAAAAAGGGTCAAAGGTGAAGAAAATGCCAAGTGTTGACCTCACCTATCATAAAGGCTCCAAGATGCTCTCAGTTCCCTCCAAAACCAAGTCAAAATAACCCCTATATTATTGACACTTGTATGTCAACTATTGGAAACAAGCAACACAGAGAGGGAGGGGGATGAATCAGTGTTGTGCAATAATTTAAATTTATTATTCTATTCTCTAACTCTCTTAAGCATTCAACAAAGGAAATATTCATGAACATAAAGAAAAAAATCACAACACCATAACACCAAGATTTTTATGTGGAAACCCTATTAGGGGAAAAACCATGGTGGATGGCCAATCCACAATATAATCTGAGTATACCCAAAAGAAAGATTACAAAATGGGAATGCAATTGCATTCAAGAACACTTCCTAGAGCTCACTTCTCAAAATAAAAAGGCTCACTGCCTTACAATGATTTGGATTAGATCCAAGAGAATGAACTGAGAGAATAGCATCTACAAATACTTGATTACAGTTCCAGTTAAGCTCAATGGATGATCTTTTGTCCTAACTGATTCTACAATTCTGCTCTGCTCTAGACAAACTCGCACTACAAAATATTTAATGCACAAGTGAAATTGTGCATAATCACTCTTCTAATGATCATAACACACTTCAACACTTCTTACACACACAAAATGATATAATTGATCACTTATATATATCCACAATGAAGGATCTAGTCGCAACAAGTCGGCTTCAATAAAACTTAAAAATATTAGCAACTATTGGCCCAAATCTTGAATAATATTCAATGCACACCCACAATGGTTTCCCACAACCTAGCTTGGACCCAAAAAAATGATCAAACATAAAAATATTTGAATAAACATTCCTCAAATATCCACAACACGATATATCGACTGAGTCGGCCATAAAGCACTAATAAACAAAAAGATATCAACTGGATCACCAAACTTACACATGACTTGGCACAAGACAGTAAGATTTATGGATAACACAAGAAATACATTAATAAACCTTCCATGAGATCCACAACACAAAATAATAACTAAAAATCTGCAAGTGAATCGACGATCACAAAGCTATCGGATGCTCTGTTCTTCCGGACTGTCCTCAATCTGTTTGCTGGTAGGAATGAATGATGACATGCAGATCCAATTAACAACTAGGGTTTCCATCAATGACAACACCTGGAGATATTTGCAGTGTCTCTTTCCAACAATCTCCCCCTTTGGCATTGATGGCAACACTTAGTGAAAAATGACTGTCAGATCAATACCACCAAGAACTACACTGCCACTTTAAAACTCCAAAAATAAACTTCAACCTCAGCTCATAAATGCAACAACCCTTAAGATGAATACATATTTTTCATCGTACAACTCTCCCCCTTTGACATCAATGGAAAAAATTGGGGAACCAAAAAGATAAAAATATTTCAAAACTGGACAAGCATAATCTGGTAACTTACACAAATTGGAAAATATCTACAAAATCTCTCTTCAACACACTCAAATTTGTGTCCAAAAGCCTTTTTAAACTCTCCATAATGGTTATGTGACCACAAATTAAATAAGACAGAGTTTCTACAGTTTCAAGATTTACTGGGTCACGAGTTGCCATAGCATCTTTGGCCTCTTTTAATGCATTTACCATTATTTCAATCTTTAGACCAATTAGTCCTCTGAGTTCGCATGCTCTTCCTACAATCCTTTCATTTTCATGCTTCAAACTCCTTATTTTGTCAAGCAGAGATATTACCAGACCTTCTTGCTCACCAACGTTACCAGCTAATGGATCAAAAGCATAAGAAATAGTAGCCAACTATTTTTCAATATCTTTCACCTTTTTCTCATTGGCTTCAGTGAATTTGGATAAAACTTAACATGAAATACACTTTTCCACCTTCAGATGGAGCATCTTGAATATTTCTCATACAAATGGCTAATAGATTTTTATCTTTTGTAATCAATTCTTTCAGTCCACCAAATCTATTTTCCTTAAACTCCATCTACACTTTAATCATGGTTGATTTTTCAAAAGATTCAAAGTGAGTACTTACAAAATTTATGAGCTTCTTTAGCTCACTAGAAGAGGAACCAGATGGATCCTTGACATGAGTAGGCATTAATTTCTACAAAACTCTAGATGCAAGACTTAGTAATTCACTATCCTCTATGTGAGACTGCAGAATATTCTCACTAGCCTTAGCTTGTGCAATTGATGCGACCTTTGATCATCTGAATTGAGGACAAAGTGGATAGATTGATTGAGCCTTCAACCAATTCAGGTTCAAATTCTTCCTATTCTATCTGAGATTTCTTCACTACCTCGGTAGTGTCTCTTGCCTCCACTTTGATTTCCTTGACTTGAACTTCTTCTTCTTCAACTTTGGGTTCTTCGGAGACTATTTTCGGATTTCCTTTAGGCACTTCAACTTTTTCATTTTGCACTTCCTTCTCCTTAGCTAATACCACCTTAGTAATGTCAGTTTCCATAGGTGCTTCTGTATTTTCCACATCAGGAGGAATCTGAAAATCCTTAACATCTGCATTCACTTCCTCATTTTCTGGAACATTTTCAGTATATACTTCTTCAACATTAATCTTATTCTTTGACAAAAAAGCTTCCAAAATTTTCTTGGTTTCATTAGCAACAACATCAGTTTCACCGATCATTAGTTTATTCACCCTTTTTTTTCTTTTGAACTCCTTCTTGGCACTTTCAAGGAATGAATTCATCTTCTCTATTGACATTTCCGAACATAAGTCTGCAAGAATTCTCTTCTTCTATTTTGGCACTTAATCTTCTTGATTCCAAAACCTCATACAAACTCTTCAGTAAACCAAATATAATTTCAATAAGAGATTTATTGAATAGATTCACATGCTTTATTGTTGCATCTTCAAGAATTCTTTGACTAGATTCATCAAAGCTTTCAAACAATTGGCAGAGGGGCTTTAGGTTTCCATTCTTTGATAGCAACATTCTCAACTTCCTCAACTGACATACCAGGTTTTTCAACTTTGGCTTTCTTCTTAGCCTCTTCTTCTTTACCATAAGATTTGTTCTTAGATATCTTTACAGCCTCAGTTCTGGTAGCCTTCATTTTTATCACATACTCATTTGTATCAGTCTCCTCATCTTTTGAAATGGCTTCATATGTTCTTGTGCTCTTATTCTTCTTCCTTTTACCAAAAGCTTTGTCTTGAGTTGGCTTGGCTACAGGAGTGGACAAGGATGGGGAACTCCTGGTAGATCTAGTGTGGGAAGAAGATACTCCCAGACTAGCAGACTCTATTTTCACTGACTCTTTTATTGCTTTAGCCTCATCTCTCTTCCTTCTTGCTTCTCTCAAAGCTTCTACAGGTAAGGCCATACTTTCAGAAAAAATATACTTCTTTCCTCACTCTTCTAACTATATTAGGTTCTGTAATTGATCATGGACTTGCATGCTCTTTTCTACATAGGTTCCAAACCTTTCTTCTATTCCAACAAAATCTAGCAATGTGGCCAAATTTATTGCAATTGTAACACACAACATTTCTCTGTCCAGATCAATTGTTCCACTAATTTTGTCTTGATCTACATTGGTTAGAATGCCCAAATCTATTGCATGCATAGCATCTAACATCTCTATGAAATTTATTCATCACAACTCTGCATTCACTTGACTTATGTCCATACTTATGGAAATTAAAGCACTAACCTAAGAATGATGGTCCACTTGTGTTCATCCTGCTCCTACACTAAGAAGCCATATGACCAAATTTGTTGCAAGCAAAACAATAGTCATTGAATCTTTGAGTATTTGGTTGTCTTACCAGATTTCTTCTTGCTCCATTCATCTGATTTCCTTGCTTGAATCTCCTTTGTCTAGATCTGAAACTTTCTCCTTCTTCATATCCAAGACCTTGCATGTCACCATCGGTACTTTGTCCTTTAATGAGTTCATCAAGTTTGGTAGAGCTTGCTTTGAGTTTCTCCTTGTACTCATTTGCAACAATAAATTCATTCATGAGATCATCAAGCTGTTTTTCAAGCACTTCCTCATTGTTTTTAGATTGCTCCAGTTCATTGTCCAATCAGCTGCATTGTTCATATGTTTCTTTTAGGGATTGTGCAAGATTTTCTTCATTCTTATTTCTATCTTCAATCTCCTTGGTCATTTTCATCATGATAGATTCCATCTCACACTTTAGGGAAGCATTTTATCTGGAAAACTTTTCACATTCTTCTATTTTCTCCTTCAAGGCATGACTGAGTTGTTCATCTTCCATGCTTCTATTCTTCTTCTTAAGCTAATCACACAATTCCTTTCTTTTCTCCCTTGATTCATTGATTTTTTCTTTCAATGACTGAATGAATTTCTCTGCACTCTCAATATTTTCTTGCAATTCTTGGTTCTCAGACTTTGATTGGTCAAGATCATCCAAGGCCACCATAAGTTGTTTGTGAAGACTACTTATATCCATTGAAAAACACCTTCCAAGATCTCCCCAAGTTGTTAGACTTCTTTCAAGGAACTAGCTCTCATACTAATTGTTGGAAACAAGCAACACTGAGAGGGGGGGTGAATTAATGTTGTGCAATAATTTAAATTTATTATTATGTTCTCTAACTCTCTTAAGCATTCAACAAAGGAAATATATATGAACATAAAGTAAACAATCACAACAACATAACACCAAGATTTTAATGTGGAAACCCTATTAGGGGAAAAACCACGGTGGTGGCCAATCCACAATATAATTGTTACCTATTTTTAGCTATAGCTGAAAAAAAGTAGAGCTGATTTGCATTCTACATTAAAAGGTACCAAATTTTTTTTCTTAAGTATTCATTATGTTCCATAACTTTGATTACTTATGAATTTCAAGTGTTATTATGCAAATCTCTATAACAAAGGAACTCATAACTATGCATAAAAGAATGTTGTTTTATTCATATTTGAAAAACCAAAGTCTCGCACAAGCCGTGAGAGTAGCCAATTTGATATTTATAATCAAATGATGAATACAAAAAGGAAGTGTATATCTTACAACTGAAAATAATGTAAACATAAGATAGAAGGTGATTCATCATTGCCTGGAATCATGAATCATCGTTACACTTGAATTCTTCAATTGTTGTGCTTTCAAATTGATCAAGCTCCAGGCTCCAAAGGCATCTATAAATATGATGAAATGTGGTATTAGAGATGGTCTCTAAGCAATGAAAAATCCTATTCTATCCTATGCCTACACTACGAACAAAAATATAACATACATTCAATTAGGCATCCATTAGATGATTTCATTGTTCAAAAGAAAACATAATTCAATGGAAGCTTTCAACTTCATTTATTTTGCTAACATGTTTGTTTAAATGTGCATGAACAGGTTCATTATATTTATGATAAATTTCATCAAATATGTGGAGTAAAATGGGCTCCCACAAGGGTTGAAAATGACATATCGAAAGGACACCTCCCATTCAAATCATACATGAGAGACATCAAGTATTAAGAACAGTCATCAAGTAGGACTCTCATCAAATGGGACTGTTGTAATAAAGAAATTAATAAAGCAGTCTCTAATTCATTATGATGGAAACATTTTGAGCAATCATTTTTATTGCTCATCATGCTAAAGAATTATCAGAATATATTAATGGATCACTAACCTCATTGTTATCATCAACAAAGAAGATCACAAAAGCTACAATCCACAGAAGACCGAAATGGAGCATCATTATCATAAGAAATAGTCACATGTGCAAAGGAAATGTGTATTTTGCAAGAATTAATGGAATTACAAGCAAACAAGTGCATAGCATGTTAATAATAGTGTTGGTAGTCCTAACAGTTTGAAAGGAAAGTTTAATCATCCATCCATTATCTTATGATTGCATTGGTTGTCCATACCAAGGAGATTTTCAGATATGCTTCTACAAAGTCTATAAGGCATGCAATGTAATAGTTACATAAATAAAATGATTGAGCTACAATTCATTCATCAATAGCTATGAGAGGCAACATATTCGAATACAAGTATAGCCTATCATTGGAAGTTAAGGGCTAGGTGAACAAACAACATGAAGATTACTGTCATTTAATTATTTTTTATCATGCATATCAAAGTGTAGACACTAGATGGTAAATGTAAAAAGGGAGTTTTTACAGAGCAAGTAAAAGCTACAGTTTGTAGCTGAGAAAAATGATGCCAATGACAAGACAATAGTTATGTCTTTTCCAAGATTTGAAAGAGTAATAAAGGTTAAGACAAACTTTGCCAAATACAGTCATGAGTAGTTTTGAATAATTAAGGATAGTCACCAATCACAAGATAACATTGCTAAAATCCATATTCAAAGTTCAACACAATTTCTTGGAAGTAAACAATACAACTATTTAGTGACAAAAATAACAAAAGGATAGTTTGCGGATCAATGGAAATTGACATGACAGCTATTGCTATGAGACAAGTGCACAAAATCAACATAGACATGGATGAAGGATAATGACTGTGCAATGTGTCAAATAGTAGACAATTACTGAATGCATTTTAATGTTGTTAAAAACAATATAAAAAAGGCTTCATTGCTTTTGTCTCATCATTCAGTTAAAATTTCTTCATTATCATTATATTAAGGAATAGTGCTTGATTTTGGGACAATGTACATTGATTTTTGCAAAGACCTACAGTAATTAACCTTATATATAGTGACTGTCCATAAATACCATAAAAATGGAATGGGTCTATAAGGTTATAAAAATTTGCATCACACTTAGAGTACAAAAGAAAATGTAGAGATGTTTTCTTCAACAAAATGAAGAAACCCCATTCTGGGTTTTTGTTTTTTCAAAATGCAAGTACTCATTGAAATGGGGCACAATTTTGAGATTTAGTTTCATTTTCAAAATGGAGAAATAAAAAGATAAAAGATACCCAGAATGTTGTGAAGGTCGCGGCTGGTAAGAGTACGGAAGGCCCTCAAAATGGTGAAAATGATATGCCAGAATACCAAAGAATAGATTTAGTTTTCATTATCTCTAGAAATGGACAAGAAAGAGAAGAAAGTACCCACATTTTTTTTGGAAAGAAATAGAAACAAAAAACCCACTTCTCAAATACTCATATAAACTTTAGAAATATCTTCAATTTCAATGCCAGAGTGATAAAACATTGATACAATATGGAGAAAAATGTTTTTTAAGCTTCTTATTGATTTTGAGGTAAAGTATATGCAAAAATGTAGATGGGTTTTCATGTTTCTGTAGAAATGAAGCAAAATTCTCAAAAAAAGAGATACATAAAACTTACCACGTAGTCCCAGCATGTAACTATAGAAAAATCTTCCAAAAATTCTCTCAAAAGAAATAGGAAAGTCATGGAAAAACCCCAGTAGCATGGCGGCTCAAAGAGTATAAGAAAATATCAGACAGATGGTAAGACTGTGGCCATGATGGCTTGTAAACTCTTCTAAAAAATGTTTTTTGAAGCTGCTAAACAATGAACTCCAAACTTACCAACATTATCAAGAATTCTAGATCAAAAAGGTGTAGATTCGAGCCATTTGATGAAGATTACAAGCTTCAAACCCCAGCAACATGGCGGCCAACTTCTTCATGAAGCTTCTCCAAAAAGTCAAAGTGAAAAATGATAATGCATTTTAGGGTTCCATGCTTTTTCCCATTTTCCATAAGTCGAAATGGGGTTTTTGATTATTGTTTTAACATAATTATTTCATTTTAATCATCACTATGGTCTTGAATCTTAGGGTCGATCGGCCTAATAATGAAATAAGGGGCCCATGATTTTTTAGGCCGATTTCAAAGTATTCTTTGACTTTGAAATATTATTCTTGCACGGATTTTAAAAAAAGTATTTAATGTTCAATTAAATATTAAAAGTAATATTATTATTACTTTAATATTTAGACAACAAATAAGGGGGTCTATGTCAGTTGTCAACATATTAAAATAATCATTTGATGATTACTTTTAACATTTAATTAAATGAATGCCTTCTCAAATCCATGCAAGAATACAAGTGAAAGCTAATTGGAGAACTTAATCATGTAATTTATGGAGATTATTGGTACATTGCTCCAGTTCTACATTAGTTCATGAGATATTATTGTCATGCATGATACAGAGATGGAGTTTTAATCATCATGGTCGAGTTGATAAAAATGAGGTAGTTTTTTGCATGTTTTGGCCCACTTTTTCAGGGATTTCCAGTTCAGTTCAAGTGACCCATGTGTCAATCATGAGTTGACCTTGACTTTGAGCCTGAGTTCACTCATTTTTGCACGAGTTTGAGCTCTTCTTCTAGAGTTTTTTATTTTTTCTTGGGATTTTCCTTGGAGTTATCATTTTCACACTGAAATTGACTTTCAGTTTCATCTTCATGCCTTGAAGAGGCTTTTTGTATATATTGGAAAAATTTAATCTTTTTCCTCTAGTTCTAGTTTTTCTTCCTTTGTGTTATGTAGAGAAGACTATCTTGTAACTCAACATTTTAGATTTAATATAGTTTTACAGCTTTACAGGTTATCATTTTTGTAGAGTTTTTCCTTCATGATATTATTTGAAATAGAGTTCACCTTTCCAATTTCAGGTGTTTCGTATTGTTTAAATAATTTGATGCAATTTTGATGAGTTTCATTTTTGAAACCTTCAATTTTTTGTCTTATTTATGCATGCATATACACAATTGCAGTTCTTCACAGGTCATTAATTGTCCTGAAAAGTTGTTTTTCTTTTTCCTTTAATTTATGAAAACCCAGATTTCCTTAGTAGGAAAAGAATAGATGCAACCTTTTAATGAATTATTCATGTGTTCGAAGTTTTCAAATTGGACTGTGTGAACATTTTTTCCTGAAGATATAAGTTTTGGATCATTCTTATTCTACAAGTCTACTATCATTTAGGTGCATCACCGATGTTTTAATATTAGTTCATGCATTGAGTTCAATCATTCAATTACCTAATTGATTATTATATAGGAACCAACCTAGAATCTAGAGGTCTATCTTCCCCGTAGGATTACCTAAAGCTTGAAGATAGTTCCCATGTTTCAACAGATTGCTGAATTTAACCATTCAAGCATTCAGGTGCAATATGATTGAGAACAGTTTTGGCACGCCCGGTGGGACTCTGAAGCATGCTTCAGAAAAAGAATTCAAGAGTTCAACCTGATGTTCTGGTATATACGACAGCGAGTTTTACCTTTCATAAGTTATAATTTATACCTGTCGACTCGGAGCACAATCCACTGGTTTCAACAGATGAAATGTTGGTATGTTCACATTTACAAAAGAAGTCCAATTCACTTTTATTTAAAGAAGATTTTCATATTTCAAATGCTTTAACATGTCTAGTTTTTATGAAAAAATCATGTTTTCACCTCTGTTTCATGAAAATCCTTCCTATATACATCCTTATCAGCCTTATTAGGCCAGTCATGCTGCTAGTTTTACCCCTAATAGCTATCCAACAATAGCATATCAGCATTCTCAACATGCTAACCTCCCACTCACCCCTGCTTAGCCTTCAGATCAATATTCATATGTCCACAATCAGCTCCAAGAAGTTGATGATATGAAGAATAACATGAATAACATGAAGGACATATTGTTAGAATTCACAAAGTAGATAGAAGAGATCATGAGGCAACAAGAGTATGATCAACAACAAGAAGCGATGGCCTATCAAGCCTATCTCTATGAGCAAGACTTGCTGATACAGAGGGCACAATATGAATAAGATCTTGTTGCAAAGGAAAATCAAATTAAAATGTTGATTGCCCAAGCACCAACAATGGAAGCCCAGTCAGTTTCTTGCATAAAACATCAGCCAACAAAGGAAGAGATTTCCAAGGTTTCTACACAATCCCCAAGCAAGTCTTCTAGATTTGACATTCCAAGTTATAGGGGTAATATTCAATCCAATGTTAAAGATCAGCCCCTATAGGAGCTCATGAATGAACAAAATCTGTCAAATCAATTGATTAATCCTCAATTTTAGACATGTCAAGAGCCTTAACTAGGTAATCAAGGTATTGAATAGTTATGGCAGCCTTCTTGGACCAAGCATCCTAACTATAAAATGCCAAACCTTAGTAAGGATATTCCTCGTGTATTAATTCAAGATTAGAAAGAGGAAGAAACTGTAGATTCTAACTCAATCAAGGTTCCAAGTTGGAGGAATGAAAAAGAGGAGCAGGAAGTTATTGTTGTTTGTACTATGTCCCCAGCTCAAAGTAACCATAGTTCATGTAAAAAGGATGTTAGATCAAATTTACTACTGAACCACTTAGATTTTGATTCATTTGAAAAAAAAATTGATGTTGTTTATAAGATGGATAAAAGCAGAATGTAGGAATTACTAGTTAAAAATCTTCACTTGCAGAGAAAGGATGCCCAAGTTTCACTAGAGAGGGCACCACATAAAGAAGAATAATTGGTTTATTTGTTTGACCAACTACCTGTTTTTATTGAGGAAGTTGAAGAGAGCATGTGGATACCTGATTTACTAATTGATTTGGAACAACCAGAGATTTTTTCTAACTTGTTCAATGAGCTTCCCCAATTTTTTGGTGATAATGAGGATATCACATGCATGATAGCACCTATGCCTGGTATGCAACAACTAAACGAAAAACTCATTTGGTTTTAATGCAAAATTATGAGTTAGATGAGAACATGTTTTCAGACATCATAGATGTTTTTTTTTCTAACAAAGATGATAAGCTAGTATCATATGAAAGAGAAGCATGTGATTAGCCCATTCAAGTTAGGGAGGCTATTGAAAAAGTTGTAGAAGATAATGCCTTGTAGCCTATGAACTTATTTGATGAGCTGCCCCACTTTGTTGAGGAGGAGTTGTTTTCTATCATGAACAAAGAACATAAGGAACAATAGTGTGAGGACTTGTTTTCAGTAATCCAATAGGGATATCAGCTCCTTATTCAAGAAGATCCATCCATTGAAAAAATTAATGGTTTGGGTATGTGCAGGATCATCATGGAAAAAATAGGCCCTTAAGTGTCAAAAAATTCAGAAAAATCAGAGTTAGGCAACTTGACATAAAATTTTGAATAAGTCATCTATATTATTTCAAAAATATGTAAAAATAGAATCTGTAGAAAATTGAATTTAGTTTCTAAACTACTAGGTTTGTTTAAAAAAACAAAACATCTATTTAGTGAAATTTTGAAATTTCAATGCAGTGGTACTTAAATTTCAGAGAAAAAATAAGTAGGTGTCTGTCTGACCACCCTAACCACAATAAAATGATAATATTTTTTTATAAGATTTTAGATATAAGTAGAGGACTCACGTCCCGATGTGATGCATATTTTTTTGTAATTTTTTTCCAAGTAAATAATTAATTATGAATTTTTTATTACAAATTTTTAAAAATATTAAAAACTCATATGTTTGACCACCTTAACTTGGTCAAAACTTCATGAAATTCAATTTTTATTTTTTAATCCTATAGTATGTGAAGCATAGAATGTGATACATGTTTTGGATTCAAAATATGTGATACCATTTGAAAGCTATAGATGTTTTTCAATCAGCCTATCAATCAGGACTTTGGTCGTAATTTGAATAGAAAATGAATAATAATTACTTATTAAATTCAAATTAAAGAATAATTTATATTGGTGGAAAGCTAAGAAACTCCTTTAAAAGCCCTTTTTGTTTCATCAATTTTGGGTAAAAAAAAGTCGTTAGCCACATACCCATCATATTGCCACTTTTTGGCCCATCATGATCCTGCACATACTCGTTTCTTTTCATAGACTATTATAGATGATGAAAAGAAACTAGACTCCATGTTCATTAAAGATTTGAAAGAGAGAACAATTGATCCTCCTATAAACAATAATAGACAAATATTTCAAGAAGATCAGACTGTAGCATCCAATGAACAACTTGCATATTACCTCCAATCAACATCTTTTTAAGGAAAAGATGAAGTCTTCAGAGATCAACAAAAGGACAACTTAATTTCATTTAATGTTCTTGAAAATCATGAACAATGGGCTGAGAAAATAGAGCATAAACATGGGGCTGAAAGTTACAAGTTGAGTGTCCCGATAAGGGGATGTAGTATCAGACACCTGGCACACTTGGAGGGAAATCAAGAGGAGTTACAATTTGAATTACTTGCTTGGGAGCACGAGATTGAGTGTCAAAAGGAATCAATGCAAGTTTCTCAAACTATTCAAAATAGTTGCATGCACCTCTTGTCTAACACATTAAAGGAGGTGGTTTTCATGATCGAAGAGGTGTTTAATCTATGCACTCAGCATTTATTTTTCCTTCATCACTATTGGATAATTTGCAAACATAAAGCACATTATTTTCCATTACGGAAGGGTAGCTATTTCTCACATCCAGTGAATGGTCATGTTTGAACACTAACACTATTGGTTAGTGTAGGGTAGTGTAGAGTTTCTTCTTTCAATAAGTGCCCCATGGCACGTTTCATTTCAGTATTGTTTTTCTTTCAATAAGGTGCAGTTGCTACACGGTTTTTCAAACTTTGTCTTAAGCAAAGTTTCAGTAGTTTCTTTCAGTTTGTGTGGTTTGAGCTGAGTTACAATTTTTTGAGTCAAAATAGAGAAGGAATGGACTCCATGCCCAATGGATAAGCTATATACTGGTCTATGGTGTTTAGCAGGAAAACACTTTGCAAAGGTCTCCAAATTGTTACCTATTTTTAGCTACAGCTCAAAATAGGTAGAGCTTATTTGCATTCTACATTAAAAGGTACAAAAAAAATTTCTACTTAAGTATTCATTACATTCTAGAACTTTGATTACTTATGAATTTCAAGTGCTACTATGGAAATCTCTGTAACAAAGGAACTCATAAATTTGCATAAAATAATGTTGTTTTATTCATATTTGAAAAACTAAAGTCCTTCAAAAGCCACAGGAGTAGCCAATTTGATATTTATAATCAAATGATGAATACAAAAAGGAAGTGTATATCATACAACTGAAAATAATGTATACATAAGATAGAATTTGATTCGTCATTGCCTGGAATGACGAACCATCATTACACTTGAAGTCTTCAATTGTTGTGCTTTCAAATTGATCCAGCTCCAGGCTCCAAAGGCATCTGCAAATATGATAAAATGTGGTATTAGAGATGGTCTCTAAGAAATGACAAATCATATCCTCTCCTATGCTTACACTACCAATAGAAATATAACATACATTCAATCAGGCATCCATCAGATGATTTCACTGTTCAAAAGAAAACAAAATTCAATGGAAGCTTTCAGCTTCATTTGTTTTGCTAACATGTTTTTTTAAATGTGCAGGAACAAGTTCATTATATTTATGATAAATTTCATCAGATATGTGGAGAAAAATGGGCTCCCACAAGGGTTGAGACTGGCATATCAAAAGGACACCTCTCATTCACATCATACATGAGAGACATCAAGTATCAAGAACAGTCATCAAGTAGGATTCTCATCAAATATGTTGTAATAAAGAAATTCATAAAGCAGTCTCTAATTCATTATGATGGAAATAGTTTGAGAAATCATTTTTATTGCTCATCATGCTAAAGAATGATAAGAATATATTAATGGACCATTAACCTCATTGTTATCATCAACAACACAGATCACAAAAGCTACAGTCCATAGAAGACCGAAATGGAGCATCATTATCATAAGAAACAGTCGCATGTGCAAAGGAAATGTGTATTTTGCAAGAATTAATGGAATTATAAGGAAACAAGTGCATATCATGTTAATAATAGTGTTGGTAGTCCTAACAGTTTGAAAGGAAAGTTTAATCATCCATCCATTATCTTATGATTGCATTGGTTGTCCATACCAAGGAGATTTTTAGATATGCTTCTACAAAGTCTATAAGGCATGTAATGTAATAGTTACATAAATACAATGATTGAGCTACAATTAATTCATCAATAACTATGAGAGGCAACATATTCGAATACAAGTATAGCCTATCATTGGAAGTTAAGGGTCAGGTGAACAAACAACATGAAAATTACTACCATTTAATTATTTTTGATCATGCATATCAAAGTGTAGACACTAGATGGTAAATGGAAAAAAGGGAGTTTTTACAAAGCAAGTAAAAGCTATAGTTTGTAGCTAAGAACAATGATGCCAATGACAAGACAATAGTTATGTCTTTTCCAAGATTTGAAAGAGTAATAAAGGTTAAGACAGACTTCACCAAATACAGTCATGAGTAGTTTTGAATAATTAAGGACAATCACCAATCACAAGATAACATTGCTAAAATCCATATTGAAAGTTCAACACAGTTTCTTGGAAGTAAACAATATGACTATTTAGTGACAGAAATAACAAAAGGATAGTTTGCAAATCAATGGAAATTGACATGACAACTATTGATATCAGACAAGTGCACAAAATCAACACAGACATGGATGAAGGATAATGACTGTGCAATGTGTCAAATAGTAGACAATCATTGAATGCATTTTAATGTTGTTAAGAACAATAAAAAAAAGGCTTCATTCCTTTTGTCTCATCATTCAGGTAAAAAATTTTCATTGTCATTATATGAAGGAATAGTGCTTGATTTTGGGACAACGTACAATGATTTTTGCAAAGACCTACAATCATTAACCTTATATATAGTGATTGCCCATAAATACCATAAAAATGGAATGGGTCTATAAGGTTATAAAAAATTGCATCACACTTAGAGTACAAAAGAAAATGTAGAGATGTTTTCTTCAACAAAATGAAGAAACCCCATTCTGGGTTATTTTTTTTTCAAAATGCAAATACTCATCGAAATGTGGCACAATTTTGAGCTTTAGTTTCATTTTCAAAATGGAGAAATAAAAAGATAAAAGATACCCAAAATGTTGTGAAGGCCGCAACTAGTAAGAGTACAAAAGACCCTCAAAATGGTGAAAATGATATGCCAAAATACCAAAGAATAGATTTAGTTTTCATTATCTCTAGAAATGGACAAGAAAGAGAAGAAAGTACCCACTTTTTTTTTGGAAAGTAATAGAAACATAAAACCCACTTCTCAAATACATATATAAACTTTAGAAATATCTTCAATTCCAATGCCAGAGTGATGAAACATCGATACAATATGGAGAAAAATGTTTTTTAATCTTCTTATTGATTATGAGGTAAAGTATATGCAAAAATGTAGATGGGTTTTCATGTTTCTGTAGAAATGAAGCAAACTTCTCAGAAAAAGAGATACATAAAACTTACCATGTAGTCCTAGCATGTAACTGTAGAAAAATCTTCCAAAAATTCTCTCAGAAGCAACAAGAAAGTCCTGGCCAAACCCTAGCAGCATGGTGGCTCAAAGAGAATAAGAAAATATCAGACAAATGGTAAGACTGTGGCCATGATGGCCTATAAACTCTTCTAAAAAAACATTTTTTGAAGCTGCTAAACAATGAACTCCAAACTTACCAGCTTTATCAAGAATTCTAGATCAAAAAGGTGTAGATTCGAGCCATTCGATGAAGATTACAAGCTTCAAACCCCACTAGCATGGCGGCCAACTTCTTCATGAAGCTTCTCCAAAAAGTCAAAGTGAAAAATGATAATGCATTTTAGGGTTCCATGCTTTTTCCCATTTTCCCTAAGTCGAAATGGGGTTTTTGATTATTGTTTTAACATAATTATTTCATTTTAATCATCACTATGGTCTTAACTCTTAGGGTCAACCGACCTAATAATGAAATAAGGGGAACGCGATTTTTGAGGCCGATTTAAAAGTATTCTTTAACTTTGAAATATTATTCTTGCATGGATTTAAAAAAATAAATTAATGTTCAATTAAATATTAAAAGTAATATTATTATTACTTTAATATTTAGACAAGAAATAAGGGGGTATATGTAAGTTGTCAAAATATTAAAATAATCATTTGGTGATTACTTTTAACATTTAATTAAATGAAGGCCTTCTCAAATCCATGCAAGAATACAAGTGAAAGCTAATTGGAGAATTTAATCACGCAATTTATGGAGATTATTGGTACGTTGCTCCAGTTCTACATCAGTTCACAAGATATTATCATCATGCATGATACAGAGATGGAGTTTTAGTCATCATGGGCGAGTTTATAAAAATGAGGTAGTTTTTTGCATGTTTTGGCCCACTTTTTCAGGGATTTCCAGTTCAGTTCAAGTGACCCATGTGTCAATCATGAGTTGACCTTGACTTTGAGCCTGAGTTCACTCATTTTTGCATGAGTTTGAGCTCTTCTTCTAGAGTTTTTTATTTTTTCTTGGGATTTTCCTTGGAGTTATCATTTTCACACTGAAATTGACTTTCAGTTTCATCTTCATGCCTTGAAGAGGCTTTTTGTATATATTGGAAAAATTTAATCTTTTTCCTCTAGTTCTAGTTTTTCTTCCTTTGCGTTATGTAGAGAAGACTATCTTGTAACTCAACATTTTAGATTTAATACAATTTTACAGCTTTACAGGTTATCGTTTTTGTAGAGTTTTTCCTTCATGATATTATTTGAAATAGAGTTCACCTTTCCAATTTTAGGTGTTTCGTATTGTTTAAATAATTTGATGCAATTTTGATGAGTTTCATTTCTGAAACCTTCAATTTTTTGTCTTGTTTATGCATGCATATACACAATTGCAGTTCTTCACAGGTCATTAATTGTGTTGAAAAGTTGTTTTTCTTTTTCCTTTAATTTATGAAAACCCAGATTTCCTTAGTAGGAAAAGAATAGATGCAACATTTTAATGAATTATTCATGTGTTCGAAGTGTTCAAATTGGACTGTGTGAACATTTTTTTCTGAAGATATAAGTTTTGGATCATTATTATTCTGCAAGTTTACCATCATTTAGTTGCATCACTGAGGTTTTAATATTAGTTCATGCATTCAATTCAATCCTTCTTACCCTTTTCTAAAAACAAATCATTCAAGTACCTAATTGATTATTATATAGCAACGAACCTAGAATTTGGAGGTATATCTTCGCCATAGGATTACCCACAACTTGAAGATAGTGCCCATTTTTCAACAGATTGCTGAATTTAACCATTCAAGCATTCGGGTGCAATCTGATTGACAACAATAATCTAAGTATACCCAAAAGAAAGATTACAAAATGGGAAATGCACTTGAATTCAGGTACACTTCCTAGAGCCCACTGCTCAAAATAGAAAGCCTCACTACCTTACAATGATTATGATTAGATCCAAGAGAATGAACTAAGAGAATAGCATCTACAAATGCTTGATTACAGTTCTGGTTAAGCTCAATAGACGATCTTTTGTCCTTTTGACTGATTCTGCTCTTCTCTGCACAAACTCACACTACAAAATATTTAATGCACAAGTGAAACTATGCATAATCGCTCAATCGCTCTTCTGATGATCATAACACACTTCAACACTTCTTACACACACAATATGATATAACTGATCACTTTTTTATATCCACAAAAAATGATCTAGTCGCAACAAGTCGACTTCAATAAAACTTAAAAATATTAGCAACTGTCGGCCCAAATCTTGAATAATATTCAATGCGCTCCCACAACAGTCATCCACAACTTAGCTTGGACCCAAAAAAAATGATCAAACACAAAAATATTTGAATAAATATTTCTCGAATATCCACAACATGATATATCAACTGAGTCAACCATAAAGCACTAATAAACAAAAAGATATGAACCAGATCACCAAACTTACAGATGACTTGGTACGAGGCTCTAAGATTTCTGGATAACACAATAAATACATTAATAAACCTTCCATGAGATCCACAACACAAAATAATAAAAAAAAATCTACAAGTGAATCGACGATCACAAAGTTGTCGGATGCTCTGTTCTTCTAGACTATCCTCAATCTATTTGCCAATAGGAATGAATGATGACATGTGGATCCAATTACCGACTAGGGTTTCCATCAATGACAACACCTAAAGATATTTGCAGTGTCTCTTTCCAACATCAACTTCCTCCAACCTCCCCTATATGCATGGAAGAACCATGAACAACCCTTCTCTATCCCCTTTTACCATATCTTTGATGTGTTCAACTCACCTTTATCTTTTCTAATACATAACATTAAATAAAGTGATTTATAATTGCATCACTTCAATAATGTTATTACATTTCAAATTTAATGCAAAACAAAGGTTGGCCATGTTTTGAAAGATGTATGCAAAAGGAAACCTAACTTAGACTTTGCAAAATATGAAAAATGAAAACAAGGCATAGTAACTCATAACATGAGGCATTAGTTATGAATAAGAAAAATAAAAGCAAAGTTAAAAATTCCCTTTTGGTTGTTGGCCAACTTAGTGTTTTTGAAACCCTAACACCAAAGCTATGACCAAACACAAATTTCACATTTCGTTTTACTCTTTTTTGAATTCTCTAGAAACTTGAGGGCACAACCATGTTTGAACTTAATAAAGTCTCAGGAGGTCTTGATGGTTCTGGACCATATTGGATAGGTTCATGGATTCTCTACTATTGTGGTCATTCTAGTGAGTTACCCTTCTGTTACAAAATGTTGAGATCTTTCATCTAACTATCATCATAAACCTTGTGTTGCTCTAGTTTTTTCAAGAAGAAAAATGAGTTAGAAAAACCCTTCATGTATCTAGGAAGACATTCCCTTAGGAATTCTTGCATATTTCCCTTTAATCGACCTGACTGCATACAGTCATTATGACTCCCTCAACCGAGATGATTTTGATTCATATATAGAATGCCACATACCAATCAATGGCAACACCTTCAACATAAAGCTCAAATGCAAATTATCTTCCTCAAATCCACAATTTTCTCTTTGGTCTTAACACTTTCCTCTTGACAGTCTCATTATTGTGCATCAATGAAGGCCTTTTAATGTCATTGTATAGTCTACATGAATGTTCTCTTAGCCTGTGACCATCCTTTAACTATCACACTATGTTGCAATGTTCTATGATTTCAAAAGTTCCCTCATGTAGGATTGTTGTCCTATTTATTTTAATCTAGTGATCTACATAGTCACTATTCCTTCAATCTTATTGTATTTTGCAATGTGACTATATAATGGGTTTGGTGAGATTGTTGTTCTTTGAAGCTGCTACTTCTTCCTTCCAATGAATACTAAGGCATGGCATGCCAATGTAACTCAAAAGCTCACAGCAATACATATCACCGCCTCTCCTCTTATTACTCTTCACTAGACTATATTTTTTCCCCTTAATTGGACTGTCGTATTTTCTTGTTCAGAACTTCCTTTTTGTCCTTCATCAAACTCATACTACTATTGAAGATTGTGAATGTAATTCTTTGCTTGATGGCATCTTCCTTTGTTTCCTTTATGAATGTCACTATTTCCTTCAGGATTCAAGTTGTCATGTCTTTACATTCTTAACTTGAATGCTCCTTAATCCTAGACCATATGTTATGAGTATGAAAGCTTGTAAAAGACCTACTTATGTAATGGATGTTGAAATCTTCTTGATGTGTAGTGATGAACATACACTCTTTCTCCTCTCTTAAACCAAGAGGGTAGCATGTTGGGCTCAACCCTTGTAGGAGTCCATTTTACTCCACATGCTGTGATGTCAAATGAAAATAATCCAGCAATGAAAATTTCACCTTTACCTACATAGTGAACAAACATGTTTGATAAAACAGTGAAGCTCAAAATTGATGGATATTGATGATGATCCTCTATTTTTTCTTGATGTTTGCAATACTACGAAAAAATTTTCAATGCCTTATAACAATAAACTATATGTTTTTTGATGTAGCATACACATGGAATATGGGTCTCAAGCTCTAACACAACTTTTTCTCATCTCTTGTAGGAATTTCAAGAAACAACAGGTCAACTTTTGAAGCAACCAAGTGAGAGGGACTAAAGCAAGGATGCAACAGTTTAACTTGGGGTTCGCCATTCAGGAATGACGGATCCCTACTCTTTCCATATGCTCTTTCCTTTCTATTTCTTCAAATGTATAGTTTATGTCTTATATTATATTGAAATAGTTATTCACATGGATTGTGTGGGACACCATACATTTGTAATTATCAATAAAAGACAATATTTATGCAAAACTTGGTCAATCTTTCTCTTGTATACATTTGCATAATAAAATTCAATTTATTTGATAATACTTTTGTGCATGTGAATGGAACTTAGCTAAATTGAATGTGTACCTTTATCTTTATTTTGCAAAAAAACTATCTCAGCTCTACCTGATTGAGCTAGAAGCTAAATTAGGTAACAAGTTTGGTGACATCTACTATGTGTTTTCCTACTAAAAATCCTGACCAGTTGCTTGAACTTATCCATTGGGAACATGAGTTAATAGGAACTTGACAAGACTTAATAAATAGTATTGCATATAGCTATAACTCATCAAAATAGTGTATAACACCTCTAAATATTATTCCACCTACCAAAATACTTAGAAAAAATAGACTAACTATGCAAACAACACTTGGAGGAAATGAAACTAACCCTATGCTATACTAACCAAGAAAGACACTAACTCAAATGAAACCATTCACTGGTTGGGTGAAGTAGCTGCCTTTTCTACAAAATTTATAATATTTTCCATGCTTGAGGATAGCTAAAAAGAGATGAAACATGGATAGAAATTCAACAAAGAGTTGCAATACCTCTTAAAGAACATACACAAATTCACTAACCTTTTCATATGGAATATAAACATTCCTATCCTGAGGTAGAAAAGTGACTTGAATTTTCTCTTCCTGAGCTATACCTTCATGCTTGGGTACAATCAAGATAAGAATATTCTTGTTGGCCTCCATTATGGCTAGATGCCTAATTGAGAATCCTCTAGAAAGAGTGAATTTATAACTCTCCATGTTAGTTTCTTGTTGTTCAAAATCATGTTGTTGTTCCTCACCTTGTTTTTCATCTTCTTCAAATGGTGTTCGTTCAATATCCAAAGTTGGGAAAAAGAGGCATCCTCATGAGTCAAAAAAGACTTTAGATCATCCCAAAATGAGACTACCTCATGAGCCAAAGCTTCAATCTCATATTGAATTTCACGAACTAGAAATTCATTACACTGTTTAACATCTTTTAGCTGTCCCAAATCTTGTGTTATCACATACACATCTTCTTGTTGCTTCAAATCTTCATCCTTGTCAATAAAACAAGGCAACTCATCAAATGAGAAGATAAATCTTCCTTTTGATCCCCATCCATTTTCCTTGCACCTTGTTGTTCCAACTAATCACCCTCAACTTCTACTTGTAAAATTTTTCATTTTTAATTATTCACACCATTCATAGGCTCATAAATAGCATATATTTATTTTTCTTCCTCATAACTGAACTCACAAGTTCCTTCCACTTGAGGAAGATCCTAAATCAATTTTGAGTCTTGAATTGAAAACAAAAACTCTTGTTTCACTACTAGCTCAGCCTCCTCCTATTTGGAATGATCGGGTAGCTCCTCAAAATATTTGGGGAGTGTTGATAGACGATTGGCTAGTATAGGAGGCTTTGGTAACTCTTGAGGAAGAGAAGAAGTGACTTTCTTGAAGCTTGGGATTTTTAACACATGCTCTTCCAACTTATCAATTTCATCATAGTTGTTCATGCTAGATTCAATTGGTAAGGGGATTTGAAAGGGCTGCAAATGGGAGACAGGGGGATGAATTTGTACATGTCCAGTATCTAGTAATGGAGAAGGAGCTATAAAACTTGGAACTTTGGAAATAGAATCTTTTTCAATGGATTCAAGAGATTTACCTTGCATGAAACTTGGGAGTTTAAACTTGAAATATTCCTCTTTCATAGGTTGAATCATAGTTCTAAGAGGAGCTGGTTTAAAACTAGAAATGCAAGTAGTTGATTCGATTTCATACCTTTGGACTTGTGAAAGCAAGTGTTTTATTTGCTCTTCTTTGGCTACAACCTGTCCAGCAAGAAACTGTTGTTCATACCTTTGTGACTCCACCTCCTTCTAATGGATATGAACTTGATGAGAAATCTCTTCTTGATGCATATTATACTCTTTCTCTTTTGTGACAACCTCTAATTTCCTTTGCAAGTCTAATGCCATCTCCCTAATACTCATGTTGCTAGCATCTTGAGACTAATTCATAGAGTAGTCATGCTAGTTATGAGCAAAATGATCTTCTTGAAAATGATTTTAGGAATGGATAGGTTTCCAATAAGGTTGAGTCGGGGTGGGAGTGTGGCAGGAATATGGAACTTGTTGATTACCTCTTGTAGCAATGGTATTTTCACTAAAACTAGTTGTTGGTTCAATGTGATATAGATAAAAAAGAGGTGTAGGAGAAACATTTTCATGATATGATGGGTTATAGAACATATTATCACTTTGTCTGCTTGAAACCAACAAATAATCTTTCTAGAGCCACCAGGTGTGTAAATAAAATGCCTCCAAAAGGTTGAAACTACTCCTATAAACACCAAATGGCAGTAAAACAATGTATAAAATGCAATGAGAATTAGTTTCCAGTCCCACCAAGCATGCCAAAAACTATTGTCTCCTAATAGTGTACACTTGCTGAGTAAACTTAGCATACTAGTGAAACATTGGAAGGCTTCCCTGATTGTGGGCTTAGATTTTGGAAGCTAACCTTCAGAGTAAGCTGGCTCTTATGGTACTCACCTAAAACTAACTAAACTAATTTTTTGTAGAGGAAAGGGTAAGGAAGAAACATAAACTAAAAGACTAACTCCTAAGTTGATGCACCAAAATGTTATCTAAAACTTGTAAAGATGCTTATACACATAGTTTCAACCAACAACAAAGCTTGACATGCACAACTCAATACCTATATTCTTTTGCATAAATATTGCATAAGAAGGCTTTAATGCTTTCAATCCTAGAAGGAAGACATACACTCCTCACAACTTGAATCACTTGCATTTCAACATAACCTACAACCTGAAACATACATATTTTTTGCAAAAAGGTGCTACTAATTAGACACAAAAAACAAGGAATTAGACAACTTCACAAATAATTGCATCAATCATTCAAATGCACACAATAAAAAAAAAATTGAGAAGGTAAAAATTGCTTATCTTCATTGATTTCCAAGGTGTAAACTGCTATACATGTCGGCAAAAGAGAGTTACAAATATTATCTTCTATTGAAAAGGACATCAAAAATTAATAATGTAGACAAAAGATAATGATAAGAACTAAATTCAAAAATGAAGTTTGAAGTTACTTATTCTTTTCAAGAAGTTGCAAAAAGATAGGAACTAGAAACTTCCTTGGTCGTGCATAACCAAAAAACCTAAAATCTAGCCCCTAAACCCACTCTGAAAATGCTCAAAGGTGAAGAAAAGGTCAAGCCTTGACCTCACCTATCATAAAGGCACCATAAACTACTCCAAGATGCTCTCAATTCTAATGCAGAGCAGGGAGGAAAACCTTCCAACAATCACAATTTAATCAAATTTGATCAATCTTTCTTCCTTTTAAACCCTAACTCAGTAACTTCTCACAATTTCTATAATATGGCTAGTAGCACTTCAACCAGTGAAATCCCACCATATCTTTCAACTAAAAGTTCAAAAACCCATACCAATCACTATTCCAGACACCCATTTTCTCCTACTTTAACATAACAAATTTGGAAATACACTCTTTTTGGAACATACCCTCCTAAAAATGACTCTACGCTGGAAATGGCCACAATTAGCCCTATTTTCCAAGGCAACACCCAACCAGACACTCTCACAACTCCAAATTCTTATTGCAAGGTTCTCCATAGGTTTCAAATAGACTGATTCAACAAATTTTGATAATAGAAATGCCTACAAACTCTCCCAATCACAAAACCTTGTTTTAGGCCTATTTAGGCTTGCATAATGAGGGTTTATTCTGTTAGAGTAAATTATATTTATGCTTAAGTTTTAACTTAGGCACATAGTTTTCATTTAATAGGGTAATTAGTTTTTTATTTCTATATTGGGTGGTTGCATACCTTTCAGCACTTTCATGGCTTTAAAAGCCTATTACATTATGTAAATTATTATCTCATTTTTATTCACTCTTGTTTTGGTGAAATAGCGTTTGGCTTCTCACTATTTTGTGAAGGTATTTCCTACAAATGGTTTCCTGGGAATTTGTTGCTCTATCATATTGAAACTAAGTGTTCCAAGGCCTATATCACCTTACAAACTCATCAAACACATCATACTAATTCTGCAAAAACTTATTTTATCAACTTGAAATGGTTCCAACCACTCTTTTCACAAAACCCTACTTCAAAGCTTCACTTTTCTCCAAAAACATGACAATTTACAACAAGGGAGCCACTCCAAATGTAGAAACCTCCCTTCCCTACCTCTGTGAAACACATAGAACAACAACCTACCACTAAATATTCCATTCCACCAAGTTATTACAAGATTCACCAAGTGGAATGGTCTAGATCTCCATTTTATTACATCAAACCCTCAAAAAAGGGTGCTACAGACTAGTTTCAAAAGATTGCTTAGAAAATGCACCAAACTCTATGAAAACCAATCACACCAAATCCAAAATGATGCTATCTCAAGCCTCCATCACATTGAAAATCTTTTAGATCATTATTGCACAGTACAAACACGTATAGAAGTCTACAACTATAAATTACTAGTAATTTTCTAAGAAAATAGGGTTTTATTTATTGTTTCTACTTCAATAAAAGACTCAAACCTTGACTCGAGCCTCTTCTAGGAATATTTCAACTACACACACCAAAAAATATCCAAAAAACTGACTCAAACTATCATTTTAACTTCCTTGACTATTGGGCTTCCCCATTTTGCACTTTTTCCATTTTTTGCAATTTTGCATTTTTTACAACATTTTGTAAGGAAAGCACAAAACTTGATAACCTTTGAAAAGTGAATCCAAAATGACTCTATTTATATGAAAAATAGTCTATTATTAACCTTATTTTCTTGACTTTAGACTCAAAGACCTTAAAACCTATCATAAGACCTTATTTACAAAAATGGACTAACATGGTGCCCCTGCACCATACACCCAGACTGAAAAGAACTCAAGTACCTTGAGAATTGTATTGCAGCTTCTCCACTCCATCTCTTTGATCTTCCAAAATCCCTTTTAGTTGGTACTCCTGTGGACATGGAAAAATCAACCCTTCTACTTTTTCTTGTTTTGTCCCTCCTTGTGCTTATTTTGCTTGATTCCACCTTGATTTAATGTTGCAATGTGGTCCACACATTCACATTAGTTCTTGAATTTTTATGAATCATTAAGAATTTATAATGTCTTGTAAAAGTGTTGTAACACATTTTCACAGTTTTCTAGACTCTTCTTATTATAATTCACTTGCATACCCCCTTTTTATCACTTACCAAGTCTTATTTTAAAGTTTTGTAAAGTCTTGTAACAAACTTTCATGATTTTCTAAAATTTTCATCAACAAATACACCTTTCTTATGCTTTATTTGGCTCCTTTATACACTTACAGACCTTAATTAAGTGTATTTTTTAATATAAACCCGAAAAAAATCATTTAAGACAACTTAATTTCTGACACCCATTCACATGCCTTGAGTGGGACCCATTTGCCATTAGAGATGAATGAGTCCATCTTTGCACAAAAATAAAAATAAATTCAAATTACTGGTGGGTTTTTATTCCTTAAGACCAAAGGTCGGCATGTAATGTATTTTTGGGAAATTAGGGCATAGTTGTTTATAAATATATGACTTTCTATTCATTTTAACCCCCATTCATCCATTCATTTATCTACTCATTCATCATAGCATTCTAGCATTCAATAAAGTATTCAAGCATCTTGGAGTAGCATTTCTTTAGACTTCAAACATCAAGGGTTTGGTAAATTTATGAAATTTCATGTTATTTATCCATTATTCTCTCTTTATTCCATTTCATTATCAAGGGTTTGATTACCAAACCGGGGACTGACCAAGGCAAACCCCTATAGTCTAACCCTCAAGAGTTTTCCCCTCTTTGCATGTGTATTTGTAGTTCTTGTAGGTAGATTTTTCAAACAGAAAGGTGTCAAAAATGTATTGTAAAGTCATCAAAGTCATTAAAGTCAACATAACTCTATTTGAAGCTTAGAGAACACTTTCCCATCAGATTTTCCAGATTTGGATCTGACAACCTATTAGGCAGAAAAGTGCAGATTGGGACCCATAGATTTGATCATTGAATTTTCAGAAATATGTAGGTGGACTAATTTACCATCTATGGCAAATGAGTCCCACTGCTAGGCTCAAAAAAGTGTTTTTTGTAGTTTTCTATTCCTAGCATCCCAAGACCTGTTCCGACAATTTTCACAAGAAACAAGACTAATTCACCATGTATGATGAATGAGTCCTAGTGGGATTCAACACTAATGTTTGCAGCATTCCAGAACCTCTCAACATCAGCTTTCAATCTCTAGGTGCACCTCATTCAGTTTCATTAAGTTTTGTCTTTGTTTGTTCATATTTTTAATTCTTTTTGCATACAACATTGTGTTTTCAAACACTTTGCACATCTTAGGTTTAGCATTAATAATCACCTTTCTTTTTCAGTCCTTTGCACTTAGATCATCTCATCTAAGCATATTTATTCCACATTACATTAATCTTGAGTGTTTACATTGCATTTTAGCCCATCTTTCTCCTTTTAGGTGGAAAACCCTAGAAGTGCTAGAAAGACACTTGGAAGCCAAAATATTTGTTCACATTTTGGTGAACTGGACTTTAGAACATTTTCACTTCTAATTTCAAGTGCATTTACATCCTAGGGATAGCTTTCATCAACATTGCATTAGGTTTTTCATTGTTTTTAATCTTAGGGTTTTCAAAATTGTATTAGTGAAAAGATATATAGATTTCATTTTTGCATTTAAAAAACACTAAAATTTTGCATCTACATCATAGTTTTGCATCACACAATCTAAAAAGAATACAAATCATCTTAATTTTTTTTTAAAAATTCAATAAAATTCATCCTTGGACTCATTCGCCACCCTGGGAGAATTAGTCTAGGTGCATATTTTGCACTGTCATTTCTGTCATTTTTAAAGCATTTTCTGCATTTCTATTTTCTATTATTCAATCTCTACCATAGTTTCTAGATTTACTTTTTCTCACATTTAGTTTACTTTCATTCATTTGCATCATGGATTTTTTTCTTTAATAAGTTTTGGATGTCATTAAAATCTTTATTAGACATGTCAAATTGTGCCTTTGGAACTGATCCTAATGACCTTGAGCTTCTTCATGCTTCTCCAACTCCTCATGAATGTCCTCCTCGTGTTGTTGACATCATTGGAGAAGATGATGATAGCATGACTAAGTTCTTAAATGAATGTATAAACAACCTTGAAGCCAATGCATCCTTTTATCTATCCATGAAAAAATCAGACCTTCCTACTATATCACCCCTTGATATGTTTGGGTATTTACATCCTGAAACAAATGAATGACCTAAGTTCCCTCCCTCAGGTGGACCTAGTTCTCAACCATTTTATTCAATAAAAAAGTTACAAACACACCAATCAACATTAAAGAAACTTATGGAAAAGGTTTTACCATCTTAAGAAAACAAGGAAGTGACACCACAACTGAACATAACATTCGCCAACTCTTAGAATAAAATCCTAAATAAGAAAACACAATTGGGTTAGGATATCAAGATCCTCCTCATGACAGCAAGCCTCCTTTAGAATATTGGCGAATTCATGATGATGGAATGGTGATCTTTGATTCCCCTCCTGATCTGAATGTCCTCCTTCCACGTGAACAACCTTTACATGATAACAATGACAAGGATGATAGGATCACAGTCCTCCTCCTATTCAAGAAAAGGGTGAATCTAGCAAATGCAAGAGGCCTTACAAGTTACAAAAAATCAAGTTTTCTCTTCATCCACCACCTGAATGTGAAAGGAAATTGAAAATCCTTTTAAACAAAGGGCTCACATTATTACCACCTATGAATAGGTTGGTGATCTATCCTAAAGAAGTTAACATTCCACATTGTGCTTATCATCGTGTTCTTGGACATAGAAGTGATGAGTGTCACCAAATGAAAGAAATACTAAACAAGTATCATTTTGATGGTGATAATTGCTATCCACTAAATCCATAAACATGTTGGATGTTGTGGTTGTGTTGCTGATATGTGGTTGTCATTGATGTCAACACTATTAGCATTAATGCATTAGAATTTGTATATGTTGAGGATAATTAGAAAATTATAATGAAATGAGTTGTAGGTTGTCAGTGGTGAAGTGAAGTTCAATATATTGGTGAGTTTAGTATGTTGATGATCAGAGGTTGTGGACTAAAGGGTTTCTTTTCAAGTATATCTAGTTTATCCATGTTGAGTTTCAAAGATCGGCGTGAATATTTGTATTCTAACAGTTTTTCTGTTACTTCAGTTGATGTTCCTGGATGAAGATGATTTGATTTTAACAAGTTCAGTTGGTACAAATACTTCTCTAGTGATTCATGATATTTTTGGATGTTTCTACATCATGCTCTATTTGTGTTGCATGTCCACATTGATCATTGTGCTCATGATTTGAGATTTTCTCTTGTATTTTCATGTTTTTCTTGTTCTTGGCCAACAGGGTGTTGAAGCATGTTATGGATCTTTGAGGATTAATTTTTTGAAGGTGGTTCTTGTTTGTGAATTTTATTCTGGGTCTTCACTATGTTGTGGCTGACCTTGGTTTATTCGCATCAATAATCTTTATTATTTTTGGCTGACAATTTGCATTAATTTTATTATTTTCTTGAGGCCAACATGTAGCGATGTAATTTCTTATTGCAGATATATAAGAGCAATTGTTTTATCATTTTAAGGCATGAGTATGAGAAGTGTGTGAGTCCTATGTGTGAATAATGTTTAGATCTTTTGAAGGTAGAAGCAAAGTGTGAAGAGGAGTGAAGAAGGTTGAAGAAGTGTTCATGTGCTTAACCAGAACTATAATCAGGCATTAATAGATGTTATTTTCTCAGTTCAAATTCTTGTGGATGTAATCCAATATTTTGTAAGATAGTGTGTCTTCCTTGGGCAATAATCCTATCCGTAATTGAGTAATGAGCTCTAGGCATTGTTCTTGAATGCATGTGCATTCCCTATTCATATTTATTTATAATTTTAACAGGGTATAATCTTGTGGACTGACCTCCACCGTGGTTTTTCCCTAACTGGGTTTCCACGTAAAAAATCTTGGTGTTATGTGTGTTTCTAATGTGTTGTTGATTTATGCTTTCATGATTATTGATCATCTGAGAACAAGGATAATAAGTTGAATAAGTTTGAAATTCTATTGCAACTAATTTACCCCCCCTCTTAATTGTTTTTCCTTGTGTTTCCAACAATTGGTATTAGAGTAGGTTCCTTGGAAGAATTTTAACAACTTAAGGTGATCCAGGACGGTGACATATAAGAAGGATAGTCCGATATTTTATGGAAAAAAATATTCTTTGTGGAAGACTTGAATGGAGTGTCATCTGAGATGCATGGGTGAACCCTACTGGAGTATCACAAGTAATAGGTATGTTATTCCTTAGAATGTTCCTACTACTACTGCTAAGATTAGGGATGTTGAGTATAATATCAGGGCTAAGGAGGCATTGTTGAGCACTTTGACTAATACTGAGATGACAAATGTGATGGATCTGAAGACTACTTATGAGATCTGGAAAAAGTTGGAAACCTTGTATGAAGGAGATGCTAATGTGAAGATTGCTAAGCTACAAAGTCTAAAAAGGAAATATGAAATGTTGAGAATGGGTGATGATGAGAGCATTACGACTTTAATGTGAAGAGTGAATGAACTTGTGTGTGGTATCAGATGCACTGATGGACAGTTAGAAGAATAAGAGATTGTTGCTAAAGTGCTTAGATCCTTTCTTGCTTCTTACAAAGTCAAAGCTAGTGCTATTGAAGAGCTTTGGACTGTAACAAATGTAACTAGAGACATGTTGATTGGTAAGCTTACTGCTTTTGAGTTAAGTGAATTTGGTGATGCACTTCCTAAGATAGAATCTATATTCAAAGCTACTACCTCTGGGAGAGATAAATAGAGATATGATCTGGGAGAAAGTTCATCTAAAAAGGTATTCAAGTATGAGGAGGAAATGAGACAGATTGAAGAAGAGGTAAAGAAGCTAGAGGAGCTTGAAGCACTTATTGTCAAGAGAGAAGCCAAAGGAGAAGGTAAGTATAAAGTGAAATTGCCTATTAAATGTTTTTCTTGCAGTAAGATAGGTCATTTTGCATCAAGGTGTCTAGAAAGAGTCCCTAAACCAAGACCTAATAAGCCTAGATTTCAAAAAAAGTGCTATTATGTTGTTGATGAAGGTGTAACAGATGATGAATCTGATAAAGGAAATGGAAGTGAAGATGGATGGGTATTTATTTCTATCAAGGAAAATGATCCAGTCCCTATTGAATCTATTAGTTTCTCTAATGTGGAGAAAGCTCTAGCTGCTCAAGTTGAAGACAAAGATGAATGGGTGATTGACAGTGGATACTCTCATCACATGACAGGAGATAAAAACAAGTTTGTGAGCCTAGAAAAGTATGATGGTGGTATTGTAAGATTTGGTGATGACAAAGCTGGTGTAATCTGTGGCAGAGGATCCATTTCTCTTGATGGTAAGAATAATATTGATGATGTTCTTTATGTGGAAGGTTTAAAGCATAATCTCTTGAGTGTTGGTTAGATGGTTGATAAGGGTTACAATCTTCAATTCAAAAATGGAAAGTGTAGAATATTGGGGAATTCTAGAAATGTGATTGCTTCAGGTACAAAAACAAAAGGTAACATCTTTCACTTGAATGTTGCTAGTAAAAGTTGGTTGATTGATCAAGTTGATGAAAGTTGGTTGTGGCATAGGAGAATGTGTCATGTTAACTTTGATAATATTGTCAAGATAAGTTCTACTAAGGCTGTGAGAGATCTTCCTAAGTTGGTAAAGCCTACTAATACTATATGCAAGGAATGTCAGTTAGGAAAGCAAACTAAAATTTCATTTCAAAGGAAACAACATTGTTCAAATGAATTGTTGGAGCTTGTGCATACTGATCTCTGTGGTCCTTCTAGAGTCAGAAGTTTACAAGGTTACAGGTGTTTCATGTTGCTTATTGATGATTAATGAAGAATGATGTGGGTTACCTTCTTAAGGGAGAAATATGAAGCTTTGGAAAAGTTCAATATCTTTAAGGCTATGATTGAGACAAAGAAAGGTCAAAAGATTAAACGTCTAAGATCAGATAGAGGTGTTGAATTCACTTCCAATGAGTTTAATTATTTTTGTGAAGAGCATGGAATAAAGAGACAATTATCTACCCCACGAACCCCTCAGCAAAATGGAGTTCTGGAAAGGAAGAACAAGACAGTTCAATATGTTGCTAGAACTATGATGTTGGAAGGAAATGTTCCTCATATCTATTGGAGAGAAGTTGTGAGTATTGTTGTGTACACTCTCAATCGGGTACAAGTCAAAGGTGATACTAGTAAGACCCCTTTTGAGCTATGGACTGGTCATAAGCCTACTGTTAAATATTTCAAGATCTTTGAAGCAAATGTTATATCAGAAGAGATGAAGAGATAGGAAAGTTTGATGCTAGGAGTAATGAAGGTATCTTTCTAGGTTATTCTACTAAAAGCAAGGCCTACTAGTGCTACAATAAGAGATAGAGGAAAATGGTTGAAAGTGAAAATGTTAAGGTTGATGAAGATATAGCTAAGCCATCTAGAACCTATGGATATGATTCTAATGATTAGAATAGTAGTACAAATAAAGGAAAGAAAGTTCAGACTTCAAATCAAGTTCAAATCATTTCGGTGAATCAAGAAGATCAAGAGGAAGAGAAAACAGGGAAAGTGCAGAAGAGAGAACACAAGAGCTTGAAGTTCAAGAACGTCCTAAGACTCTAAGGTACGTAAGATTGAATCATTCAAAAGATCAACATTGTAGAAGAAAAAAGGTGTCCAGACTAGGAGAAATATTGTAGAAGAGTATTGTTTGATTTCAAAGACTGAGTCTACTAGTGTGAATGAAGCATGTAAAGATGAACATTGGGTTGAAACAATGAAAGAGGAGCTAAACTAGATTGAAAAGAATGATACATGGATTCATGTTCCTATACCTAAGGAAAAAAATGTAATTGGAACTAAATGGAGAATGAATTGAAGTTGTTAGAAACAAAGAAGATTTGTAAAGGATATTCTCAAATGGAAGGAATTTTTTAAGAGATTTTTCCCCTGTTGCTAGGATTGAAGCTGTAAGATTATTTCTTGCATATGCTTCTTACATTTATCGATGGATGTCAAGTCAGCATTTCTAAATGGTGAATTGGAAGAAGAGGTGTATGTTGAGAAACCAGATGGATTTCAGTTGACTGATCAAGGAAGATATGGTTTGTCGATTGAAGAAAGAATTGTATTGACTCAAGAAAGCCCCTAGAGCTTGGTATGCTAGATTGGATAAGTACTTACTGAAGCTTGGATTTAACAAAGGTACTGTTGATAGTAATCTGTATTTCAAGATTGATCATAATAAAGATTTGATTGTTGAAGTCTTTGTTGATGATATCATTTTTGGAGTAGATGATGGTTTGTGCATGAAGTTTGTTGATGAGATGAAGAATGATTTGAGATGTCTATGATTGGAGAGATGAAATTCTTTTTTGGATTTCAAATTAATCAGTTAGATAAAGGGATATTTATATCTCAGTCCAAGTATGTGAAGGAATTGCAAAAGAAATTTTGTATGGAGGATTCAAAGCCAATCGGTACACCCATGGTGACCCGATGTAAGTTGACAATAGATGATGATTCTCCAAAGGAAAATCAGACTAGATACAGATCAATGATTGGTGGATTTTTGTATTTAACTCAAAATAGGCCTGATATCATGAATGTTGTATGTATTGTTGCAAGATTTCAAGCTAATCCTAAAGAATCTCATGTGACTGCTATGAAGAGGATTTTTAGATACTTGAAGGGGATAGTTGATTTTGGCCTGTGGTATCCTAAAGATTATGATCTTACTTTGAGTGATTTTATTGATGCTGACTGGGTAGGAGATATGAATGACAAAAAAATTACTAGTGGTGGTTCATTTTTCTTGGGAAAGAAGTTGATTTCATGGCTAAGTAAGAAGCATAATGCCATTTCTTTATCTATTGTTGAGGCCGAATAGATTGTTGCTACTAACAATTATACTCAAGTATTATGGATGAAACAGATATTGAAGGATTTTAGAGTTGTGTATGATGAGCCTATAGCTATATTATGTGATAATTCAAGTGCAATTAAAATTTCTAAGAATCCAGTGCTACATTCCAAGACCAAGCATATATCTATCAAGTTTCACTTTATGAGAGAGAAAGTGAGTGAAAAGGAAGTTAGATTGGAGTATGTGCCTACTAAGGAGAAGATTGTAGACATATTTACCAAGTCATTTCCTAAGGATAATTTTGAGTATCTCAGAGGGAAGTTAGGGGTGATTACCCCTCCCAATCAAAACTAAGATGCATTGCTTTGCATTAGTACATGCTTTTCATAGTAGTATCTTAATCTGGATTGATGTTGTGGTAGCTGCTACTCAGGGGGAGTAGTTAGATGTTTAGATATGTGTTTCAGGGCTTAGAGATATTTTTCATTGATGTCAAAGGGGGAGAAGAGCAATGTGAAAAAAAAACTTTCTAAGGGAGAAGAACTGTTATCAACATGATCTGCACCCGCATGCAAGGTTGATAAGCTCTGCAATCCTGTGTAACATGGGATCAAACTCAGGTTGTGGGTGACTTGTAATGAGATTGAACCTCCAGATTCTAGGACAACTTCCTATATGATCTTCTTATTATGGACTAAAATTACTTGGAAAAGGGAAAGGATTAAATCAAATGCAAAATTGGAAAAACTCAACTGTGGTGATGCACCGAAAAGGAAACTAATATCCAGACCTAATCACAACTAACATTCTCAAAAATCTATTGACACAACCTGATCTGGGCACTTAAATCACATAAATAATTTGTTAAGAGGATTTGTTTAATCTTTCCCTCACAAAGGAAAAGTAGGATTTTCACAAATTAAGAGGAAGAGTAAACAACACAAGCACAATTAACAACCTATAACAAACTACCTTTTATGCACATGTATTAATAAGTGAGACATAAATTTAAAGGTTTCTAAACAAAAAAAATTAAAGTTGCATCAAATCGTTGTAAAACACAAGACATCGGGAACTAACAAGGGAAACACTTTCTTTGATGAAACATTCGAAGAAAACTTTGCAATAAAACAATGTCTAATAACTTGTAGAACCCGCTAAATATATTAATCTATAAAAACTGAGTTACATGAAGTCTCTTTGTTGAAGGAAAAGTTAGAAAACAAGAACCAAGGAAAAAATACAAAGTCTTTTCCTAAAATACAATAAAGGCATGCATAAAGCATCCAAGAAGTGAAACTCCATGTGAATTGAAAGTGAAAATATCTCTTTGAAGCCTCTCTCATGAGCAAAAGAGAAAATAGTGTGAAAAGAGGGCCCACCAATGTTGTAACTGAGCTTCAACAACTTATAACTTTGTGTCACAATGTGTATAACTAAAAAGTAACTTGAGAATTCCTTTGAATGCATGGAGGTGGCACTGAAAGTGATAATATCTTCTCAAATGCCTCTCATGAGAAAAAGAGAAAATACATGAAACAAGATCACATAATTGATGATAGTTGCAAAATTAAGTGGCCAAACTCCACCTCTCAAAGTGTATGATCAAAATATCTTGTGAACTGGCATGAAACTGAGGTAATGTGTCAAGAATCTCCATAATTTGCATGATTTTAGTCCTATGGTTAGCTTTCACTTGCATTATTTGCATGGTAAAGGTAATCATTTAATTAAATATTAAAGATAATCATTCATTGATTATTTTAATATTTAATATCCAGTAGTTATACCTTTATTCACTATATGTTAAATATTAAGATAATTAGTGAAGTATTACCCTAATATTTAAATACATTGCAATTTCCTTAACTTCATGCAAAGATTATTAAGTTGAGGTGGATTTTACATCAAAAGATAAACTCTGAGATCAGATTTCAAAACTTCACGGGTCCCTCCACATCATTAAGTCAATTGAATTTGAAAGGAAAGACCACAGTGGTAATAAAATGAAATGATTTTGCTAAAACAAAGACCAAAATCACCACCAATCGGATTAGGGAAAGTGAGAAAAAAGCATTGAATCCCTTTTGATCTCCTCACTTCTCACTTAGAATTTTGAAGAGAAAGCCTTTGTTGCACCGCCATGAGTAGGGTTTTCACTAGAACCATGCATTTCATGTTGCTTCTGTCAATTTCTAATGAGATTTTCACAGAGAAATATATGGTAAGTGTTCCTACAGTCATAAATTTGGGAATTTCTCCATTTTGAAAGTATTTTCAGGCTTCTTCAGTCGTGGCAATGGTGATATTCTGATGTATTAATTTATACTTTACTATTTTTTTGATGCCTTTGCTCATTCTGAGGTCACCATGAGGAATTTTGAGCCTTCATACTATAGTTTTGAGTGTACTTTGAATAGGAAGCTTGTAGGTAAGATTTCTATCATGCAATCTTGGATTTTGAACTCCATATCTTCATTTATTTTTGCAAAAGTTCTCTTTTAGAGGCCTCGAGCTTGAATGTGTTGTATCTTCTCTGTCAAGGAATGGACTTATGCATGATATCTGAGTGAATTAGTTTATGCAGGCCACAAGCTCTAAATTAATTTGCATGCTCGTTGGCCATAGTTTCATCTTTGATTTCATCCTTTTAACATTGTACTCAGGTCCCCTTCTTTTCATAAAATATAAGCTTTCGATATTTAAATATGGATTCATCTTTATGTTTATCTCAGTTCTGAAAACTAGTTGTTCAAAAATATTGATATATTGTGTTTTCCTGTGATGTATCCAATCGAATTATGAGTTTATTGATCTCATTAATTTCATTGTAGAAGTAGCCTCCTTATAACATTTACTCCTTTTTGTGTGTAAAGTGAAATGACTTGAGGGTTATTTGCTTGAAACCCTATCTCCATACATTAAATGATTTGTTTATTGCTTCAACCTTTTCATGGAAAAGAACTCTCAAACACAACCTTGAAAACATCCTTAACCTGGGTACTCTTTGCAAATCATAATGTACTTGCTTAAAAAAAACTTTCTTTATCTATATTTTAGCTCTGTTTTAAGCAAATAATAAAGGACTTCTCTTATAGCATGTATGATAGAGCATTCAACATGTAATAATTATACCTAGTGGACAATTGATTGCAATGTAACTCAAATTTTTTGAATGTTGTCCTCATGCATCTGTTGTATAGATGGATTGTCTGATTTAATCATTCATAATGTATAATTGTAGCTTTCACAATGTACACTTGCTTTTAATCCTGCAATGAAATCCTATTATCACATTAATCTTGGACCTGTACTCAAACAAATGCATCACTTTTATGATTTTAATATTTGATGGTTCTCATACTCCTGCTTTGATGTCTTTTGCATAATCAGTTCCAAAGCTTCAGGAAAATACTTGATGCTTGATATTTTTTTTCCCTTCAGTATAAAAGGGCTCCATACTTTATTGGAATGTAATGTAAAGAAAATAGAGTTGAAACTGAGCTAATGCATATAGTTGATTATACTCCTTCAAAAATGTTTTGATTATTCCTTTTGAATGATGAGAGAAAGGATGAATTTCTCAATATTTTTTCATCATGTTGAATTAAAGGTTGCTTTATGAACTTCATTCATGGAGAATGATGATTATCTTTATTCCATACTATTGTCCCATGTCATTGTTTATGAGTTGGGCTCAACACTTGTGGGAGCCACATTTCTCACCACTCATAACAATATATGTTGATTGAAGTGATCTAATTATACCTGTTCCTACACACTAAACAAACAAATTAGCAAAATAATTGAAGTTGAAAGCTTCCATTGAACTTTGTGCTCCCTGAACATTTTCCTTTTTGATGAATTAATCATCTAATGAATGTTTGATAAGATGTAGGTTACATTTATGTTAGTAATATAGGCATGAGGAAAGATGTGATTTATCATTTCTCTAACATCAACTTTCAACATTCTTGGAGAAAACCATGGAGTTTGGAGCCGAAACAACCTAGAGACACTCAGACACAACAACTTGAAAACATAAAGTATAAAATGATTCATCATTATAGGAAATGATGAATCACTCCCCTTTTTCATGTTTACATTATCTTTTGTTGTGTAGTTTACAACTTTACTTTGTATTCATTATTTGATTATGAAAATCAAATTAAGCTACTCTTGTGACTTGTGTGGGACTTTGGTTTTTACAATATGAATAAACCAACATTTCTTATGCAAATTTATGAGTTCTTGTATTACAAACATTTGCATAATCACACTGGAAATTCACAAGTAATAAAACTCTGGAATATAATGAATACTTTAGTAGAAATTTTGTACCTTTCAATGAGGAATGCAATTCAACTCTACCTATTTTGAGTTGTAGCTAATAATAGGTAACAATTTGGCAACCTCTGCAAAGTGTTTTCCTTATAAACACCATAGAACAATTATGTAGCTTATCCATTGGGAATGGAGTCCATTTTTATCCTCTTTTGACTCAGAAATCTTGTAACTCAGCAGTAAACGAAAATTGAAAGAAACACACCAAACCGAAAACATAAACTAAAAACTGCTAACTACTAACTTGAAGAACACTATTGTAGGTAGCTGATTGATGAATCCTTGTCTTATATGATGAATATTCTCTTCATTCCATTATGGTGGTGTTAGTAGTGTTACCCCTTTTTACTCCTACCACACTATTAAAAAATAAAACTAAATGTTGTTATTATAAGACCTCCATTAAAGAACCATGCATTATCTATAGTAGTGAGCTAAAAGGTTCGCTTCTATGAAGGATGCATTCTTGTTTGATCGAGATATGATAAGGACAACATTAATAACCACAAGCCAACTAACTGAAACTAAAGCATGATCAATCACCACTTATTGAAAATTGAAACTGAATGAAAAAAAAAACTAACCTACCCTATCTAACCAAGCATTTAACTTTATTATACAAAGCCATTGACTGGCTCCCTGAAATATCTACCTTCTCATCCCAACTTGCGATGCTTTACAAAGTTGAAGATAGCTAAGAAGAGATGAAGAATGAAGAGATGCTCTACCATCAAACACAACAGTTCTTCAAAGATGAAAACAAGGCCTCCTACCTCAATAAGCTAATTATGCATGCAATTTTCCTAAAGTGGATATGTGAGTGAATCTTATCTCTCTTGGGCTGCAATTTTCTCTTCTTGAGAAACCTCTTCATGCTTGGATTTTATTATGGAGAGATACCTAATTAGGCATCCTCTCAAGATGTTAATCTTTGGATTTTCATTGTTCGTTTGTATCTTGTCAACTGACTCCTTAACCACCATACCAAACTGATTAATTGCATTCAATTCATAAGGAACAAGAGAAAGAGCCATTGGTTCATCTACTTGATGATGTTGATCACAAACCTCTTGGAAATCCATGGTTTTCTGATTTTTTTGCTCTACTTGAACCAAACTTTTATCTATATCAACCTTTAAGCTTTGAATCTCCTCCACAACGCCATCCTCATGGATTTGCTTTGCATCTGGATGATTTACATGCTCTTGTTGTTGTTCAACAACTATTTCCTTAACAATAACCTGGTGTTCCTGGTTTTTTTTGTCTAAAGGTGAATGATTGGCATCCATACTTGACACAAATACTTCCAGATCATCCCAAAATGAGTCCTCATCCTGATTTTCATTTTGTTGTATAAGAGGACTATCTTTTACTTGACTGTAGCTTTATTCAATGTTCAAAAAATCAAATTTTTGAACCTCTTCCTACTATTCTAAAGATGATATGGTCATGATCTGAATTTCACTCTCTTCCTCATTCACAAAAAGCAGTAACTCATCAAACAAATCAAAAAAATCTTGAAAATTGTCAACCTTCTCTATCTCTACACTCATAACAACACATGAAAAATTTACTTATGATTCTTCAAACATTTCCTCCTATTGTTCTTCAACTCAATGGTCTTGAGTAATTATAACAGTATGGGGTTCTTCTATGGATGGGTTGATTGTACTGAGAGAAGAAGACTGATTGTGTACATATATAACTTCTCGCACAGGGAGGAAATCTCTAAAACTTGGGAAAGCATATTGGCAAACCTCTTCTTTTACAAGATGATTTGAAGTATAAGGAGCTAGTTGGGCTTCTTGTATGGGTTCTTCATAAGGATTTACTTGTTCAAGAACGGGTTCTTGTACAAGTTGCTATGAAATTCTCTGAGCTAATTGAGCCTTTATCTTCTAATCTAACCTTATAACTATGGCAAGTAAGGTTTCCATAACCTCTTTTGCGTCTGTTAATTTTTCCTCATATTTCTCTATTTGAACCTCCAACTCTTTTTCATGGTACTCTATTTGTACTTCCAACTCTTTTGTAAGGGTTTCTTCATGTTGTCTCTGTTGGTCCTCCAATTGTCTTGTAAGATGTTCCTTTGCAACCATCTCCATTCATTTCCTTTTCCATATTATCATACATAGTTGAAAGATCCGGTGAGTTGGCTCCTCTAGCTGTATATCAAAACCCTGTCGTCGTCTACTTTAAAGAAACTGTCCAGCCCAACCCCATAAAAGGGTTTTCAAATCCTAATATCCAAACTTGTCCTTATACATGGGCTATTGAAACCCAAACCAAGGTCAATAAACCTATGGCCAAGATCCATAATCTGATCCCTAAGCCCATTAAAATCTATATTAACTAAGACCTGAATAGGGATGAGAGGGTCACAAGTAGATGAGACAAGCTGATAACTTGTTGGTACAGGGTGATTTTGCATGAAACTGGCAGCACCCTCAGTATGATATGGCTAGTGAGGAGCTTCATAATATGGTGGTGGGTATACATGTTGTCCATAAAAATTTGACTTTTCTACTCATTCAAAGATTTAAACATTGGAATAAGTAATTTTTTAAACATACCAACAAATGTGTCTTTGAAACCAAAAGATTTTATCAGAGTCACCAGGTGTGTGTGTGTAGATCCTGCCTCCAAAGGTTGTAATCATTGATTTTCACACCAAAAACTAGTAATGAAATGATGAACTTTGAACTGTGAAAGTTCAAACGGTCCCACCAGGCATGCCAAAAACTGTTATCAATAGGATCTACAGCCGCATGCATGCAATCCTGTATAACATGGGATAAAACTTAGGTTGTGGGTGACCTGTAATGAGATTGAACCTCTGGATTCTAGGCCAGATTCCTATATGATCTTCTTATTATGGAATAAACTTGCTTGGAAAAGGGAAAGGATTAAATTAGGTGCAAAACTAGAAAAACTAAACTATGGTGATGCACTGAAAATGAAACTAATGTGCAGAACTAATCATAACTAACATTCTCAAAAATTTGTTGACACAACCTAATCTGAGCACTTAAATCACATAAATAATTTGTTAAGAGGACTTTTTTAATCTTTCCCTCGCAAAGGAAAAGTAGAGTTTTCACAATTTAAGAGGAAGAGTAAATAACACAAGCACAATTAATAACTTGTAACAAATTGCCTTTTATACATATGTATTAATAAGTGAGACATAAATTTAAAGGTTTCTACACAAAACACATTAAAGTTGTGTCAAATCACTATAAAACACAAGGCATCAGAAACTAAGAAGGTAAACACTTGCTTTGATGAGACATTCGAAGGAAACTCTGCAATAAAATAATGTTTGATAACTTGTAGAACCTACTGAATATATTAATCTATAAAAACTGAGTTACATGAAGTCTCTTTGCTGAAGGAAAAGTCAGAAAAAAAAGAACCAAGGAAAAAAGAAAAAGTCTTTTCCCTAAATACAATAAAGGCATGCATAAAGCATCCAAGAAGTGAAACTCCATCTGAACTGAAAGTGAAAATATCTCTTTGAAGCCTCTCTCATAAGAAAAAGAGAAAACAGTGTGAAAAGAGGGCCCATCAAAGTGGTAACTAAGCTTCAACAGCTCAGAACTATGTGTCACAATGTGTATAACTAAAAAGTAACTCAAGAATTCCTCTGAATGCATGGAGGTTGCACTGAAAGTGATAATATCTTCTCAAATTCCTCTCATGAGCAAAAGAGAAAATGCATGAAACAAGATCACATAACTCATGATAGTTGCAAAATTAAGTGGCCAAACTCCACCTCTCGAAGTGTATGATCAAAATATCTTGTGAACTGGAGTGAAACTGAGGTAATGTGTCAAGAATCTCCATAATTTGCATGATTTTAGTCCTCCAGTTAGCTTTCACTTGCATTCTTTGCATGGAAAAGGTAACCATTTAATTAAATATTTAAGATAATCATTCACTGATTATTTTAATATTTAATATCCATTATTTATACCTTTATTCACTATATGCTAAATATTAAGGTAATTACTGAAGTATTACCCTAATATTTAATTACAATGCAATTTTCTTAACTTCATGCAAAGATTATTAAGTGGAGGTGGATTTTACATCAAAAGATAAATTATGAGGCTAGATTTCAAAACTTCACAGGTCCCTCCACATCATTAAGTCGATTGAATTTGAAAGGAAAGACCACAGTGGTAATAAAATGAAATGATTTTGTTAAAACAAAACCAAAATCACCACCATTTGGACTAGGGAAAGTGAGAAAAAAGCATTAAATCCCTTTTGATCTCTTCACTTCTCACTTAGCATTTTGAAGAGAAAGCCTTTTCTCTACCGCCATGAGTAGGGTTTTCACTACAACCATGCATTTCATGCTACTTTTGTTGATTTCTAATGAGATTTTCACAGAGAAATCTATGGTAAGTGATCCTACAATCATAAATTTGGGAATTTCTCCATTTTGAAAGTATTTTTAGGCTTCTATAGTCACGGCTATGGCAATATTCTGATGTATTCTTTTATACTTTATTTTTTTATTGATGTCTTTGCTCATTCTGAGGTCACCGTGAGGATTTTCAGGACTTCATACTGCAGTTTTGAGTGTACTTTGAACAAGCAGCTTGTAGGCAAGTTTTATATCATGCAATCTTTCATTTTGAGCTCCATATCTTCCTTTATTTCTGCAAAAGTTCTCTTTTAGATGTCGTGAGCTTGAATGCTTTGTATTTTCTCTGTCAAGGAATGGACTTATGCATGATATCTAAGTGTATTAGTTTATGCAAGTCGCGAGATCTAAATTCGTTTGCATGCTCCTTGGTTGTGGTTTCATCTTTGATTTCATCCTTTTAACACTGTACTTAGGTCCCCTGATTTTCAAAAAATATAAGCTTCTGATATTTAAATATGGCTTCATCTTTAACTTTATCTCAGTTCTAAAAACTATCCGTTCAAAAATATTGATATACTAGCTTTTCCTATGATGTATCCAATTGAATACTAAGTTTATTGATCTCATTAATTTCATTATAGAAGCAGACTCCTTATAACCTTCACTCCTTTTTGTGTGTAAAGTGAAATGACTTGAGGGTTATTTTCTTGAAACCCTATCTCCATACATTAAATGCTCTATTTATTACTTCAGCCTTTTCATGGAAAAGAACTCTCAAACACAGCCTTGAAACCCCCCTTAACCTGGGTAATCTTTGCAAATCATAATGAACTTGCTTAAAAAATAACTTTCTTTATGTGTATTTCAACTCTGCTTTAAGAAAATAATAAAGGACTTCTCTTATAGCATGTATGATAGAGAATTTAGCTTGTAATAATTATACCTAGTAGACAATTGATTGCAATGTAACTCAAAAATTTTGAATGTTGTCCTCATGCATCTATTGTATAGATGGACTATTTGATTTAATAATTCATATACCTATAGCTTTCACAATGTACACCTATTTTTAATCCTGCAATGAAATCCTGTTATCACATTAATCTAGACCTATACTCAAACACATGCATCACTTTTATGATTCTAATATTTGATGGTTGTCATACTCCTGCTTTGATGTCTTTTGCATAATCAGTTCCAAAGCTTTAGGAAAATACTTGATGCTTGATATTTTGTTTTCCCTTTAGTATAAAGGGCTCCATACTTGATGTGAATGCAATGTAAATAAAATAGAGCTGAAACTGAGCTAATGAATGTAGTCGATTATGCTCCTTTAAACACGTTTTGATTATTCCTTTTGAATGATGAGAGAAAGGATGATTTGGTCAATTTTTTTTCATCATGTTAAATTAAAGGTTTCTTTATGAAATTCATTCATGGAGAATGATGATTATCTTTATTCCATACTACTGTCCCATGTCATTGTTTATGAGCTAGGATCAACCCTTGTGGGAGCCACATTTCTCACCAATCATAACTATATTTGTTGATTGAAATGATCTGATTATACCTATTCCTGCACACTAAACAAACAAATTAGAAAAATAATTGAAGCTAAAAGCTTCCATTGAACTCTGTGCTCCTTCAATATTTTCCTTTTCGATGACTTAATCATTTGATGAATTCCTGATAAGATGTAGGTTAAATTTGTGTTGGTAATATAGGCATGAGGAAATATGTGATTTATCATTGCTCTAACATCACCTTTCAACATTCTTGTAGGAAACCATTGAGTTTGGAGCTTAAACAACTAGGAGACACTCAGACACAACAACTTCAAGACATAAAGTATATAGCAATTCATCATTATAGGAAATGATGAATCACTCCCCTTTTTCAGTTTTACATTATCTTCATTTGTGTAGTTTACAACTTTACTTTGTATTCATTATTTGATTATGAAAATCAAATTAAGCTACTCCCACGGCTTGTGTGGGACTTTGGTTTTTACAATATGAATAAAGAAACATTTCTTATTGAAATTTATGAGTTCTTCTTGTTGACGTGTCCAATGGCACAACAACGTGTAAATAGAATATTGCTACTCTATTTCTCCTAAAAGAGAAAGACAACACATGGATGTCTTAGCTCCCAAGGTCTTTGTAGTTGGTTCTCAATTGTGTTGATGTTGATCAGTGGTCAATGTAACAGTAATGTTCAAGGGGCCTACTGGTGTTGAGCTTTTGGATTGTTCTGAGATCAAACATAAACTTTAAACCTACTTTAACCAGGGTTTTTAAAGAAATGGAAAAAAATAGATCAGAGCTTTGGAACAGAAAAGAATGTTAATTCATCCAACTTAACCATACTCGTTACCTTTCAAGGAATTCTTAACCAAAACTATAGAACAAAATTAACTTGTGATTAACAAACAGTTTCATTCATTCACAGTCCTAACTTCAATAATAGATTGCAAGTTACCATTTAAACAAAACATCAAATCAAACTTCATTCCTTGAAAACTTCTTGAATCAAATGATTAAGTCAAGAAAAACACCATTCTGGAACAAAACAGGAAGTAGATTTTTATCTGCTTGCTTCTACTACTCCTGAAATAGATAAGAAACATTTACAAGTCTGGCACAATCACCAGTGTACAGAAAATCCATGACTCCAAATTGTTTCCATCTATACTAAGAAAACTGGAAAGGTACATTATTGGCTTCTGCTGAATCTAACTCCTAACTAAGAAGGAAAAAGAAGCTCCTATTACAAAGAATCAAGATGCAACTCTATCTCCTCTATCCTTCAAACAACTCCTATTCTTAAAAATCTATTTCTAGACCTGTCTATTCTATTATCTCCTATATTTTTGCTAACTTCTTCTAACCCTTTACAAAGAGGCAAGAATGCCATATATACATAGTATATCAAAAGAATTCGCTGGCCCCTGATTTTAGGGTTTACAAAATATCTCACTTGGTTGTAGGAGGGTCAGCCCTCGGATCTTTTGAATATAGTTAATGCTGCCTTGAATTGCATCCTCGATGTCCATGTTGGTGAAAGATTGTTCAAGGGATGATCTATAGATCTTTTGCAGCTACAACATTAACTCTAGCCTTTGTGTCCATCTTCAAACTCCTTTGCATAGCTGCTTTGAATGCTCTAAAGCATTGTCATTAATACTGATCTGCCTTTTGCCAACAGACCTCACAGTTGTCCCTGTGACTCATGGTTGTTCCTTTCCTTCGGCCTCCTTCCCACTCTAGATCTTTCTGCACGTTGACTATCTCTGGAAGCAGCATCGAGCCTCCCTTTAGATCTAAACATCATCACACGAGCTGATCCATCGCCCTTCGATCTCAGAATGAGTCCATGTCATTTGCAATCTAATGATGTTCCTCATAGGGGTAGTCAATCAGTCAATGGTCGGTCCTTTTAGCCTCTTCTGATTGGTGGAACAAACTCCATGTAAGACTCTCAGGTGGTCAAAATTTATTTGCATAGAATTTCTTGTCGGTGAGACACCAATCGTGTCTCCCCAATGTGATTATTCCTCTCTTAGCAGCTATTGGCGTGACACATGACAGTCGGTGAGACCTTTTAGCAAGCTGCAGAAGTCATATCGATACCACAAAAACCCATCAGCAAGACAATCAGTATCAGTCAGAAGTCACAGCGAGCTCCATTGGTCATACCGATATCTTTTTCTATCGCTGAGACCTTACTTGTCAGTAGGACATCATAGCGAGGCTGGATCTTTCACTTCAGGCTTCCTTGATCTCATCCTTATTTTCTGGGCTCAAGCTCCTATTCCTTTAGTGAGACCCCACTGGGTTGTTGAGACCTCATGGCGATGCTATCTCTCTTGGCGAGATCCTATGCCAAACTTAAATCTTTTTCTCAGAGCTCCTATCGGCAAGAGTCCATTCTGTTGGTGAGACCTCATGTCGATCCCCTCTTTTCTCCTGAGCTCACCCTATTTAGGCGAGACTTTGCGTAGTTGGTGGGACATTTTTTCAAGTTCAAGATCTTTTGGTGAGCTCATCTTATGTCGAGGAGACCATCACTCGTCGGCATGACCTTTTTTTGAGCTTGTTTCCTTTTTCCAAGACTAGCAACCATCGGTGAGACCTTTTGCCGAAGACATCCCGTTTTGTCGAACTTAAATCTTTTCGGCGAGACATTTCTCTTTCGGCCAGACCTCTATTTGTCGAGGAGACTTCTCCCTGAACCCAAATCCTATGCTGATGCTGCTTGTTGCCAAGACCTCCTTCTATTAGTGATACCTTTTGGTGAACGCAAACCACTCCCCCTGATTTCGCTTCATTTTAGGGAGACTCCGATGGATCAGCGAGACATTTTGTTGAGTGGCAAGAGCTATAGAGATATCCTCCCTATCGATGAAACAATCCCATATTGAAAGGACATCATCCCAAGCCCGCCATGTTACACCGAAGGCTGACCCTTTGGCGAGACCCATGCTAATCAGATAGACCTCCTACCGAAGGAAAAATTATTTGCCGAGCTAAAACTTTCGATGGGACCTCCTTCTGTTGGGTAGACTTCTCAGCGAAGCAAACCCCCTTTGAATTTCAAATGGATAGAGTGAAGCCACCAGTTGGCAAGACATCTGAAAGGTCCCAGCGACTCTCTTCTTGAGGAGTTTTATGTTGAATGTGATTGAGGCATGCCTTTAGTTGGCTTCCCTGAGAGATATCTTCAGATGAGCGATTCAATCCTACAAAAAAAATGCCTCCATTAGTTCCAAAAGTATATAAAATGCACTATTATTATCATGCCTTCAATTTTAACAAAAAGAAACCCAGCTTCGGGGGAGGTGGAACCAAAAACAGAACCAGAAACAACATCCTCCCTCAAAACTGGCGAGGACAGAACCAAAAAGAAACTGGGACCGGAGTCAGAATGGGAACAAGCCTTGGGAATGACATTCATTTCACAGTCCAGACCCCATCCCGGCCCTCACATCCACAAAAGAAAAGAAAACACAAAGGCAAGACCTGACCAATCGACCAAGTGATCAGAACCGGGGCAAAACAAAGAAGCGAAACAGGCAGAACTGGGATCGGAACCAAATCTGACCCATGAACCTTTTAAAGTTTCAGGTCCAAATTCGATTCCGGTCCTGCCTCTGACAACATCAAAAAGACAATGAAGATAGATGAAGGAAGAGAAAGGAAAGGGGGAAGACACCCCACGACAAAAAAAAAAGGGAACAAAATCAAAAGAATAAGACATGCAGAACCGAGATCGGATTGGAACCCGAACCTAAAACTAATTAAAGTTTTAGGGTTTAGTCCCAGTTCCAGTTTCGGGTCCACCAAAACAACACGAATAGACGCGTGAGGTAGAAAAGCAAAAGAGGTAGAATCAGGACCGAGGAAGGAATATAAAACAAAACTTGGAAGGAATTCCAAGTTTGGTTTCCGTTCCGGTTTCGGGTCTGCCAAAACAAAAGAAAATTTCCTATGCCTGAAAAGAAAACACCTAAGGCACAAGACACAAAACCAAATGAAAAAGACCAATGAAGAAGAGAGAGAAGCAGAGTCGGACTTGGGATGGAACCCAAACCTAAAACATCGAAAGAGTTCAAAGTTCAGATTTAGCTCTAGAACTGGATCTGACAGAGCAAAAAGGAAAGACCAAGGAACTATCGAGACCAGAACTGGGAATGGAACAAGACCAAAACTTGGATGAAAATCCAAGTTTGATATGGGTCCCAGTTCTAGATTCGATAGGACAAAGAAAATGCCCAAGGCAGAAAACCAAAGGCCAAAGGAAAAGAAAAGAACAAGGGGGGCCCCATTTTGTTCCAAACCAAAATGGGGTGGTTATGCAAGGCATAACAAATGGAGACTTGGCTGGAAAAATGGTTTAACCATTTTCAAGAAGTTGAAGGATTCAACTACCCAGAACTCCTATTTTATGAATATCACAACTCCAGTTGGGTCAGTTTTAACAACCAAGGCTGAGCTAGAATCTCGAATGTAAATCAACAATGGCCACCCCTAAATCTATGTGTGTGTTTGATTGTGCATCACTCTTTTATAAAGTTTTCTTCATCTTTCAAACAACAGTGTGCAAGATTTGGGCTACATGAGTTGATTACCTTTAGTTGTTGTGCAATGATATCTTGGGCATTGCTCTGCTGCCAGTCAGGCATTCATAGCCCTGACAAAGATACCTCTAGTTTTCTCACAACATCTGTCTACTGCCAGACAGGTGTCCATTGCCCTAGTAGAGATACTGGAATCACCCATTCATATTGAGTCTTCTTTTCTCTTCAAATAGTTCTCTCTTTTTTTTCTTTTTTCTTTTTCTCATAGAGTCTCAAATATTTCATTCCATCAATTTTTTTTCAATATGTTAGATGTCAAACATTTGTTATTGGTTAAAAACTACCATGGACCTCATAACAACACTTGGGAGATCAGATTTTTCACTCAAATCTTACAACACTATCATCCTGAGACAAATATGCCATTACAAAGGGGATGATCTTGATAATTTGTGATAGATTCAGGGGAGCTAATGAAGGTTATTTACTTTGCACCTTGTTTCAAGACTTTCCACAACTCTTATTGACAATGGGCATAAAACAACGAATTTAGGACAAAATCACCCAATCAGCAAACCTAAAAATATCTAAACCACTCTCGTCCCAATAACCAAAGTATGCTTCAGATAACAGCCCTCACCCATTTAAAGGTGGAAAGAACAAATAAACCCCAAAGAACAAAAGCAAGACAGAAACCAAACAACAAAGGAAACAAAAAGGATAGAAGGAAAGATCAAACAAACAACAACAAAACTATTTACACACAGAAAAAAAAAATTATTTACATAAGGGGCAACAAATTATTTACATACAGAGGACAAAATTATTTACATACTGAAATTATTTACAAGCGAAAACACATAAACTATTTACACAGATGCAAATTATTTACATAAAGAACAACAAATACAGAATATAAAATTAGCAAGTTTTATGACTCGAAATAATGCTTAAGAAACTGCCCATTGACAGGCAAGGGAACAAGTTCTCCAGTTAAACTACTCACTCTGAAAGCATTTTCTCCTAGGATCTCAGCAATTTGATTAGGACCCAACCAGAGCTTGTCGAATTTCTGTGACTGCCCTTCTTTTCACTAGCTTTATCCCATAACAACACAAGGTCTGATATCCTAAAAGCCTTGATTTTGGCTCTTTTGTCAAACCATCGCTTGACAATAGCCTGGTGTCTAAAGAATTGTTACAAGGCGGTATCTCTCTGCTCTTCTAATTTCAACAAGGTAGCTAATCTTACTTCTATCCTATCATCACTAGAGTATAATTTCTTCATGAACTCAAGGATAGGTATTTGGAGGTGGATAGAGAACACAGGCTCTTTCCCATACACTAGCTTGAATGGTGAGGTCTTTAAAGTAGCCTTGATCCTAGTTCTATCTGCCCATAATGCAAATCTCAACTGGGTATGCCAGTCTCTAGGATTATTTTCTAATAGTTTCTTAATTACCCCTAAGAGATTCTTGATGGTTGATTCTGCAACTCCATTGCCTTGTGGGTAATAGTTTGAAGAATACTTTAAAACAATTTTGTGATTCTAAGCCCATGAAATAAACTCAGCCAAAGAGAAGGAAGAGCCATTGTCACATACCAAAGCGAAGGGTATCCCAAACCTAGTGGTGATGCATTCAGTGAGGAACTTGATCACTACCTCTGTTGTGTTGTTCTTGCAGGGTATAGCCTCTGTCCATCTTGTGTAGTAATCAGTGGCAGTCAAAATGAATTTGTGTCCTGCAGAAGAGTTTGGGTTAATTACCCCAATAAAATCCAGTGCCCACTAGGAAAATGGCCTTACCTCATAAACGAGTTGCAGTGGCATGGTTGAATGGAATTATTTTGACATAGAGATCTAACATATGTGACATGTTCTCACATGCTCATGGGAATCTTTGAACACACACAACAAGTAATAACCAGATCTGAGGATCTGGTGTGCCAATGAGTCTGCAGAATCATGACCTGTGCCATGTTTCCCATGGAATTCAGTGATCATTTGCTTAGCCTCTTGCTGATCAAGGCATCATAGGTACACTCCTTCGAAATTATTTTGGTATAGTAATCCTCCTTTAAGCATATAATGAGAGATCTTCATTCTCAGTGCTCTCCTCTGAGTGGCATTCATTCCCTTTGGACATCGATTGTTGAGAATGAAACTGACTATATCCGCATACCAAGGGTCATTGGAGAAGGACTGGGTTGTCTATTGCTGACAAATGATGTTGTCACCAGCATTCACCATGGACTTAGACAGGCCTATGCCTTTGAAAAGTTTCATAGGGCGTATCTCCATATCAAACTCTTGCAAGATGGCCATCCATTTCCCTCTTCTTTCTCCCAACTCGCTCTGCATGAGTAGGGACTTCACAGCTGCATCAGGGACTACAACAATAATTTGACTTCAGAGAATGTAGTGTCTAAAATTATTGACAGCCCTGACTAGCGCAAAAGCTTGCTTCTCAAGAGGTAGGTATTTAACTTCAGCATTTTTAAACAGAGAGCTCATGAAGGCGATTGGCCTCTCCTCTCCCTCTTCTCTTCATTGAGTTAAGGCAACTGCATAGGAATGTTTGGAGGAAAAATAGTAGATATAGAACGACCTCAAGTAGTCTAGGTTGGTAAGGACTGGAGCTTCCAAAATGGATCACTTGACTTGTGAAAATGTCATCTTTGCCTCATCACTCCATTATGTTTTGGCATCTTTCTTCATCATTTCGTTCAATGGTTTCACAATTTCTACAAAACTCATGATAAATTTCCTTACAAAGTTGATCTTTCCAAAGAAAGATATCATATCCTTCTTGCTTCCTGGCCTAGTAATCTTGAGGATGGACTCAACTCGGTCTGGATCAATTGACATTCCTCTTTCAGAGATTACGTTTCCCAAAATTTTCCCTTCAGAAACTCTGAACATGCACTTTTTAGGATTCAGAGAGACGCCATATTGGATACATCATTCAAGAACCTTAGCCAAGTCTACAACATGGTTCAATTTTTCCCTGGAGAACAATGCCAGGTCATCCATGTAAACAATAATGCATTTATCGATTAATTCCTTGAATGCTATGTCCATGGTGTGCTAAAAAATTCCTCTAGCATTTATCAAACCGAACGACATCCTTCTATACGCGAATGTTCCCCACTTTGTAGTGAAGGCTGTCTTCATTCTGTCTTCACAATTAACCATTACCTGATTGTATCTAGAATAACCATCCAGGAATGATATCATCTTAGATACCTTGACAGTTTGCAAGACTTCATCCAGAGAAGGAATTGGGTAGTTATCTTTTTCTGAAGCTCTATTCAAATTTCTGAAGTCTACACATAGCCTGATCTCTCTGTTTTTCTTATGGACTAGAACTAAAATAGCCACCCATGTTGAATGGTGTACTGGGAAGATTATCCTTACAGAAAGCAATTTCTAAACTTCCTTAAGGATCAATGGCTCAATAAGGGCATTGATAGGGCACTATTTTTGTCTAAATGGCTTAGCTTCAGGCTTCACAAGGATAGTATGAGTCATCACAAAAGCATCAAATGTCTTTAGATCTTCATATCCCCAAGCTATTGCAGCAATATCTTTCTTAAGTGAGATCAATATGTTTTTTCTGATTGCTTCAGGGCAGGCTTTCCCTATGTAGGCATTCCTTTTAGGGCTAGAATTAGCTAGGTTAACCATTTCATATTCACCTCCTTTATCTTCAGTTGATATCTTCTCTCGAGCCCTGGGGTCTGAATCAAAAATTCTTTCCAAAGCCACCATTCTCTTGGGAATGTTGTTACTTCTTAAATTGAGGACCCCTTCTGTATCATAATCTTCAGTGTTCCAATCTCCTTGATCCCTGTTGGACTCATCAATAATCTATCCTTGAAAAACATCTGAGCTTGCTAGAAAAGCAAGAATATGTCAATCATCATCAAAGACTTGAAAGTTCCTAACATTATCAGGAACTGCAAGGGTGGAAATCAATTCCACTGATAATTTCTTAAGCCTGGAACCTTGCATGGGTTCTAGGGTACTTGCAACAATAGCTAATGAATCAGCTATCTAATTCTCCTCTCTAGGGATTAAACTAATCCCGAAAGCATCAAAATCTTCAATCAGGTTCTATACCCGATTCCTATATGCTACCAACCTTTTATTGCGACATGTATATTGGCTGCGCACTTGCCTGATAACTATTTTTGAGTCTCCCTTGACCATCAAGGCTGTGACTTTCTTCTTATGTGCAAACATTAGTCCCCATGCCAGGGCTTCATATTCTGCTATGTTGTTAGTGCATCCAAATTGCAACCTGTAAGAAGCAAGGAAAGTTTTCCCTTTCGGGCTGGTTAACTCAATCCCAACACCACAGCTTGTTTTGGACTTGGATCCATCAAACGTGAGGGTCCACAACTGATCATGAGCTGGGATTTATTCTTTTGAAGTTGTTATGGGCACTTGGATAAGATGAGCCATAGGTGGGGTTACTTGATCTTTTGCATCAAATGTTGATAAAAGGTGTTCAATGGGTTCCTCGGGTGTAATTTCCAATTCCTGCTTAGCTATATCATATAATTTGTGGCTATCCTTCTGACAATCATTTGTGCCTTTGGTTAACCCCTTGGGTTTTGGTATATTTGTGAATGCAGGGGTGTTGAACAAACCTTGGGGTTGCTCCCTATTAATATGCTGATTCGGAAATGTGTTTGGGGTAGGTTCATTTTGAGAAGGAACTTCCTTTGAAGGTACCTTATCCCTGGTTAACATTATTGCTTCCTTGGCTTCAGATGAGAAGTGATTTGCAATGGTCTTAGGGTGACTTAAGCTGGCTTCCTTAGCTTGGGAAACATGATTTAAAATGTCAATACAGGGTTGGAAAGTTAATTCAAAATGATTTTGGTAATGCACCCTGCACCAATTAGGGAGTAGAAGACTTTGCAAGTCGGTATCCTCTCCCAAGACTTGGTGATCCTATTGTAGCTTCTTGATCAATGCTTGTTGGTTTTCATTAATCATAGAATCAGGGAATCTTGGTATTGGTAGTTCTTAAGGATCAAGAACAGAAAAGGTTAAAATTTCATCCCTTTTATAAACCCCTATCTCGGTTTCAAAGTAAGCTACCTCATTGAGGCAATCATACTCAGTGGTGACATGCTTGAGGCAAGGTTCACTTTCAATCGTAATCTGTGTAGGCACTCCCCTCCATGGTAGCCACATATGTGAAAAGTCAAGGGAGAGATATCCCCTTATACCTTTCATCAAATCTCTGCTCAATAGCATACCATAAGTCTCAAGAATGTTCGCCACTTGAACATCTATATTGGTTTGAATCCTAGGGTCTGACCCTACTTGCACATGTATGTTTCTCAACTCTCCCACTACATTAACCTCTGTCTTGTCAAGTTGGATGACCTTCTTGTTTGTTTGGATAGGGTTCAATACTAATTTCTTGCATATGGAGAATGGCATAACATTGCCAGAGGCCCCTGAATCTAACAGAAAGTTATGTAGGTTCTTCCCACAAATTCTTAAACTCAAAATAAATGGTGGAGTACCTACCTTGCTTCTATACAAGGTTGTTTTCATGTCTGCAATAGGTGCCATCTTGTTCTTCCCTTTTGATTTATCAGCTTGCTCTAAAGCTTTCAACACTATCTCTCGTTGAGCAGGGCACCACTTTAGGATGTCAAAGTATGAAAAAGAGGTTTTTTGTTTCTGCATCTCAGAAACAATATCAAATTTTGTATTATAACTTGAATTACTTTTGACAACCCCAAGTGAATTACCTCTATTGTGGAAGTCAGGTGGCCCTTTTGGTGGAGGAGGGTTGTTATCAGCACTTTGATTCAGAGGCACCATGTGATTAGGTGGTGCTGATGTAGTGAATGGGCCCTTATCCTGATTTCTTAGGAAGTGTCCTCCCTTTGTCTAAAAAGTTTGGGCATCATATGAATCTTCCTCAAGTTCATTCTCACTTTGCATCGGGAATGAAGGTTCTTCCTCAAAGAGGTCATATGTCATAGTTGTATCTACTGAGCCACCTTCTTTAGTTGAATTCCCTTGGAAGGTTTGGGCATGTGCCTGTGCCATCTTAACAACTTTCTCCATTTTAGGGCAATTTACCTTAGAGTGAGTGGCAGTATCATGCAACCTACACCAATTAGTCATAAAATTGAGGTTAGCCACATTTGCAGTATGTGACCTATCCTCACTAGCTTGATAATTGTGGGAAATTCCACCGTTGTTGGGCCCTGTATTCCATTGTCAGTTGCTACTTGGTCTCTGGTTGTATCATCTATTTTGATTTTGATAACCTTGGTTAGAGGAGTTTGGGCCTTGATAACCCCTTTGGATGTAATTGTTATGATTCTGATAAATACCCTGATTGTTATTGCTCTAATTAGGATAATTACCTTGGTTTTGGGAAGGGTTCAGTCTAAGCTGAGCCATGTCATTTGTAACTTGAGACAGTGTTTTCTTCAAGGTCTCTACCTCATTTGTAAGTTGAGCTATCTTTTCACATTCCACACTCTTAGAAATAGGTGGTTGACCACCATGATTTGGTGTTCCAATTTGGTTATGATGACCATGGGAACTTTGAGGAACCTGTGGTTGTTGGAAGAAGTCAAGAGTTCCATTAGGGAAGAATGGAACAGGAGGTTGACTCTGCAACTCAGACATAGGTCCATAATGGGAAGGAGACATTCTAGAGACACTATTGAATAGAGGGTTTGGGCTATGCATATGATATCCTATTGAAGGGAAACCTCCTCCCAAACTTCCTTGTTGAGAACTAATTTGTTGTTGCAGCTTGATAGCCAAATGATAAAGTTTGGATAGAGAATTAATATCACCTGGTTGATAAGTCCTTTGCAGGAACAAGCCAAGCAAGGGGTCTATAACTCTAAAGTAAGCTTGAATGGCACTATCTTTAGTGATTAGATAGGGGTCTTGCAATCTCCTATACATTTGTTGGAAACCGATATTTGTTGATGTGTTTTTTATGCACTTCTCAACACAGGCAGTGCGTAAGTGCACTACCTCTCTTGAAAGATAATCTTCAACAATCAGATTGTAGAACACTATCCCAAGGTCTCTATTGTCAGGTCTTGATAGTGCTTGGAATATCTCAGTTATTTGATGTGATTTTCTAGAATCACAAAGCGGTCTTACGGATGGATTACAAAGTGGGAAGTTGGATTCTTGAAACAGAGTTCTTAACATGGGAGAGTTGTTGTCCGTTTGCTGTAGGTTCAAACAGCAGTCTTGAACTCCATTTTGTCATTGGATTTAGCTTTACAATGTGCAATGAACCTTAGCATAGGTCACTCATTAAATAAACTAAAAAAGGGCAGGGAAGAGAGGAGGTTCCTGGATCTGCAACTAATTGTGAACAGTGATGATGGGGTTCCTGCAATGGACAGCTTCTTGGAAACAATATTCCACTTAGCTAGAAATCTCACAGTCTCATGGAATTTATGCTATCTTCTAAGGTCTACAAATGTTTCGTCTTTCATTCACCATGTGCATGCATGAACAAAGATGAAAGTTTGGAGCAGCTTTGAATTTAAGTCCAGACTAACTTTACACAACTATCTACCATTAGCAAACAGCAAAAAGTATGGACTAAGAAGGCATCTACACTACAGGGATTTTCATAACCACGAAACAACATTCCTAAAATCTACCAAAGCAAGAAAATAGCTAACTAGAACAATAATAAAGCCTAAGTTAAACATCTAACAATGGAGGTTGAATCAAGCAACATGTGAGAAACTCAGAAAATGCACCAATTCAATGTATTTTCATTATAAATTTTTGCAGCATGTCTTTACAACAGCTCAACTCTCTTTTCAAATCCAAGGAGAGCCCTATTTATAGTGCCCCAAAAGTCAAATGAATGGCTAAGATTAATTCTCATTGTGTGGCCAAGATTCATTACAAAATAGGGTTTCACCAACCCTCAATATATTACAATTTAAAAATAACATTTTGTCCCCTTCCCTATTTTGTCTTCTAGTGACGACACTGTAGCATTTTGTCTTTTTGCTGATTGTTGTTTATTGTAGCTACTCTTTAGGGAGTTCTCTATCATCTACAAGGTTGTCTTCCTACTTCTTTGAGGCTGTGTATTCCATGAATTTTAGGATGACCGGCTAGAGTTTGTCTACCTCAACAATCTCATACTGCAGCACTTGGTAGCTCCATTCTTTCACATTATCTTCTATCCTCTTCCAGTCCTCATCATACTTTGCACCTTGATCCCTGAACAACTCTGATTGATCGAAGGCACATGCAACAAAACTCATGAATTCCACCATCATTTCACCAGACATGCCGTCCTCCATCTTCTTTTGAAAGTAAGGTTTTACCTTCTCTGGATCCATCCGTACTACGGGCATGTTGTATTTTGTCATTAGCTTGAGGTACCAGGCACATTCTGCTCTAATCTCTTTGATCCATTCGATATCCGAGTCCACTTTGTTCATTATCTATTCTAGCCTTTCCTTCTGATTGTCAAAGTTTCGCCGCCACACATCCATCAACCAATGATCATCTTTGTTGAACGCAAGCTCCTTTTCCCATGTGGCCTCTGGAATCTGAAGGATAGCCTTGATCTTTGGGAAGGTGGAGTTGTATGTTGCAAGGAAGTTAGTGCATAGCTTCTTTGTGTCCTCCAAAGATTGCTGTAGGTCCAAGAACTTGTTGGCTATCTGAATAGCCTGACTAATTCCCATGTTTCCGACATATAAGACTTGTCAGAACCAGCTTTCTGTAGTCTTTTCCAAGTTATTTCTCCTTTCCATCTTATCAATCTGTTCCTTGGACAATAGTTGGGGTATGGTGGTGGACGTGGTAGGTAGGTCATCCACTGAAGACCATTGCTGGATGTAATCCATTAGAGCAACCACCTGTTCTTTGAGCTCATCTTTTGAAATCTTGTCCTGCTTTGTCAAGTGTACCACCATGGCCACTGACTCCTCAAGATGTTCTACCTTCTGCTCTCTGGTGGCGGTCCCCAAGTCGATGGTAGAGACGTTGTAACTTACACCAGCCTGTGCCACCACCGAGGTTGCTATTTGCACAGCTCGAGACCTAGAAGCATCCATCGTTACCCTAGATCGGATCTTAGGCCTCTTTTCCTTCTTTGTTGTGATCTGAGCTTAGGCTATGATAGCCTCTAGTCTCGCCCTTGGGTCTTTTAGTATGGGAGTTTTCCTTTCGAGCTATTTTTCTAACCATTCAGGCACAGTAGACTTGCCCTTAGGTGACTCACGATCATCCTCGCCCCTCTCGATCAAGGCTTTTGTTCTCTTAGCCTCTGAGACTCTCAATTCTTCCTTGGCAGCATCTCCCTCTTTGTCATTAGAGTCCTGGATGAACACAAGGCACTTTATGGGAGGCTTGGTAGATAATTGCTATAGGGGACTTTCTTTTTCTTCCATTTCCTCCCCTTTCTCTCTCTCAGTTTGTGCAACCATGTGCACATGTTCCTTGAGCTATTCAATTTTGAGGCTCCTATCTACTTGAGCTTCACTCTCAGGCATATCTTCTTCTGGATTATCTTTTTGGTGCTGTCCTTCTTCTTCAAGGAGTGACCCTTCTGCCTTTTCCTTAGTATCCTTCAGCTGTTGGGCCATTTCTTCCTCTAAGTCATCATCGAAAGTCTGCACAATGACCTTACCACCAGCGTCATCCTCCTCATCCCCACTCTCAAAGGAACTAGATCCTTCTTCTTCATAGGCCACCCTATCAATAGTGCAATGTTCATATTCTGGGTGCTCGTGGTATTCATCAGCCTAGTCTTCAAAGGGATTCGAGGCCTCTTGTTCTCACCTCTTCCACTCCTTAGAGATTAACATGGTGGCTTCCATAGTCGGTGGCCCTGTCAGAGGTTGTGAAGGTTTGGCAGTAGCGAGGACCTGAGCTAAGGTTGCTTGAAGAGTGGGATCCATGAGGATCTAGGAGAGCTTGGAAGGGATATTCTGCATATGCTTCAAGAAGGCCTCAGGCAAGGTGGGAACGGGCATTAGTGCAGCTACCATAGGTAATGGAAGTGACGTGGTAGGTGACATGGCAGTGGAGGAAGGAGTAGTTATGGCGGAGGAAGAGTCAGTTACAATTATCGGCTCAGTAGGGGGCGAAGGGGAAAGATGGATAGAGATGTCCACTATCAGTGGGGATGTAGCAACCATAGCTAGAGAAGCAGGTGGTGTGACAATCAGGGCAGGGAGATCTAAGAGGGGTTCTAATTGATCTGCACCCTTTACTTCTTCCTCTTAGATTAAGGGCTGCTTCGTGGTGCCCCCTGTTTGCTTAAGTCTTTTGGAGGGTGAGCCTCCTGTTTCTTTTCTTGTATAGACCTTGGGGTCAGGAGACTATTCTATTTTTGTCTCCTTCCTCTTCTTAGACTTGGTAATTGGAGGAGACTTAGATGTCCCCCTGTTGAAGTGGTGGCAGCAGCATCGTCCATGGCACTTGGTTCACTCTTGAGCCCTTCATACGTCAGGACCAACCCTTGTTGTTTTAGTCTGGCCACCTGTTCATCAACCCACTCCTTGGTATGGGCCAAGACTGGCTTGGTTATAGTGTCGAGGTCATTGACCTCTTGCTCATCCTAGTCAATTGTTGGTACTGGAAAATTGGCGACTGCGGGGTACCTGGGGTCCATTATGGTGCTATTGTCTTCTTCAACTTGGTCTGGTATGGGAAATGGTTGCACCTTCCTCACAAAATGCGCAGTCATCCACATATAGTGCCTTGCACATACCTCTTTATCATCTTGACAATCCCCCCAAAAGTATTCAATGTGATGGAGATGAGCGAACCCGGGTCCCAGTGCCTTCCTTACGTGCCCATATGAATCCATTCGAGGGCAAGCCATGTGTAGATGAAAATGATAATATTTTAGTTCTTTCTCGGAGTTACCAGCACACTGGAAAGTTTGTAGTTTATACATACCCTAGCCAAGAGTCATGGGATAAGAGATCCTTGCTATATGCTTGCCACTAAAGATTTCCTGTATGTGTTGGAGCTGCTGAGAAAGCTCCAATAAGATGATTCAGTCATTGGGGTATTGAGGAAATTTGTTCGGCCTTTTAGTGAAGCCTTGGGCATGGATGTATGTGAACTTCAGGTATTGAATGAAGAGGAAGGCATACTGCTTTAAGAATGCCTGAGCACTATGGGAAACCCTCCTTTCGAAATCCCCGACAATCACTCTGATGATATCACCGATGAAGGCGTCATTCACTCTGCAATACTCCCTCTTGAAGTTTCTGTACTAGAGCTAAGGGTATTTGTCATAGGCCTTCAATCTTTGACCCTGCTCCTAATCAAGTGCCACAAACAACCCGTTGTACTATCTTCGGTCTGCCAAGGAGTAGACGAGGTATGAAGTCATATAAAATTTGGAGCTTTTCTTAACATCGATGAACTACCTATGGAAGCAGTCACTTATTATACCTCCCCAATAAAATGTGGTCTTTGTGGTAACATCTTCATTCCCACAAAGGATTTTCTCAACAAAGTACACCATCCACCCCTGAAAGAAGGCCGCAATAGGGAGGCCCATAACTCTACTTAGCATTGTGACCAAATCATGGTAGTCTTCATAGAAATCATTGCAGAAGAGTTTGTTAGGAACCTTCACAGCACTGCCCCACTTTTCCTTGAGCCAATGCTGGTTTATTAACTTCCTACAACCCATAGGGTTAGCATCCCACACTGCCTGGAACTCCTCAATGGTAGGCATTTCCATTTCTTGAAACATGGGAATATGAAAGGTTTTTGTGATTCCTCTAGCCGAAATGTCGGTAAGAATGTTTCCATCCCTGTCAACAATTGTCCTTGTGTCAGGTTGATATGCTTGTCGACAAGCCATGACCAATTCAGGGGCCACAAGGGATGGGGGAAAGCCCGTAGCTTTCATGATTCCACTCTGTCTTATCAATCTTGCATTTTTTGTTGTTGGATTGACTCTAACCCTTTGTGTAAATTCATCAATATTGACATGGCCTATGTTGGTGTCAGTGATTTCCTTCCAATTCATGGTAACCTTTGAGTGCAGAGGCTTGCCTTGGAATTGATATTTCATCTGGTCTTTGTCTTCTTTTCCTCGAGGATTTTTGCCTGGCTTCTTTCCTTTGTCCTTTTCAACGGCTGCCCCCGAAGGTCCCACACCCGATTCCATATATTCTGCAAGAAAAGGCGTAGTAAGTGCAATTGATCATGAAAGCATTCATGTTAGTTGAAATCCAAAAGATGAAATGTATTTTAAATAATCTATCAAGCATAACATGATACTCTTACCCCCCCAATGTCATTGGTCTTTTGATTGAGGGGTTCAGGACAGTCCGGGCTCGGAGGGCCGGACTTCCCTAGCAGGAATGCTATTTGAAAATGCGAACGGGGTGAAACGATCCATGGATTCTTTCCAATTGATTTTTCAATAATTTAAAAGGTTCACAATGGAGAGGACCAAGATTAAGCATGTGGGTCAAGATCAAATTTTAGATTTGGGCTCATTTGGATTGGTTTAGGAGGATCCAGAGGTAGCAAGCCGGGAGGCCGTTCGGAGATGGATGTTTGGAACTTCAGAGCACAAATGGAATTCTGAGATAAGAATATCAAGATCCGGGGCCCAGCGGGTCAAAGGGTGGCCAGTAGTTTACCATTTTCAAGTGACCGAGCCCAGAGGGCTGGGATGCTGCAGTGCTTTTGCCATTTGGGACGGCAATTGTCAGACGGAAGTCCGGAGTTTCAGGCCCGGGAGGGGAGGAAGTCGTCAGTTCATTTTAGTTTCAATCGGGCGGACGGAGCTTGCTCTACTGATAGCCAATCGGTGAGACATCATTCATTGTCCCAGCGACTAGGAGTTTCCAGTCAGTGTGAAAGTATCCCTCGGGGAAAGGTCTCGGCGAGAACCTTGTGTCTCGCTGACTAAGCACATCAGTAGGAGTTTGTGCGGCGGGAAGATGTCATGGCGAGACTCGAAAGTCTTGCCGACCTACGGGGAGAATACCCACCAGTGAGAGATTTCCAATTTTTGGTGACAGGTCTCACCAACTCCCCCGTGTCTCGCCGAACAAGCATATCAGCAAAGGGGGTGATCCTCGGTGTGAGGTCTCAGCAACATCGTGAGGTCCTGCAGACCCTGCCCCTGGCGTAAGGTTTGCACTTTTGGCGAGAGGTCTTGGTGACTTCTGAATGTCTCGCCGACCACCAAGAGGTGAACTGGGCCCGGCATCAATGTTGGCCGTTGGATTTTCTTATTGAGTATTTATGGCAATGGGAAGCCAGAGCCAGATGTTCAGAAGGGCGAGGAGGATTTTCTTTTTTGGAATGGCAAAGGAGGGACGGAGCTCCAGAGGCCAGGACCCAGAAGGGGAAAGGCCATTCCGAGTTTGGATTAGGATTGCAGTGGAGAATGGAGGCCTAGGGCCCAGAGGGTGGAAGGATGCCAGGCACTCATTGTTCATGAAGGCCAAGATCACTCAGAATCACCAAGAGAAATTGATATCATCGTGATGTCCTAGCGACCAGAAGGAGTCTCACTGAAAGCGAAGGCTTCGACAAGAATAGCGAGCTCGCTAGGTCTCTTTGACTAGACAGAGTCTCCCCGACACGAAGGGCACTTGACAGGAGTGGGGTATGATCGGTGAAAGGTCTCACCGAAAGGGGAGATCTCAGCAATAGGATGAAAGAATCAACAAGACAAAGGAACCCGCTATGACCTCTTGGCGATGAGGTTTGTCTTGTTGATAGGAAGACTTCGGCGTGAGAATTACAGTGTCCCGGAAACCAAATACAAATGCATGAAAGGCTTCGGCGAGACACAGGATGACCTACATGACATCTCACCGACCTCGAAGGGTCACAGCGACAAAAAGAATAGAGCTCAATGAAAGTAAAAGTGCTCGGTGGGAGGTCTTGCCGAAGGACGAATGTCTTGGCGAGGCAAGATGACTATCGGTAAAGCTACTAGACCCTTCCATAACCTCTTGGCGGCTAGGGCATGTCTCATTGACTGAGTAGCTCGGGGAGGACAAGGTGTGGAAATCCAGATGTGAAATCCCGGAGACCTGGGCCCGAGAGAGCTAAAGGTTGTTTCAACATTTCTGGTTTGTCGCTAAGTTCTCAACCGATGGAGGGAGCATCCGGGTTCGAGGGGCACGAATGCTCCTACGAAGAATGGTCGTGCAGGGATAATGTTCCAAATTAATCATGAGGGTGCTATGTTGGTTTTCTTAATTCTCGAGGTCATGGGTCTTGTTCATTGTGCCATATTTCATCATTCTCACGTCCTTTTCATCATTCTTGTTCATTTTAATCTTTAGAAATCATGAAAACATTGTTCGGGAGGGTGAACGGAGAACCTACCTCGAACACTCGATGCGGGGAGGTATGGAATCCACTCATGATTGGCGGAGTGACGGTGAGGGCGATGAGCATGAAGGCCTTGAAGATGGTGGGCTCCTCTAGCAAGTTCTTTGATCGCTCTCTATGATGCTATAAAGTGAAAATGGCAGGCCTGGGCAAGCAATTTATATCTCTAACCACCATTAATGGCCCTATTAAATGTAGGTACGGTGAGCAAGGAAGTTGGTGATTTTTAATTCACCAATAGCAATGGGAGACCCGGGGTCTGATGACTGGGAAGACACAAGACGGTAGCCATTTGACAACTTTCACTAGGAAATCACCGGTGGTGAAAGGGAGGTCGGGGCCTGGAGGGCGGAGCTTCGCCTGAGATCTGTTGTCAGGAACGGCGAAACACTCACAGAACCCTAGAAGCGGAAGTTCAGAGTCTCAGGCCCGGAAGATTCAAAAGCAGTCGAGACTGATAATTTCATCAAATGGAGAATGAGGGTCCAAACCTCAAGGTCTGACAAGGCACAAACCATCTGCCATTAATGAACGATAGACACAACAGGGAAACCCAGTGAGGGAAATTCGTAGGGCCAGGCCCGGCAAGGCCTGGGGCCGCTAGCAGACGCAAACTACCAGGGAGTCCTCATGAGGCACCAGAACTTGTCAAAATTAAAAAAAGGGGGAGGTGCGGTCAACTTATGGTGAGACATTAAAGGAACATTGACCACCAGAGACAAAAAAAAAGGGGGCACGCAAAATGAGGCAGCAACAAAATGACCCGGTAAGGTGAAAGAAAAGAGGGTCCCTGTTCAGAATGGGGCGTGTGTGCCAAGGGCACAACAGTATTAAACAAAGGAAAAGGTTCACCTGGCTCCTTCCTACTAGTAGCAAATTGGTGGAACAAAATGGTAGGATCCACATAGATTCTGAACTGATTAATGTAAGCATTCTCCAAGTTTGTCTAGCTCAGAATAGAACGTTGAGGAAGATTAAGGTACAAATTGTATGCCATATCCCCTAAGGAGTAAAAGAACAACCTACAAACTACATCATGGTGAGCTATCTGAGCTCTAGTACAAACATCCTTAAAAGCTTGTATGTGCTCTTCAACACTCCTTGATTTGCCATGAATGTACTTGGGGCATAATTTCTTAGGGTTCTTAGGCATATCATGAAAACCTCCAGGAATAGTCCCCAGTGGAGAGGGATTATTCTGAAAGCACTCCATTGGTCGGGGTGGTGGTTGAGCTAGCTAATAGATGGGTCAAACCAGCTGTGATGACAATTGAGATGGATGTGGTGGTGGATTGATAGGTATCCACTGGGGTATTGGTGAAAATCCTAGCGGAGTGAGTGGGGCTGATAAGGGTGGTATGATGGTTGAGCCACTCTTATGACTCTTGTGTCTTATTGGAGTCTTAAGTTATATCAAAGGTTGTGGATTTTTAGCTGATCGAAGAACTCTACGAGACCTTTCTGGTGAGAAAAACCCATTATTATCCAGCTTTCCCTTCTAGGCCCTCCTTCTAGTGCCAATTTATGTTGACCTGTCCAATGGCACAACAACGTGTAAATGGAATATTGCTACTCTATTTCTCCTGAAAGAGAAAGACAACACATGGATGTCTTAGCTCCCAAGGTCTTTGTAGTTGGTTCTTAACTGTGCTGATGTTGCTCAGTGGTCAATGTAACAGTAATGTTCAAGGGGCCTACTGGTGTTGAGCTTCTGGATTGTTCTGAGATCAAACATAAACTTTAAACCTACTCTAACCATGGTTTTTAAAGAAATAGAAAAAAATAGATCAGAGCTTTGGAACAGAAAAGAATGTTAATTCATCCAACTTAACTAGACTCGTTACCTTTCAAGGAATTCTTAACCAAAACTGCATAACAAAATTAACTTGTAACTAACACACAATTTCATTCATTCACAGTGCTAATTTCAATAACAGATTGCAAGTTACCATTTAAACAAAACATCAAATCAAACTTCATTCCTTGAAAACTTCTCGAATCAAATGATTGCATCAAGTACTAACCACCATTCATGTGCTAATTTCAATAACAGATTGCAAGTTACCATTTAAACAAAACATCAAATCAAACTTCATTCCTTGAAAACTTCTCGAATCAAATGATTAAGTCAAGACAACCACCATTCTGGAACACAACATGAAGTAGATTTTTATCTGCTTGCTTCTACTGCTAGTGAAATAGATAAGCAACATCTACAAATATGGCACAATCACTAGTGTATAGAAAATCCATGACTCCAAATTATTTCCATCTATACTAAGAAAACAGGAAAGGTACATTATTTGCTTCTGCTAAATCTAACCCCTAACTAAGAAGGAAAAAGAAGCTCCTATTACAAAGAATCAGGATGCAGCTCTATCTCCTCTATCCTTCGGAAAACTCCTATTCTTAAAAATCTATTTCTAGACCTATCTATTCTATTATCTCCTATATTTCTACTATCTTCTTCTAACCCTTTACCAAGAGGCAAGAATGCCATATATACAGAGTGCATCAAAAGAATGCGCTGGCCCCTAATTTTAGGGTTTACAAAATATCTCACTTGGTTGCAAGAGGGTCAACCCTCAGATCTTTTTAATATAATTAATGCTTCCTTGAATTGCATCCTCGCTATCCATGTTGGTGAAAGATTGTTCAGGGGATGATCTATAGATCTTTTGTAGCTACAACATTAATTCTAGCCTTCGTGTCCATCTTTGAACTCCTTTGCATAGCTGCTTTGAATGCTCTAAAGCATTGTCATTAATACTGATCTTCCTTTCGCCAATAGACCTCATAGTTGCCCCTGTGACTTGTGGTTGTTCCTTTCCTTCGACCTCCTTCCCGCTCTAAATCTTTCTTTGCATTGACTATCTCTGGAAGCAACATTGGGCCTCCCTTTAGATCTGAGCATCATCACCCAAGCTGATCCATCACCCTTCGATCTCAGAATGAGTCCATGTTATTTGCAATCTGATGATCCTCCTCACAAGGGTAGTCAATCAGTCAATGGTCAATCCTTTTAGCCTCTTATGATTGGTGGAACAAACTCCATGTAAGACTCCTAGGCAGTCAAAATTTATTCGCACATAATCGCATGTCGGTGAGACACCAATCGTGTCCCCCCGATGTGATTATTCCTCTCTTAGCAACTATCAGCATGACACATGACAGTCAGTGAGACCTTCTAGCGAGCTACAGAAGTCATATCAATACCACAAAAACCCATCGGCAAGACAATCAGTATCGGTTAGAAGTCACAGTGAGCTCCACTGGTCATACCGATATCTTTTTCTATCGCTGAGACCTTACTTGTCGGCAGGACATCATAGCGAGGCCAGATCTTTCACTTGGGGCTTCCCCGATCTCATCCTTATTTTCTGGGCTCGAGCTCCTATTCCTTTGGTGAGACCCCACCGAGTCATTGGGACCTCATGGCGATGCTATCTCTCTTGGCGAGATCCTATGCCAAACTTAAATCTTTTGCTCAGACCTCCTATTGGCAAGAGTCCACCCTGTCGGTGAGACCTCATGTCGATCCCCTCTTTTCTCCCGAACTCACCCTATTTTGGCGAGACTTTGTGTAGTCAGTGGGACATTTTTCTGAGTTCAAGATCTTTCGGCGAGCTCATCTTGTGACGGGGAGACCATCGCTCATCAACGTGACCTTTTTCTGAGCTCCTTTCCTTTCACCGAGACCAACAACCATCGGCGAGACCTTTCACCGAAGACACCCCATTTTTCTGAACTTAAATCTTTTCAGCAAGATCCCCTTATGACATCCTTCTTTGGCGAGACATTTCTCTTTCGGCGAGACCTCCACTTGTCAGGGGACTTCTCCCTGAATCAAAATCCTTCGTCGATGTCGCTTGTCACTAAGACCTCCTTTTGTCGGTGAGACCTTTTGGTGAATGCAAACCACTCCCCCTGATTCCACTTCATTTTGGGGAGACTCTGATGGATCGGCGAGACATTTTTTTGAGTGGAAAGATCTATAGTGATATCCTCCCTATCAGTGAGACAATCCCATATCGACAGGACATAATCCTGAGCCTGCCATGTTACACCGAAGGCTAACCCTTTGGCGAGACCCATGCTAATCGGCCAGACCTCCTGCCGACGGCAAAATTATTCGCTGAACTAAAAATTTTGGTGGGACCTCCTTCTGTCAAGCAGACTTCTTAGTGAAGCAAACCCCCTTTGAATTTCAAATGGGCAGAGCCAAGCCACCAATCAGCAAGACATCTGAAAGGTCCTAGCGACTCTCTTCTTGAGGAGTTTTATGTTGAATGTGATTGAGGCATGCCTTCAATTGGCTTCCCTGAGAGATATCTTCAGATGAACGATTCAATCCTACAAAACAAATGCCTCCATTAGTTCCAAAAGTATATAAAATTCACTATTATTATCATGCCTTCAATTTTAATAAAAAGAAACCTAGCTCTGGGGGAGGTGGAACCAAAAACAGAACCAGAAACAACATCCTCCTTCAAAACTAGTGGGGGCGGAACTAAAAAGAAACTGGGACCAGAGTCAGAATGGGAACAAGCCTTGGGAATGATTATCATTTCCTATTCTAGACCCCGTCTCGGCCCCTACGTCCACAAAAGCAAAGAAAACGCAAAGGAAAAACCTAACCAATCGACCAAGTGATCGGAACCAGGGCAAAACAAAGAAGCAAAACAGGCGGAACTGGGATCGAAACCAAATCCGACCCATGAACCTTTTAAAGTTTCAGGTCTAGATTCGGTTCCTGTCCCGCCTCTAACAACATCAAAAAGACAACGAAGACAAATGAAGGAAGAGAAAGGAAAGGGGGAAGACACCCCACGACAAAAAAAAAAGGGAACAAAAGCAAAAGAACAAGACATGTGGAATCGAGATCAGAACGAAACCCAAACCTAAAACTAATTAAAGTTTCAGGGTTCGGTCCCAGTTCCTGTTCCGAATCTGCTAGAACAACATGAAAAGACGTGCGAGGTAGAAAAACAAAAGAGGCAGAACCGGGACCGGGGAAGGAATAGAAAACAAAACTTGAAAGGAATTCCAAGTTTGGTTTCCGTTCTGGTTCTGGGTCCGCCAAAACAAAATAAAAATTCCTAAGGCCGAAAAGTAAACACCTAAGGCACATGACACAAAACCAAAGGAAAAAGACCAACGAAGAAGAGAGAGAAGCAGAGTCGGACTCGAGATGGAACCCAAACTTGAAACGTCGAAAGAGTTCAAAGTTCAAATTTAGCTCTGGACCCGGATCCGATAGAGAAAAAATGCAAGACCAAGGAACTGTTGGGATCGGAACCAGGAACAAAACAAGACCAAAAATTGGATGAAAATCCAAGTTTGATATTGGTCCCAGTTTCGGATCTGACAGGACAAAGAAAATGCCCAAGGTAGAAAACCAAAGGCCAAAGGAAAAGAAAAGAACAAGGGGGACCCATTTTGTTCCAAACCAAAATGGGGTCATTATGTAAGGCATAACACTTCTATTACAAAAAATTGCATAATCACACTGGAAATTCACAAGTAATTAGAATTTGAAATATAATGAATACTTTAGCATAAATTTTGTATGTTTGAATGAGGAATGCAATTCATCTCTACCTGTTTTGAGCTGTAGCTAAAAATAGGTAACAAGAACCTTGTGGGGAGAAGAGTTATGTGGATGAGTTGAGGAGAGAAGAATCAAAACCAAAGGGGGAGTAAGTGTTGAAGATAATTGCATTAATGGTGTTTTTCACATCATGTGTTTCCATCAATACCAAAGGGGGAGATTGTTGGATGTTGTGGTTGTGTTGCTGATATGTGGTTGTCATTGATGTCAACACTATTAGCATTAATGCATTAGAAGCTATATATGTCAAGGATATTGAAAAAATTGTAATGAAATGAGTTGCAGGTTGTCAGTGGTGAAGTGAAGTTCAATCTGTTGGTGAGTTCAGTACGTTGATGATCTGAGGTTGTGGACTAAAGGGTTTCTTTTTGAGTATATATAGTTTATCCACGTTGAGTTTTAGAGATCCGCATGAAGATTTGATCAAGTTATGAAGATTTGTATTCTAACAGTTTTTATGTTGCTTCAGTTGATGTTCCTAGATGAAGATGATTTGATTTTAGCAATTTCAGTTGTTGCGGATACTTCTCTAGTGATTCATGATTTTTTTGGGTGCTTCTATATTGTTCTCTATTTGTGTTGCATGTCTGTATTGATTTTTGTGCTCACGATTCAATATTTTCTCTTGTGGGTTCATGTTTTTCTTGTTCTTCACCGATAGGGTGTTGAAGCGTGTTGTGGATCTTCGAGGATTAATTTTTTGAAGGTGGTTCATGTTTAAGCATTTTATTTTGGGTCTTCACTATGTTGTGGCCGACCTTGGTTGATTCGCATCAATAATCTTTATTGTTTTGGTCTGACAATTTGCATTCATTTTATTATTTTCTTGAGGCTGACATGTAGCAATGTAATTTCTTGTTGCAGATATATAAGAGTGGTTGTTTTATCATTTGAATGCATGAGTATGTGAAGTGTGCGAGTCTTGTGCGTGAATAATGTTCAGATATTTTGAAGGCAGAAGCAGAGTGTGAAGAAGAGTGAAGATGGGTGAAGAAGTGTTCATGTGCTTAACCGAAACTGTAATAAGGCATTAGTAGATGCTATTTTCTCATTTTAAATTCTTGTGAATGTAATCCAATCTTTTGTAAGACGGTGTGTCTTCCTTGGGTAGTAATCCTATCTATAATTGAGCAGTGAGCTCTAGGCAGTGTGCTTGAATGCATGTGCATTCCCCATTCATATTTCTTTATACTTTAAACAGGGTATAATCTTGTGGACTGACCTCCACCGTGGTTTTTCCCCTAACAGGGTTTCCATGTAAAAATATTGGTGTTATGTATGTTTTTGATGTGTTTTTTATTTTTTCTTTCATGGTTATTGATCGAAACTAAGAATATGGATAATAAGTTGAATAAGTTTAAAATTATGTGACAACTGATTCACCCCTCGCTCTCAGTTGCCTGCCCTTGTGTTGCCAACAAAACCACCATGAAATAGCTATAGAATCTTCCATTCTCACTATTGCATGACCTTTCCCATCACCTATCTCAGCTCATTCTCACCTTGTACTCAGTGGGGGAAAGAAGTTGTTAGCCTTGCCCTAGTAATGCATTTGTCCTTGTCTCTTGGCTATGTTTTTCACCTTCCACATATCCTAATTGAGATTGGGAGGTGGATGACTTGTTTGATGGTTGACTTGCCTTTGCATTACTAGAATTTTTCTTTCATGTGATTGTATGTGTGTAATGTGATCCCTCATGGCATATTGTTTCATGTTCTCTCTCTCTTTGTGCAATTCCTCTATTTGTCCCTTCATTCTTCTATATGTTGTACATTGCTTTCGCTTTTCTTTTTCACTTTTTTGTTTTCCTTTTAGGGATGACACAAAGCGTTGAGACACCCTATGTCTCTTCCATGTTGACCTAAAAGGTCTTTCTATTTTATTTTTCACTTTTTTTTGTGTTTTCCTTTTGGGGATGACGCAAAGCATTGAGACACCCTATGTCTCTTCCATGTTGACCCAAAAGGTCTTTCAATTTTGTTTTCTGCTTTTGTTTTGTGTTTTCCTTTAAGGGATGATGTGAAGCATTGAGATGCCCTATGTCTCTTCCATGTTGACCCAAAAGGTCTTTCTATTTTCTTTTTTGCTTTTGTTTTGTGTTTTTCCTTTTGGGGATGATGCAAGGCATTAAGACCAAAATGTCTCCTTCATCTTGACCCACAAGACTTTCATTTTCATCTTGTCTTTCACATTCCCCTTTCCCTTTTCACCTTTTTGCTTGTGTTTTCCTTTTGGGGATGATGCAAATCATTGAGACATCCTATGTCTCTTCCATGTTAACCCAAAATGGATTTTTCTTTTTCTTTTGTTTTCGCTCTCTTTGTGTCATTCTTCCAATTCTATGTGTATTTGGGGAATGATGATAGTTCTGACCTCTTTAACCAAAACATTGCAGCAATGAGCATGTTGATCCCAAATCCATAGATCCCTTATGTTTTTGGTGTGTTCCTTTTTGGGGGAAACCCCTCTTTATTTTGTTCCTTTTGCATGACACATCCTTACTCAAAAATGTATGACTTGGCATAAGGGCTTTCCAAGTTGGCTCTCATGTCTTTCTTGCATTTTTTTTCATTTTCTACTTTAAAGTAATTGCTCATAGTACGATGTGTAGCAATTCCTTTAAAGTGGGGACATACATTGGCATTATTCATTTTCATTTCTCTTTTTGGTTCTTAGTGTAGCCTTCCTGTTCCATACGATGCATTTGTCACTTTGTGGATGAAATTGGGTGTGATTTAATTCAAGAGCGCGATCTCTCTTAGCATATTACATTCCTCTTAGTGGCCTAATGTGACACACTACATCCCCTAAGTTGTGAATTTTCTATTCTTTGATTGGTCCTCTCTTTTAGACATTAGGCACAATGTTCCCTAAGTTATAGACCTCACATGAACTAAGCAAGACTCCTTTGAACATCCTTTTTCATGTTACATTTTTCATTTACATGGCCACCTTGCATAACACAGCTTGCATGCCTATGGTGCCATTGCATTTTTTCATGAGTTCTAAGTATACAAAGTTGTGCTTGTCTCATGAAGCACAAAATGACATTATCCTTAGTGGAACCTTATTAAAGTTATCACGAGGTATTATGGTTGAGTGGGAAGCCCATTTTGAGGCATGAATTTTCCCCATAGCCACATGTGTGTTTGTGAGTACATACCAACCGCGAGTGTATGTTTCTCACCTTTTGGGCATTCTCACCCGGTGGAAAACCATGAGTTACATCACCCCAAAGTGAGTATGCATTTTCTTTCTAAACAAAAAACATAGATCTCATCCACAAAAGGTTGTAGAAACGATTCAAAGATTGATCTGACTTTCTTCCCTTTCTTTCAACTTCTCTCTTTCATTTCTCTTTCATCATTTTCATGTGTGTTCCTTTGTGTTTATGTTTGGTTTGCCATGGGATCTTGATCCTGGGGGCTTGTTCATCCCTCTTAATTGTTGTTGTCTCATCTCACCAAGCATTAGTGCATTTAGACTCCTCTTGATTGTATATTCGACTACTTTAGTGTGAGTTTGAAGCAAATTCATCCTCCCACTAAAGTGGGGGCTAACTGTGGACATGGAAAAAGTAACACTTCTACATTTTCTTGTTTTGTCCCTCCTTGTGCTTATTTGGCTTGATGTCACCTTGATTTAATGTTTCAATGTATCCCACACATTCACATTAGGTCTTGATTTTTTATGAATCATTAAGACTTTATGATGTCTTGTAAAAGTGTTGTAACACATTTTCAAACTTTTCTAGACTCTTTTTATTATAATTCACTTGCATACCCCCTTTTTATCACTTACCAAGTCTTATTTTAAAGTGTTGTAAAGTCTTGTAATAAAATTTCATGCATTTCTATACTTGTAATCAACAAATACACCTTTCTTATGCTTTATTTGGCCCCTTTATGCACTTGCAGGCCTTAATTAAGTGTATTTTTTAATATAAACTAGATAAACATCATTTAAGACAACTTAATTTCTGACACCCATTCACATACCTTGAGTGGGACTCATTCACCATTAGGGGAAAATTTGTCCCTCTTGGCACAAAAATCAAAATAAATTCAAATTACTACTTTTATTCCTTAAGACCTAAGGTCAGCCTGTGATGTTCTATTTTTTGGGAAATTAGGGCATAGTTGTGTATAAATATATGACTTTCTATTCATTTTAATCCCCATTCATCCATTCATTCAAGTACTCATTCATCATAGCATTCTAGCATTCAATCAAGAATTCAAGCATCTTGGAGCAGCATATCTTCAGACTTCAACATCAAGGGTTTGGTGAGTTTATGACATTGCATGTTATTTATCCATCATTCTCTCTTTATTCCATTTCATTATCAAGGGTTTGACCAAGGAAAACCCCTATAGTCTAACCCTCAACACTTTTCCCCTCTTTGCATGTGTGTTGTAGGTCTTCTAAGCATATTTTTCAAAGAGAAAGGTGTCAAAAATGTGTTGTAAAGTCATCAAAGTCATTAAAGTCAAAATAACCCTATTTGAAGCTTGGAGAACACTTTCCCATCAAATTTTCCAGATTCAGATCTGGCAACATGTCACATAGAAAATTGTAGACCAGGATCCAAAGAGTTGACCTTGGACTTTGTAGAAATCTCTAAGTGGACTAATTCACCATCTATGGTGAATGAGTCCCATTTCCAGGCTGGAAAAAGTGTTTTCTAAAGCTTTTTGTTTCGACATCCTAAAACCTGTTCTGACAGTTTTCACCAAAAATAGGACTAATTTGCCATCAGTGGTGAATGAGTCCTAGTGGGATTCAACATTGATCTCTACAGCATTCTAGAGCCTCTCAACATCAGCTTTCAGCCTCCAAGTGCACCTCATTCAGTTTCATTAAGTCTTGTATTTTTTTGTTCATATTTTTAGTTCTTTTTGCATACAACACTATGTTTTCAAACACTTTGTACATCTTAGGTTTAACATTAATAATTACCTTTCTTTTTCAGTCCTTTGCATTTAGACCATCTCATCTAAGCATATTGCTTCCACATTACATTAATCTTTAGTGTTTACATTAAATTTTGGCCCATCTTTCTCCTTTTAGGTTAAAAAACCTAGAAGTGCTAGAAAGACCCTTGGAAGGTAAAATCTTTGTTTACAACTCCATTCCACTGCGTTAGGTATTGAAAACATGCATTATCTCTTGCTTTTGACCAATGCTTCCCTTGAAGTTGTCATCCTCCACTTGATGAATGTCCTTTGATTTCCCTTTCACCAGAAAATGTTGTCATAACTATCCCTGTACCTGCTATCAATCTTCTTTCACTCCTAACTTGGATTGCCTTCTCTTTCACCCCTTTTATCTGCTCAACTTTTCTCTTTGTCTCTTGGAATTTTTCCTTGTTTTCTTCATCCTTGTTTTTTCACCACTAGAATCTCTTCCATCTGCTAATCAAATCTTGAATGACTACTACCCTCTAGAACCTCTGTTCCATTAGATTTACAACCCTCTACATTAACAAAAATTAACTTTCCACTAACCTCTTTTGCGCTCAATGGAAAATCATTGTTCCTATCATAATATCATCATACATTTCTAACCAATCATGAGTCTTCACAAGTAATTCATCCTTGACCTTCTCTTCATTTTTTTTTGACACCAAATCATCAATCTTTCCTTCTAGCATTAGATCACTCTTCAAACTTGTTGTCTTCACATCTTCTTCCTTTATAGTGGTTGCACACTCTTCATATTTTTCTTCCTCACACTTTACAAACTCCTTACCCAACATTGTCACCTTTATAGTGGTTACACACTCTTCATGTTTTCCTTCTTTTTATCCTTTCCTCTACCTTGACAACTAACTGAAAACACTCTTTAACTGTCCTAGGTGTTGTGAGACCAATTTCATCTTGAATTTTGATCCTAAGCCCATTTAGATACCTTGCAACCTTTTCTACCTCATCTTCAGTATGTACTACTCTAATACTCAGTCTATGGAATTCTTCAGTATATACCATTATATCTAACTTCTTTTGATTTAAATTTTGTAGCTTCCTAAAGGTCTGAATTGCATAATCTACAGGCAAGAATTGTGCTTTCACCTTTGCTACCATTCTATCCCATGAACTTATCTTTGTTTTTCCATTATTTAATCTCTCCTCTTGAACATAGTTCCACCATGTTAGGGAAGGGCCCTTCAACTTGGTTTTTTCAAATTTCACCTTCTTATTGTCTTCTATTTCTTAAAATTCAAAGAAATTATCCAAAGCATCTATCCAACCCAACACCTCCTCACTGTCCATCTTTCCACCGTACATAGGCACTTCAACTTTCAACTTTGGAGTATTATCCCCCTTGATAGCCTTTAGCATCCTAACTATTCTCATATCTTTAGGGTCCAAGTCCTCATCATCATGGAATCCTACTAGAGGGTTCTCTCTCATCCTCATCCTCTTTATCACTTTTCTCACCACTAACCATTCCTCTTCTTTGATTCTTTTCCAAGGCTTAAATTCTAGCAAGGGAAGCTTCATGAGACTCCTTGTATAGCCTCACCTCCTTTTCATAATGTTCCTTTAGTTCTCTAACTTCTTTGGCCATTGGATTGTTCTTTGGAGGCATCTTGCTTAAGCCAACTTCCATTCACTTTCCCACTTCACAATTAGAACCTATGCTCTGATACCACTTGATGCATATTAGGGAGGAAAACTTTCCAACAATCACAATTTAATCAAATTCAATCAATGTTTCATCATTTTAAATCCTAACTCAGTAACTTCTCACAATTTCTCAAATCTAGCTAGTAGCATTTCAACCAGTGAAATCCCACCCTATATTTCAAAAAAAAGTTCAAAACCCCAAACCAATCACTATTCCAGACACCCATTTTCCCCTACTTTAACATATCCAATTTGGACATACACTTGTTTTGGAACATACCCTCCTAAAAATGACTGCTATGCTGGAAATTATCACAATTAGCCCTATTTTCCAAGGAAACACCCAACCAAAAGCTCTCTCAACTCCAAATTCCTATTGCAAGGTTCTCCATAGGTTACAAATAGACCGATTCAACAACTTTTGACAATAGAAATACCTACAAACTCACCCAATCACAAAACCTTGTTTTAGGCCTATTTAGGCTTGCATAATGAGGGTTTATTGAAACTGAGTGTTCCAAGGCCTATCTCAACTTACCAACTCATCAAATACATAATACTAAGTCTGCAAAAACTTATTTTATCAACTTGAAATGGTTCCAACCACTCTTTTCACAAAACCCTACTTCAAAGCTTCACTTTTCTCCAAAAACATGGAAGTTTACAACTAGGGCACCACTCCAAATGCAACAACCTCCCTTCCCTACCTGTATGAAACACATAGAAAAACAACCTACCACTAACTATTCCATTCCACCAAGTTATTACAAGATTCACTAGGTGGAAAGGCCTAGATCTCCATTTTATTACTTCAAACCCTCAAGACAGGGTGCTACAGACCAATTTCAGAAGATTGCTTATAAAATGCACCAAACTCTATGAAAACCAATCAAACCAAGTCCAAAATTACACTATTTCAGGCCTCCATCAAATTAAAAAACTTTTAGATCATTATTGCATAGTACAGACCTGTATAGAAGTCTGCAACAATAAATTACCAGTAATTTTATGAGAAAACATGGTTTTATTTATTGTTTACACTTCAATAAAAGACTCCAACCTTGACTCAAGCCTCTTCTAGGCTTATTTCAACTAAACACTCTGAAAAATATCCAAAAAATTGACTCAAACTATCATTTTAACTTCCTTGACTGTTGGGCTTTCCCATTTTGCACTTTTTCCATTTTTTGCAATTTTGCATTTTTACAACATTTTGCAAGGAAAGCACAAAACTTGACAACCTTTGAAAAGTGAACCCAAAATGACTCTATTTACATGAAAAATGGTCTATTATGACCTTATTTGCTTGAATTTAGACTCAAATACCTTAAAACCTATGATAAGACCTTATTTACATAAATGGACTAACATGGTGCCCCTACACCATACACCTAGACTGAAAAGAACTCAAGTCCCTTGGGAATTGTATTGCAACTTCTCCACACCATCTCTTTGATCTTCCAAAAGCCCTTTCAGTTGGTACTCCTGTGGACATGAAAAAATAAACCCTTCTACTTTCTCTTGTTTTGTCCCTCCTTGTGCTTATTTGGCTTGATGTCACCTTGATTTAATGTTGCAATGTGGTCCACACATTCACATTAGTTCTTGATTTTTTATGAATCATTAAGACTTTATAATGTCTTGTAAAAGTGTTGTAACACATTTTCATAGTTTTCTAGACTCTTCTTATTATAATTCACTTGCATACCCCTTTTTTATCACTTACCAAGTCTTATTTTAAAGTGTTGTAATGTCTTGTAACAAACTTTCATGCTTTTCTAGAATTTTCATCAACAAATACACCTTTCTTATGCTTTATTTGGTCCCTTTATGCACTTATAGACCTTAATTAAGTATATTTTTTAATATAAACCCGAAAAACATCATTTAAGACAACTTAATTTCCAATGCCCATTCACATGCCTTGAGTGGGACCCATTTTCCATTAGGGGCAAATGAGTCCATCTTTGCACAAAAATAAAAATAAATTTAAATTACTAGCGGGTTTTTATTCTTTAAGACCAAAGGTTGTCCTGTGATGTATTTTCGAGAAATTAGGGCATATTTTTTTATAAACATATGACTTTCTATTCATTTTAACCCCCATTCATCCATTCATTTAAGTACTCATTCATCATAGCATTCTAGCATTCAATCAAGTATTCAAGCATCTTGGAGCAAAATATCTTTAGACTTCAACATCAAGGGTTTGGTGAGTTTATGACATTGCATGTTACTTATCCATCATTCACTCTTTATTCCATTTCATTATCAAAGCTTTGATTACCAAACTGGGAGTTAACCAAGGAAAACCCATATAGTCTAACCCACAACACTTTTCCCCTCTTTGCATATGTGTTTGTAGGTCTTTTAGGTAGATTTTTTTAAGAGAAAGATGCCAAAAAGATGTTGTAAAGTCATCAAAGTCATTAAAGTCAACATAACCCTATTTGAAGCTTGGAGAACACTTTCCCATTAGATTTTCTAGATTCAGATCCGACAACCTATCAGGTAGAAAAGTGTAGACTAGGATACACATAGTTGACTGTTGACTTTTCAAAAATTTGCAGGTGGACTAATTCACCATCTATGGAAAATGAGTCCCACTTCCAGGCTCAAAAATGTGTTTTCTGAAGTTCTCTGTTCCTGACATCCCGAAACCTGTTCTGACAGTTTTCACCAGAAGCATGGCTAATTCACCATCTGTGACGAATGAGTCTCAATGGGCTTCAACACTCATCTCTGCAGTATTCCAGAACCTCTCAACATCTGTGAAAAATGATTTTCAAGAAGTTGCAAAAAGATAAGAACTAGAAACTTCCTTGGTCGTGCATAACCAAAAAACCTAAAATCTAGCCCCTAAACCCACTCCAAAAAGGCTCAAAGGTGAAGAAAAGGTCAAGCCTTGACCTCACCTATTGTAAAGGCTCCAAAAACTGCTCCAAGATGCTCTCAATTTTGATGGGGATCAGGGAGGAAAACCTTCCAACAATCACAATTTAATCAAATTTGACCAATCTTTCTTCCTTTTAAACCCTAACTCAGTAACTTCTCACAATTTCTAAAATATGGCTAGTAGAATTTCAACCAGTGAAATCCCACCCTATCTTTCAACTAAAAGTTCAAAAACCTAAACCGATAAATATTCTATACACCCATTTTCTCCTACTTTAACATATCCAATTTGGAAATACACTTTTTTTGGAGCATACCCTCCTAAAAATGACTCTACACTAGAAATGGCCACAATTAGCCCTATTTTCCAAGGCAACACCCAACCAGACACTCTCACAACTTCAAATTCCTATTGCAAGGTTCTCCACAGGTTTCAAAAAAATTGATTCAACAAATTTTGATAGTAGAAACACCTACAAACTCACCGAATCACAAAACCTTGTTTTAGGCCTATTTAGGCTTTCATAATGAGGGTTTATTATGTTAGAGTAAATTATATTTATGCTTAAGTTTTAACTTAGGCACATAGTTTGCATTTAATAGGGTAATTAGTTTTGTATTCCTGTATTGGGTGGTTGCATACCTGTCAGTGCTTTCCTGGCTTGAAAAGCTTGTAACATTATGTAATTTATTATCTCATTTTTATTCACTCTTGTTTTGGTGAAATAGCCTTTGGCTTCTCTCTATTTCATGAAGGTATTTTCTACAGATGGTTTCCTAGGAATTTGTTGCTCTATCATATTGAAACTGAGTGTTACAAGGCCTATCTCACCTTACCAACTCATCAAACACATCATAATAAGTCTACACAAACTTATTTATCAACTTGAAATGGTTCCAACCACTCTGTTCACAAAACCCTACTTCAAAGCTTCACTTTTCTCTAAAAACATGACAATTTACAACTAGGGCACCACTCCAAATGCAAAAACCTACCTTCCCTACCTCTCTAAAACACATAGAACAAATACCTACCACTAACTATTCCATTCCACCAATTTATTACAAGATTCACCAAGTGGAGTGGCCTAGATCTCCATTTTATTACTTCAAACCCTCAAAACAAGGTGCTACAGACCAATTTCAGAAGATTTCTTATAAAATGCACCAAACTCTATGAAAACCAATAAAACCAAATCCAAAATGAAGCTATATCAGGCTTCCATCAAATTCAAAATATTTTAGATCATTATTGCATAGTACAGACCTGTATAGAAGTCTGCAACAGTAAACTACCAATAATTTTCTAAGAAAAAAGGGTTTTATTTATTGTTTCCACTTCAATACAAGAATCCAACCTTGACTTGAGCCTCTTCTAGGAATATTTAAACTACACACACCAAAAAATATCCAAACAACCAAATCAAACTATCATTTTTAACTTCCTTGACCGTTGGGCTTCCCCATTTTGCATGTTTTCCATTTTTTGCAATTTTGCATTTCTTACAACATTTTGCAAGGAAAACACAAAACTTGAAAACCTTTGCAAAGTGAACCCAAAATGACTCTAGTTACATGAAAAATGGTCTATTATGACCTTATTTTCTTGACTTTAGACTCAAAGACCTTAAAACTTGTGATAAGACCTTATTTACAAAAATTGACTAACATGGTGCCCCTACACCTAATTCCCTCCAAAACCAAGACAAAAAAACCCCTATATTCTTGGAACTTGTCTGTCAACTTCCTCCAACCTCCCCTATATGCTTGGAACAACCATCAATAACCCTTATCTATCCCCTTTTACCATATCTTTGATGTGCTCAACACACCTTTATCTTGCCTAATACAAAAAACATTAAATAAAGTGGTTTATAATTGCATCACTTCAATAATGTTCTTACATTTCTAATTTAATTCAAGAAAAAGGTCAGCCATATTTTGAAAGATGTATGTAGAAGGAAGCCTGACTTAGAATTTTCAAAATATGAAAAAAAAAAACACAAGGAATAGTAACTCATAACATGAGGCATTAGTTATGAAGAAAAATAAAAACAAAGTTAAAAATTTCCTTTTGGTTGTCAGCGAACTTAGGGTTTTTGAAACCCTAACACCAAAGCAGCGCCCAAACACTCATTTCACATTTTTTTTACTCTTTTTTGCATTCTATGGAAACTTGAGGGTGCCTCCATGTCTGAACTTCATGGAGTCTCAGGACCTGGTTTGATGGTTCTGGGCCATATTTGACAAGTTCATGGATTCTCTACTGCTACCACCATTCTGGTGAGTTACCCTTCTATTACAAAATGTTGAGATATTTATTCTAATTGTGATAAGAAACCTTTTACTGCTCTATTTTTTCAAGAAGAAAAATGAATTAGAAAAACCCTTTATGTATCTAGGAAGACATTCCCTCAGGAATTCTTGCATATTTTCCTTTAATCGACCCGACTGCATACATTCATTATGACTTCCTCAATTGAGATGCTTTTGATTCATATATAGAATGCCACATACCAACCAATGGTGGAACCTTCAACATAAAGTTTGAATACAAATTATCTTCCTCGAATCCATGATTTTCTCTTTTTTCTTAACATTTTCCTCTTGGCAGTCTCATTACTGTGCATCAATGAAGGCCTTTTAATGTCATTGTATAGTCTACATGAATGTTATCTTAGCCTATGGCCTTCCTTTAATTGTCACACTATGTTTCAATATTCTGTGATTTCAAAAGTTCCCTCATGCAGGATTGTTGTCCTATTTCTTTTAATCTAGTGATCTACACAGTCACTATTCCTTCAAGCTTACTTTATTTTGCAAGGTGACTGCATAATGGGTTTGGTGAGATTTTTGTTCTTTGAAGCCACTATTTCTGACTACCAATGAATACTAAGGCATGGCATGCCAATGTAACTCAAAATCTCATAGAAATACATATAACTACCTCTCCTCTTATTACTCTTCACTGGACTGTCATTTTTCCCCTTAATCAAACTGTTGTATTTTAATTTTCAAAACTACCTTTTTGTGCTTCATGAAACTCATACTACTATTGAAGATTGTGAATGTAATTATTTTTTTGATGAAATCTTCATTTGCTTCCTTTATGAATGGCACTACTTCCTTTTGGATTCGTGCTATCATGTATTTGCATTCTTAACTTGAATGCTCCTTTTTTTGCCATATGTTCTGAGTATGAAAGCTTGTAAAAGACCTGCTTATGTAATGGATGTTGAAATCTTCTTGATGTGTAATGATGAACATACACTCTTTCTCCTCTCTTAAACCAAGAGGGAAACATGCTAGGCTCAACCCTTGTGGGAGCCCATTTTACTCCACATGTTGTGATGTCAAATGAAAATAATCTAGCAATGAAAATTTCACCCTTACCTGCACAGTGAACAAACATGTTAGATAAACAATGAAACTCAAAATTGATGGATATTGATGATGATCCTCTACTTTTTCTTGATATCTATGATACTTTAAAACTATTTCTAAGCCTTATAAGAATAAACTATATGTTTGTTGATCTAGCATATGTAGAGAATATGGGTCCTGAGCTCTAACACAACTTTTTTACATCTCTTGTAAGCATTTCAAATAGCAGTAGTTCAAATTCTAAAGCAACCAAGTGAGAGGGACTAAAGCAAGGATGCAACAGTTCAACTTGAGGTTTGTCATTTAGGAAATGATGGATTCCTACTGTTTCCATATGCTCTTTCCTTTCTATGTCTTCAAATGTATAGTTTATGTCTTATATTGTATTGAAATAGTTATTCCCGCAACTTGTGTGAGACACCATACATTTGTAATTATCAATAAAATACAACATTTATTCAAAAATTGGGAAATCTTTCTCTTGTATACATTTTCATAATAAAATGCAATCTATTTGATAATACTTATGTGCATACGAATGAAACTTAGTAGAATTGAATGTGTCCCTTTATCTTTATTTTGCAAAACACTATCTCAGCTCTACTTGATTGAGTTGGAAGCTAAATTAGGTAAAAATAAGTTAATAACACCTTGAGAAGATGATGGTGTCTATCATTATCCAACACGTATAGTGATCCCCTTAAGACATCCCCTTAAGAAAATTTTGATAACAAGTTCTTGATCCATTTAAGAAAATTTTGAGAACTTTTTTGATCCCCTTAATCAAATTTGGAGATCTTCTTTGATGATGGCTATCATGTTATCCAATAGGATTGGTGGTGGTTGCTGGCACTTGGCTATGAAAATACCTGATAAGGAAGAATGGTCTACCTACATTTGAAGATTATGAAACACATAAGAAGATTATACACTACTCACATTTGGTGGTGACAACAAATATAAAACTAGATCAGTATTGTGGAAGACCTACAAATAAAGTGCTATAGACAATTTCTATGGAAGAGCATGAGACAATCATAGATGCATTGCAAAAAAGAGTGGGTGCAAATGGTACAATGGAATAAGTAAATACATGTAAATTTAGTTTTAGTTTTATATTGTCCTTTTAAATAGATTAAATACATGTTTTGATATTGCTTGTGCATGTTATTAGTTGAAATTGATTTAAATTGTCTTTGAATATCGTTAGGACATCATCACAAATTTATCACATACTTTGAGACAAAAATGAGAGTCCATGCAAATTTAACCTAGACAACATGGAATACTTGGTAAAAATAGGTAATTATTAGTTAAATTATATTTAAATACATGTTTTGATTATATATTGATATTGCTCGTACATTAATAGTTAAAATTGATTTATTATCCTTTTTTGTATCCTTAAGTCATCATCACATTCATCTCATACTTTGAAACAAAAAGGAGAGGACGCAGATTCAACCTACACACATGTGTGGAATACTTTTAAATACAAGTACTTTAGTTGTGTACATATATATAGTTTTATATAAATTAAAATACATGTTTTGATGATTTCATTGATATTGCTTGTACCATTTTGATATCAAGTGGCGTGGAGACCTACTACATTCTAGGCACAAGTTTCATATTTTCTTGAGATGGCATAGCAAAATTTTGTAAACATTGCTTTGAGTTGACATATGTGTACATACATACTTACACAATTGCACATTTTGTACAAATATGTATACATGTACATACATAATTATACTCTATACTTTTATGTATCAAAATAAATATTCTATTTTTTTTGTTAAATGTGCATGTTTTCCTACGTTGAAACTTTAAATTTGATTGTATAATCACTAAATATTATGTGTATTATTGTTAAGTCAATTATATCAATTGAGATTAAATATGAGACATGTACTTTGAAGTATTTCATCCCCTTAAGATGTCCTATTAGGACATATCCTAAATATTATACTTAATTATATCATTTGTTATGATGAGTTGCCCTACTTTGAAACTTTAAATTTGATTGTATAATCACTAAATAACATGTATATTATTGTTAAATTTGGTTGCCTTGGGAAACTTCACCAAATTTTGACAACTTCTTTGATCTCTTTAAGATGTCGTATTAGGACCCCTTAAGACATCCTATTATGACATGAATTAAATAAACATTGACACTATTTAAATTATATAGAATGTGATTGTTATGGTGAGTCATCCTAAATTCTAAGTTACTTAATTATATCAATTGTTATTAAATATGAGACATGTACTTTGAATTTTTTCATCCCCTTAAGATGTCCTATTAGGACATATCCTAAATAATATACTTAATTATATCATTCAAGTTACTATGAGTCACCCTAAAGTCTAATACTTGTTTATATCACTTAATATTTATACTTAATTATACTCTTATTTGATCCCCTTAAGACATCATATTAGGACCCCTTAAGACATCCTATTACAACATGAATTAAATAAACACTGACACTAACTAAATTGTATAGAATTTGATTGTTATCATCCTAAATTCTAAGTTAATTATATTTACTACAGTTAAATATGAGACAAGTACTTTGAATTATTTCATCCCCTTAAGACGTCCATAGGTGAAGATGTTTGCTATTATTTGATTTGCATTTTGAAATCATTCGGTTTAGGATGATGCCAATTACATGGAAAATTGTAGATAAGCTTAGTTGTCTCTTTCGATAGAGGATGTGACTCCCATTCCAAAAGACAATACTAGAAGAAAGGGTGGACATAGAGGAAGCAAGCTGTAGTATTTCTGTTGGATGCTATTATTTGCTTTGGCAGCTTATAAAATAGTTTTTTTTGTCAAACATGAGGTCAAGAGGAATATTTTGTTCTTAAGTTTTCTCTATCACTTTGTAGGATTTGTAAATATGAGAGTACATGATTTAATTTCAAAACTTTGGCCTATTTTTGGATAATTAAGTTGTATGATTATTTTTGAATTTTATGATTATTTTTGGATAATTAAGTTGTATGATTATTTTTTAATTTTATGTCATAAAAGAACTAGGAAATATGGTGTATATTTATAGAACATTTTTTTGGACAAAAAATGTTGTATTTTGATTGGTATTTATGTTTAGTTTATAAAATTTATTAATGCTTTTGTTCTCTAATCTTGTATGGTATTGTTTATATCTTAAAATATCACCCTTTGTGGTATATAAACGGATTGCTTTCATTTGTAGATTATAATTTATTTTCTTATTTTATTAGATAACTTGTGTATCAGGACCCCTTAAGACATCCTATTAGGAACCTTTAAGACATCCTATTAGGAACCTTTAAGACATCCTATTAAGACATCCTATTTAATTTCACATTAATGTCCTATTATTGTCTTGACTATGAATCTTTTATAAAGTACAAATATGTCCTATCAATTACATATTAAAATGTCACATAAAATACATAAATGCACGTGTAAATGAAAATTAAATAATAATAAAGTCTATTATTTACAATATGTTAATTCCATGAAACTAATATATATTAAGTCCATCAAAGTACAACCCATGAAATCATCTAACACTTATCGTCTACATAATCAAGAGACCTCTTCACACCATGCGAACTACGTGGATGAGTTGAATTGCTCTGTACAAGAGAAATAAGGATGAAATCAGATGTAAGATGATTAAAATTAATTTAATGGAAATTTGATTTATAATTCATCATAAAATTAAATTACCATGATATCTGGCTCTGCATGCTCTAGTGTACCTGGACCAACATCTAAATGCTCTAAATTAATCTATATATACAAGAGAAAGAAAGTTCAAATTAGATGTAAGTCTACCATTAAAAATAATTTAATTCAATTTAATTTATAATTTATATCATATTTAAATTGTACTATAAGAGCTTGTGCACCCTTTATTCTAGCACCTATCTATACATGCTCAGCTACAAGATGTGTCTCATGCTATAAAAGAAATAATTTAACATATATGAGCTCATATATATATTCAATTTTAAATTTAATTTAATTTATTCATAATGTATAATTTGTAATTGACTTTAAATATAATCAAAAAAATTAATTACCATGATATCTAGTTGCTTTGCATGTTCGCCTTGAGGTGTTGTGATCTAAAAAAGGTAGAAAGAGGCACTAACAAAGTCCTACAAGGTCAAATTTAAAGCTCGTATACTTGAATTAGGTTAAAATATATATATTCAATTTTTGAAACATTATGTAGAAACTTTTTTAAACAACCTGAAATTCAAATGCCTCACAAGTAGCTACCACATTTAATATTTTTCTGATCCCCATTCTCATTGTTGTGTCAACCTAGACATACATATTGACATTTAATGCTTATAATATTTACATGTGTACACACACATTTGATATATAGTGAATTCAAAATTAATAATTGTAAGTATAGTAACAAGTTAAATAATTTATATTTAAAATGTACCTACACCTAATGTGAGTCACTCGACAATGGATGAGTGCTCGACAAGCCCTCATGTGGAATCAATGTGGAAGTGGATTGAGTCCCTTGAACCAACTTAAATATTTAAAACATATGTTCATGATTGAATTACAAATTAAAAATTCACTTAGTTAAAAAATTATTTCATATATAATTTAAAAAATTGAAATCAAAATACCCCATCAGGGCTGCCGACTAGCACTGGTGTTGACATATGTACTCGAGGAGTTGATGATTCCCCTATGGTTAGTGTCATCATACACCAAATAGTTTCATTGTTAAAACATGTTACACTTATTTTTTGATATATATTTTCATTAAAACTCTTATTTAATTCGACATGTAGATGCATATTTATACCTATGTCACAGTGTTTGTAGGGTGATGCTCCACAGTAAGAAATTCTATGAATGAACTGATCTGACTAGATGATCCACTAGAATCTCTATATCCATCCAAACTAGGTGTGGCCTAATCAAGTCCATAGCATAACTGATGGAAACTAGTACATACATGGGGTGTCGACACTCGTGGAGTGGTACTAGGACCAACTCCATAGAATGCTCTTCCATCATCATGGTCTTTAGACTCTTGAGCTACCATCACAATAGCATGCTAATCAAGGTTTCTTGTGAGCGTACTCAAATATTCTAGTGTGGATATCACCACACATTGATGCACATATATGGGAATGGCACAACCAAGAGGAGAAAGAAGGGGTTGCATATGTATGGGGCATTGGGGATCAACCCTTTCCCCTAACCTCTGTTGTGACATGCCACCACCAACACCCTAAAATGATTTAAAATCAAAATAATTCGGATTTCTCCCCAAAAAAAACTCTAGATATAGTTTCCTCAAAAAATGTAATGGGACCTCTAGATTAGCGTGTGGTGGATTGTCAAATACCATCCATGATCAATCCAAAAAATGTGCACTCATCTGTGGATGTATAAACCACCTCATGGATATTCTATATTTAGTTGCAGGAATGGGTTGGTGAGTATTAGGGTCAATAAAATAGGTGCTAGATGGGATTTTGTTATTTTAAGGTCTAAAATTTGTTTATATGTGAGACCATCTACATAAAATTGTCTCATCTCCTCCCTATCTCGTCGATGCCTATCTAAGTCAAAATTAATAGACCTAATGGCATGAACAACATTTTGCATTAGAGATGCAAATCCTCTCACATGTGATGGAATCAATGCTTCATTTTGCATAGCATTGATTTGATTTTTATATAGGAGCGAATTTTTACCCCTTATGCAAATTCCCCTTTTACACATCCTCACCCTAGAAAACCAAATCTGAAGGAAAATTTCCACGTCAACAAGCTAACTTCCTTCCACTTGGCATCTATCCTTTGTGTTGGGGATGCACACGTGGCACACAAACATCTACACAAAACACTTATGTCCCTAATGGATTCCTGGGTCTAAAGTTGGTAGAGGCATTATACTTTTGATTGGAGTTGATTTATAACATCCCTCTTCCACCAACCGACCCTGAAAATGGAAGATTCTTCCTTCTTCCCCTTCAAATTCATCCATTCTTCATCCAACTCATCTCTTTTTGTAATATTTAAGAATTCAATCCATCCTTCTTTCACATTCTCAAGCACTTCTAGCATTTTCAACACTCCATTGAAGGAACAACACTCTATCAACTCCGCAAAGCAAGTGTGAAGCAAGTGTGATTAAGGCACATTATAGTCCTCATCATTCTCAATCCTTATTCCTAAAACATCCCTTTAGAGTGAGGTAAGGTAGGGAAACCCTCCACTCTTGGCTCTCTATGACCTAGGGCCTTGATGTGGTTGGTTCCTCTCTCTTACATTTTTGGTGAACTTGATGTGAACCATTTTGATTCCATTTTCTGATACTGAAAGTTCCTCTCCTTGTACATTCTAGGAGTGTTGTAGGTGTGAGTGTTGTGAGGCCTTCACCTTACAACCCAACCTATGACCCCTAGTAGGTGTAGTTAGAAGGTTTTGAAATTGTTATGCAATGAAACCTTAATTGGATCACTATTCTATCTTGCAACCTTCCTGAGGCTTTGTGAGAGTGTTGTTTAGTGCATGTGATGGCCTCTTTCCTGTATCAACCTATCCCCTTTATGGAACCTATGAGTAGTGGTACTATTATAACCTTCACCTCACAGGATTTGTTGATGGGATTTAATAGAGAACCATATCCTCTCTACATCCCGATGCGAATCAACAGAAACATCGTAGAAGGTGTTCTTGTTGATCCGACATCTCAAGTAAATATTATAACTAAGGAGACCATGCTAATCAACTTTTTGCATAAAAATGGATATGATTCACCTATGAGCACCATCCACATGCATGATGGACTTTTCATGCCTCCTATGGGTAGTATTTTCTTGTCGGTTCTCGTTGGACCTAAATCCATAAACCTTTTGTTTGATATAATCCAAGTGTCTGAATTCTTCAGAGTGAAGTTGGGTATCCCTTGGTTAGTAGCTATGAATGTAATTCCCTCAATTGTGCACAAATGTTTGAAACTCATTCATGAGTGTTCTGTACATGTGATCCATGACATTTTCTATAGACCACCCATTGAGCATGGTAGTTACTCCTTAGATTACTCTTGGCCTACGCCCATTGGTCCTATTCCACCTAGGAAGGACCTCTTGTACCAAACTTATCAAAATTACAAGAGAGGGTGCTTAATTTTGAGAGTGAGATACCCTCCATCGCCTTATGTTGTTTCACATAGGGCTTTCTTAAAAGATGACAATGATCCTCCTCCTTCCTCTTCCACTGTTTAGCTTGACGCTCCCTCACACCCTATTGTGACACCATCAAATTTTGTTCCACATTTGCAAGAGAATCCTATGGTGCCTGCTTGGTGAAAGCCTAAGCATCTCATGTTTGAGCTTCCCGTCATTCCCATGGAACCTAGGACTGTTCGGTATGGTAGGAAAAAAGGTCCTTGTGGGGAATCCTCTATGTCCCAGCCTCTGCGGCCTCCTACCACTTCTATTCCCAAAGCAGTAAATAGGAAGAGGCCTGCTATTGAGGCACTAGAGTCGACTCCCCCCATTGTTTCTCAACCTGATCCTCCTACTCTCGTTCAGGAGCCTGTCCCTCTATTAGAAACAACTTTGGTGGACACTCCCATGGCTGAGTAGGAGTCTTCCACTCCTTCGTAACCTCTGGCCTCTAGCTCGAAGAGTCACATAAACTACCTTGCATGTGAATGCAAGCACTGGTGAAAGGATCTCATAGCTAAGTATGTTGCCTTACAGAGGAAGGAAGAGGAGATGACCCCCTTGCTTCAGGGCCTCTTGTTGTGTCCTCCTCTCTCCTCCCCTCTGCTTCTATTCAACCAAGCTCCATATCACTTTTGGCTCCTGTTGTGAGTGTTCCTAACTCTAAAAAGTTGCAGGTGTTCATCGCTCCTTTGGTTGCGCCTCCCTTCTTGATGTCCCTTCTAGACGTCCCACCTTTCCTGAAACCCATGGATATGGTGAACATTTCAGTAGTATCTACTGCGGTTTTTTCCTTCTCCTTTTCCTCTACACCTCTTGCCTCATCTGTGAGGATTTCACATCCCCCAACAAAATAGAAGGTGAAGAGTGTTCCTTCCAGCAATAGAGGACGTAAGAGGATCCCACCTTCTCCGAAGGGTGGTCCTGTGTTGGCCTATTCTGTCCTAGTGATGGAGCCAACCTCGACTTCCCCTAAGTTCATCACCACTCCTTAGTCACTTGGTGAGCCCAATGGTGAATTTTGGGCACAACACTCACCATCCATTGAGGTACGACATGACACTCCAAAAAAGTGCATGTTTAACTCTTTGAATGAAGTTCTGGCCTTGTTAGCAATTTTTGCAAAATCGTTGACCATAGCTCCATAAGAGCCGAGTGGAGGAGACCTTGCAGGGCCTTCTTCCTTAGCCCTTTTTGTAGGAGGGTCGAAAGATCCTCCCCTTAATATTCCTCCACTGCATAGGCTCATCCTCCTTCCCCTTATGATGATCTAGAGTGGGAAGCGGATGACCTCTTGGTTGATGTGTGTTTGGGGGAGACCTCTTCATTATCTTTAGATTATATGTGTGTGTGTTGTGATGTGTTCCCCCATGATCGTGCTATGTGTTCCTGGATGACCCTTGTCACCCTTATTGGTGCTTGGATACATGCATGGTTTTTTTTTCATAAACCTTCTATTTTTATTATCATTCTTCCATGTTTGTGCTTGATTTTTGATAAATTGGGGATGATGAAAAACATTGAGGGGATTTAGGCTTCCCTTGCATGTTGACCCAATTTTTTATTTTTACTTTATCTTCTCATGGTTTGATATATTAGGGGGTTGATGACAGTTCATTTTATATACAATTATTACACTTATATATATATATATATATTTAGGAGTAGATTTGACCCTGAAATATCAGATCACCCTTGTGCCCCATGTTTATGTTTATTTATATTTCGCTCTTTTTATCTTTCTCTCTTCTTTTCTTGAGTTGTCCCTTTCATGTGTGACAATGCCATCACTTTTATTTTTAGAAAATGTATTCATTTTCAATGAATCTTTTCTCGAGAATCTTTGCAAAAATATTTTCTAAGAAACGCATTCTCGACTTGGACCCCTAACGAAACATGTTTCCTTCATCATGATTTCACAAAGAAAGAACTTGAGAATTTTCCTTTGTGGAGGAAACAACTTTGACCTTCCCCTCGCAAGGGGACATCTTCTTCCTTTCAAATTCCTTGATAAAGTGAACATCTTTCAAAAGGATTATGTTGTGTTGAATCAATTTGAGAAAAAAAAATTGTTCCACACTTTCAAACAATGTATCCCTTAAGTGGACCCACTTTCTTCACATCGAGTTCCCAAGGGACCCCTTTGAAATTTTTCCAATTTGTTGAAGGTCTGTGTTACTATTTTCTTTCTTGCCTACGTGGTCGCTTTTGGATGGGTTTTATCTATGGGTAAACATGTCGCTTTGCAGGTGTGCCTGTAAAGTCACTTTCTAACTCTATGGAGTCTCCTTTTTTGGGTTTCCTCCATGTGAGAGATCTTGGAGGACACCCTCCTTATAGGTCTACGAGCTTGTAAGGTGCTTCCTTTAAGCTTCCTCCATGTGAGAGATATTGGGGCTCACTCCCTTGTAGTTCTACGGGTATGTAAGGAATTTTTTTTGGTTTCCTTCATGTGAGAGATCTTGGAGGACACCTTCCCTGTAGGTCTGCGAGCCTGTAGGGAAATTTTTCTTGGTTTCCTTCATGTGAGAGATCTTGGAGGACACCTTCCTTGCAGGTACACAGGCCTGTGAGGCACTTAACTCTCGAGGCTTCCTTCATGTGAGAGATCTTGGTGGTTGCATCCTTGTCGGTTTGCAGGGTTGTAAGGCACTTTCATTCTATAGCTTCATAGTTTTGCGAGGCTAAGTCCTTTGCCTACCCTAGGCTTTCAAGCTCGCTAGATTGTGGTCTACTTCCTCGATGGTTTAGGTATACATTTATAACACTACTACCTTTTCGATCTTCTTTACCGAAACACTCATCAACATTTGTGCTTGCTAAAGTGGGGGAAAAATGTATAGGAGCGAATTTACACCCCTTATGTAAATTCCCTTTTAAACATTCCCAACTTAGAAAACCAAATTTGAAGGAAAAATTCCACATCAACAAGTTTCCTTCCTTCCACTTTGCATTTGTCCTTTAAGTTAGTAGAAGAATATTTATCAAGAACATGTACGTGATGCATAGACATCCATGCGGTACACTTAAATCCCTGATGAATTCTTGTGTCTGAAGTTGGAAGAGGTGTTACAATTTCAATTGGAGTTGATTTGTAACATCCCTCTTTGACCAACTGACCCCAAAAATGGAAGATTCTTCCTTCTTCCCCTTCAAATTCATCCAATCTTCATCCAACTGATCTCTTTTTGCAATCTCTAAGCATTTTATCCATCCTTCTTTCACATTCTCAAGCATTTCTAGCATTTTCAACACTCTGCCAACTCCGCAAAGCAAGTGTGAAGCAAGCAATTGCAACATGGGCTTGAGGTTTTGTGAGATCTCCCTTCATCATGGTTGAGGCTATGGTGATTGCTCAAGCCTTCTTTATCCTCCATTGGATAGTGAGCTCTTGGTGGAGGTGGTAACGTTTCACTCGTCTCCTTTGTGATTTGGCTGAGTAGCTCTTTACTATTGTGTAGTGTTATTTGCATTCCTTCTTTCTTTACTTCTTTATCGCATATTTCTATCTCGTTGCTATCTGGATATCTGTGGAGGTGGAAACACCAAAACAGGGGTGTAAATGAGGCAGACCCCTATATAGCCCCAACAATTTTCCCCTTCCTTCTTGTGTGTAGGTGAAAGAGCGTGTGAGGCTAGCTGGCGAACATGCATCTTTGTGAGATTATCTTTATTACCTTAGCCTTTATCTACTTGCTTTATCATCTTCATTTGTATCTGTCCTATCTTATTATTCTATTTTTCCCATTGAAACCAACTAGATAGGTTGATTAGTTAGTTTTGAGTAGTTCGTAATGTGTTCACTATTTTTTTACTGTACAGACACCAATGAACTGCACTAATGTCCCAGAACTGTGTTTCCATCCTTGGAAAAAGAGTTTTTTGAGGCATAGTACCGACTCCAAAAACCAGCTCGCCTAGCACAAACTAAATTTAAGATCTATAGAGTGATTAAGGCACATTATAGTCCTCATCATTCTCGATCCCTATTCCCAAAACATCCCTTTAGGGTGAGGTAAGTTAGGTCAGCCCTCTACTCTCAGCTCTTCGTGACTTGGGGCCTTGACGTGGTTGGTCCCCCTCTCTTACAATTTTGAATGAATGCAACATTTTCATTGATTTGTGCTCGTAAATGAGCCTCATCAAATCCAATCGGTGGTGGAGGTGGGATATGAGGTGGAGGGGGTGGAAGTGCAAGTTGTTGAGGAGGTGGATTAATGATATCATCAATATCAAATTGATCCATGATGATATATATAAGTTTTCACCTACATTAAATTATACAAAATTAACATACAAACTTACAAAATTACAAGAAATAGTTAAATTTTAAGCATACATGCAAATTTGTTTAAATAGGATGTGCATACATATACATACATATATACATACATTGATTCAACTTGAGCATGTACATACGAATTTCAAAATTTAAGATACATACATTTAAAATAAAAATAGGTTGTATAATGCATGCATACATCATTCAATTTTACCATGTGTACATACAAATTTCAATATTTAAAATCTAGAACTATGTAATTTTAGGGTATGTGCAGGATCATCATGGAAAAAACATGCCCTTAAGTGGCAAAAAATTCAGAAAAATCAGTGTTAGGCAACTTGACATAAAAATTTGAATAAGTTATCTATATTATTTCAAAAATATGTAAGAATAGAATCTGTAGAAAATTGAATGTATTTTCTAAACTACTAGGTTTATTTAAAAATAAATAAAATCTATTTGGTGAAAATTTGAAATTTCAATGTAGTAGTACTTAAATTGCAGGGAAAAAATAAGTAGGTGTCTGTCTGACCACCCTAACCATAATAAAATGATAATATTTTCTTATAATATTTTATATATAAGTAGAGGACTCATATCCAGATGTGATGCATATTTTTTGTAATTTTTTCCAAGTAAATAATTAATTATGAATTTTTTATTACAACTTTTAAAAAATATAAAAACTCGTATGTCTGACCACCTTAACTTGGTCAAAAATTCATGAAATTTAATTGTTCTTTTTTTAATCCTATATTATGTGAAGCATAAAATGTGACGCATGTTTCAGATTCAAAAAATGTGATACCGTTTGAAAGTTATAGAGTTTTTTCAATCAGCCTATCGATCATGACTTTAGTCATAATTCTAATAGAAAATGAATAATAATTATTTATTAAATTCATATTAAAGCATAATTTATATTGGTGGAAATATGAGAATCTCCTCTAAAAACCCTTTTCATTTCATCAATTTTGGGTAAAAAAAAGTCATCAGCCACATACCCTACATATACCCATAATATTGCCACTTTTTGGCCCATCATGATCCTACACATACCCATAAAATACATGTACATACTAAAAAATAGACTTAAAACATTCACAAAAAGCTCATTTATGTCTAAGGCATGTAAATTACATTTTTCCAAGAGGAGAAATTATGATTGTAGTCATAAATTATACTATTATAAATTCATCATTATTCTATTATATTCATCAATTAAACACTAAAAAATATCCATCCGACTAAATTCAAAAATTCTAAAAATATCCCTCCAACCAATTCATAAATTCATCACTAAAAATATCCATCCAACAAAATTCATAAATTCATCACTAAAATTATCCATCCAACCAAATTCATAAATTCATAAATATAAGATCATTGTCTTAATTTATAAAGTGTTGCGGCTCTCTACTACATCTCTTCATTTCTTTGCATTTTCCTTTTCAAAATTGTACTTTCTCCTCTTCTCTAGCCATTTTCAATGCTCATGTAAGATACCACATCCATGGACCTAACAACATCAACAACATTTTTCATCGTAGATGGAAAAAACCTCAAAGGTGGTGCAATAAATTCTTCATTTTCAATAACGTTGATTTGATCCTAAATGGATCTAACCTTGACATCAATTTGTGCTTGCAAGAGAGAACCATCGAATTCAGGTGGTGGAGGTGGGGGATTATGAGGTGGAGTGGGTGGAGGTAGAGGTGAAGGTGGTGGAGATGGAGATGGAGGGAGTGGAGGTGGTTTACATATATCACCATTATTGAATTGATCCATGATCTATAAGATATAGGTGAACCTGCATTATTGATGTAATTTCAAAATGTAAGATACATGTTTAGGAAATACCCTTAAACCTTTCAATATAAATGGCCTAATTGAATACAAATGATAAAATGTGTAAGCCTCATTTATGTCTAAGGCATGTTACTTGAATGAAAAAAATTAACTATTAATAGGATGGCTTAAAGGGATCTATGTATTAAGGTCCAGCTAGGACAAAATGATGGATTTAGGGTTTAGGTTAATGGGATGGATTAAGGGGATCTATGTAGTAAGGTCCTAGGAAAAAATGACATGGCTTAAGTGAATAAAATTTAGTGAAATTTCCCAAGGCAACCAAATTTCATTAAGGTCATAGGACAAAATGAATGCTTTAGGTTTTAGGGTGTAGAGTTTAGGGTAATAGGATGGCTTAAGGGGATCTATGTAGTAATTAGGTCCTAGGAAAAAATGACATGGCTTAAGGGAATAAAATTTGGTGAAGTTTCCCAAGGTAACCAAATTTCATTAAGGTCCTAGGATAAAATGAATGCTTTAGGGTTTAGGGTTTAGGGTAATAGGATGGCTTAAGGTGATCTATGAGTTATGTTCCTAGGAAAAAATGATAAATTTAGGGTTTAGGGTAATAGGATGGCTTAAGGGGATCTATGTAGTAAGGTCCTAGGACAAAATGACATGGCTTAAGTGAATAAAATTGTTGACGTTTCCCAAGGAAACCAAATTTCATTAAAGATTCTACAAGAAAATGAATGCTTTAGTGTTTAGGGTTTAGGGTAATAGGATGGCTTAAGGGGATCTATGAAGTAAGGTCTTGGGGAAAAATGATGGATTTAGGGTTTAGGGTTTAGGGTAATAGGATGGCTTAAGGGGATCTATGAAGTAAGGTCCTAGGACAAAACATTTGATGGCTTAAGGGGATCTTGAAGTAAGGTACTACAAATAAACTATAAATAATGAAGCACTATCTTTCTCAACTCTATGTGTTTACTAAAAGTTAATATTTTAAAGGGTCTTCAAAAGACCTTGCAATGTTCTATAAAAATTTTTATTGGTTGAGCTACTCATGATATAACTACAATGTTAGTTACATTTTGAAACATAAAAGGCTTCCAAAATGAGTTCCTTCCAAATAATGGACTTGATAGAACTTGAAAATGTTGAAGGCTCTAGGCTATAGTTTAATCACTAAATATTGAATGTATATTATTGTTTTAAATTTGGTTGCCTTGGGCAGCCACCAAATTTTGAGAACTTCTTTGATCCCCTTAAGAAATGTCATATTAGGACCCCTAAAGACATCGGTTTAGGGCTTAGGGTAATAGGATGGCAAGTAACCTGAGGGTTAATAATTTTGATTCATCACATATGCAAGAACATTAGTTTATGAATATTTTTGAATTTATGAATAGACTGACTATTTCCTTAGATTACTTCTATGATCGAGGAATTAAGCACACATATAAATTATCCCACTTTTGACAATTTAGGATAGTCTCTATGGTCTACCCTTGAATTTATAGAAATGTGTATATTTAGAGAAAATCAAAATGTGTCTTGACAAGTTGTTGGAGCTAGATCTTAAAATTTGGTTATTGAATCCTTGATTAGTATTGGTAATTTCTATTCCTTCCCTAATTGTCTTCGAAGTCTATGAATAAAAGGAGTGGAAATATAACCTATGACCATAGTTGGATTGATTTTCTATCTAGATTGAAAGGAAATCATCCATAGTAAATTTGAGGATTGTTAAGCATTCAAGTATAGGGAAAAATGATTCATTGATCCTAAACTAGCTACATTATTCTTGGGAACAAGGTCAACAAAACCCTTAAGAGGTGAGTCAATGTAGAGTTATTTTAAGATTATTTTCCCATATAATTATTGAGTAATGATCTTTATATCATGGACCAAGTTTTATAATGTCTAGCTAGATACCTTGCAAACATGGGTTTGAGCCTAGGCTTCACACATATGTTTACTCATTGAAGATCCATAAAAATAGAATATATATCACTACCATATAAGTATATAGTGATCATAAAATTATGTTGAGGTCTCTACTCTTCTAGTGAGGAAATTTAACTATCTACTCAGTTTTTAACAATCATGGTTTAAATTGTAACATATTATGGCATAGTATCATGTTGTAAGATAGTATGAATCATAATAGATGCATAAGGCCCATATTATTAACTCAATTAAGGTACCACATACAATTACCCTTTAATTGGCCATTAGAAAATAATATAAAACACCAAAGTACATGTTAAATATATTTTTCATTGTAAGGTAAAAATAATAATTTAACATCTCAATAGAACATAATGAAGCATCATAAATTATGCATACATTTAGATCTATTAATTTATCATGTGGTAATAAATACATAAACTAATTGAGCACAATCCATAATAGAAACACATAATTTATATCTATTCTAATGATCCACTAGTCCCACAAGTAAGGTTTAACATATTTTTTTCTAATCTAATTATATCTATGTTCATAATGTTTAATTGATTGTGTCTCAACATGTCTCTAACTTATTGAATACACATTTAAATGTATAATATTTATAAATCCTATTTGATTGTCAATATCAAGGACCCTAATTTACTATGTATCAACCTAAATCTATGGAATAATTTCATCCATTGGTATGCCTACATACTTGTCTCCATACAATGCAAATGAAATTTAAAACATAAACCAATGCAAATGATTTTTTCCATTTTCAAATATTCAAGCATGAAATCAAGGTTTTCAAATCTGCAATTCTTTTTGTTTTCAATTTCAATTTAGGGTTTCAAATGAATTTTTTTTGTTTGAATTCAATTTAGGGTTTCAAGAAGCAATTAGGGTTTTCAATGCAATTTTTTTGTTTGATTTCAATTTAGGGTTTGAACAAATACAATTTTTTTGGTTTGATTTCAATTTAGGGTTTCAAATAGGAATCAAGGTTTTCAAATGGAAATATTTTTGTTTCATTTCAATTTGGGCTTTCAAATGGCAATTTTTTTGTTTCATTTCAATTTAGGGTTTCCAAATGCAATTTTTTTGTTTGATTGAACAAAGTAGGGTTTCAATACACAATTTTTTTTTGGTTATGATTTAAGGTTGATTCTTTCATTTCTTTTCAATATCTAAGGGTTTAATTTCATGTTTTCTTTTGATTTCTACAAATTAGCATTTATTCCATTATAGGTAAATATGAATGCAAAAATATCCATAAAAGATGAAAAAATACATACTAAATCTAGCTTTGTATTAAAAAAAATAGAGAAATACAAAAATAAATGGGGTTGAGCTCATACCTAGAGGTCGTTGTTGCTTTTCATCAACAGGGATCCCATGCACAGTGAAAATGATTATATTTCATTTATTTTAAAAAATAAATACCATTATAAAATGAGATCCTGATACAAATAGTGATCCCATTTTGTAAAAAGCAGGATCTTGTTTCCTGATGGCTGGCTTGGAATAACATTAGTAAATGGGATCCTATTTTTTAAAGAATGGGATCCCACTTAGATTTTAGGCTCGAGACCCCAAACCTAAATGTGGTCCCGTTTATTAAAAAATGGGATCTCATTTTATTGAAGCCAATTTCAAATTTTTTCCTAAGGAAAAAGCTTCCACGTTTCATGGACTCATCTTCTTGCATTTACCCATGAAATATAGTTCCATTGAAGCTCAATTACTATATTTATCTGATTTAGATTCAACACTATGCCAAGCTCTTCATTCACACAACTCTGATCTTCAACTCAAAATTCACAACTCAACTTCACACTGCTCTGATCAAATTTGCATCATGGACATTATATATTCATTACATTACATCAAAACACAAAAAAAATCCAAATTATATATCCACATCAAACATAACATAAATTAGGTTGGCCTAATTAGATGTAACAATCAAGATATAACTCATCGGATACAAAGCTTTTATACATACAATGTGCCACAATTCAAATCTCAAATTAGCTTGAAATAGGTCAACATGGAACTGTAATTGATCCCACATAATACTACAATACTTACTTAAACTTCACATACCTTAAACATATTAGGTTTTCCCTGCATAAGACCTAAAAGAAAAAACCTTGAACTATGTATCTACATCTCAACATGTGGACCTCAAAACTTGATGCCAATTGGAATCCATGCTCTATTGCCAACTAGAAACCTACCTTCAAAAGTGCAAAGACAACAACTCATCTGCAGAGACATGCAAAATCCCCCACACAACTACACTATATAGAAAACAACTATAATTTTCTATGTCGAACTCTGTTACTCATATTTCTCAAACCTCTTGTCAAAACCTGATGAAATATTGAAAGCAGATACATCTAACATCCACCAAAATTATGTTAGAAGTGCAGAGTGACATATTGAAATTTATGGAGTGGTGGAGACCCAAAAACTAATGCATTGTAACATTGTATAAGAAAAATTGACACCTAGTCAATTTCCCATACAACTGTCTTTACCATACCGAACCAAAAGGTGAAAATGTCTTCCCCATCAACTCAAAAACCAGTTAGAACTAACCAAAATGGTATTCAACTAAAATATTATCATAAGTTACAATTTTTTCCATATTGAAGAGAGACGTGTCTATGTTATTTAAAAAATATTGAAAAATAGTAATTAAAAAAATAAAAAATGTTATTTTAATAGATGTTAGATGCTTCAACTATTGTTATTAATTATTTTATATGATACACTATTTTTTTTGGTTGAGTGAGTAGGTGAAATATCCAGTGGTGTTTTGGGCCACAAGCTAATTAGTTTGTATTATCCCTTCAGATTATTAATCTTATCTCAAATGAAAAAATAAGATCATGTGATGTTGTAAAAATTCATTATGTGGTTTAATGTGTTGTATGTATTTGAAATTTTATTTTTATTTCTCTTAATGGTTATCTTTTGGTATGTTTACCTTTTTGTGATTTATAATTTTGTTATGTGACTCAAATTATGTTTTTAAAGTTCTACATTGCACGTAGATGTTAGATATAGGGGTTAGTGGTTCTTTTAGCCTAGAAAATAGCTTTTAAGTGATTTAAACCCCCATAAAATTCCCATTTTATAAGATTGGCGAAAATGAAATTGGCTAATTGGTTTGGGTAGTTGGAAAAGGAAGTTGCTTCTCCATTTTTTATTTAAGATTCTTTTATTGGAACCGAGAGGGGGATTTTGATTTTGTTTTCTTTTGATTTTTCTTGGAAAATTCATTTTGGTAGTTCTTTTTAGAAAGGTAGAGGAAGAAAGAAAAGGGAGATAAGAGAGTTGAGAAAGGAAGAGATAGAGAGGGGGAGGCTTGGAGAAATCTTCATCAAATTTCTGTAATTTCTTATATAGCTATGTTAAGATAGGGTCTTACCCCTTTTACAATATTGTTTAGTTAAATGTTTTGAATGTTGCATTTTGAATGAGAACTTGTGAAAATAAAATGTTACATTCTCGTGTCTCCTTTGTTGTGTTTGAAAAGGGAATAAAGTTTGTGCATTGATAGCGTTCTATTTTTTTGAGTAAATAAGTCATTATCTAATTAATTATTAGAGGCTTTTTACTTTAATCACTTAAGTTAAACTTAGGATTTTATTTTTATTGTTTAGTTTGATTCTTCTTATTAGTTTGGACTAAATTTAGGAGTTGTCTCATTGCATGAGATTACAACACTTGTGACTATCTTGTCAAATCCACATGTAGGGTTTTCTTCTATAATGCTTTCATAAAGCTTGCACATTCATTTCTAATAATGTCATCCTAGTTATTTGCATCTAAACCGTAAAGAAAATAGGTGGTGGAAATGCCACTATTCTCCTTAGGCCATTCAAGAATGTCCTAGGACCCCAAATTGGATTGACTATCAACCCCAAAGGTGAGTCAATTCTCAACAAGGAATACCTAGGAGGGGGTTCTTTAAGCTCTGAGGGGTTCACCACCAAGCAAAAGCTTGGAAAAGACAACTTAACATTCAACTCACAAAACATAGTAATGCAAGCCAAATAATGAGTGTAAATGATGAAATTAAGCAACATCAAGTTAGGATATGTGTACTTGGGAAGTTTGGAAATGTGATGAGGATTTTGGAAATGAAAAAATGCTATCAAAATATGTTAGGGAGGACTAAGATGCCCATACTATTGTCTTAGTCACACTGCTATTTTTTAGGGCATATGTGGAATCTTCAGATGATAGAATAGGATCCAAAAAAATCTCTGCAAAATACCATTGGGAGAACTAAGACGCCCTTGTCTCTGACCTAGTCCCGTCTTGAATTTCTTAAATATTTGAATGTGATCCTAAGGCTCAATGTCTGCACTTCATTTTTCTTAGATCTTAGGTTCTAAAACTTCTAGATCTAGCCTATAGGTGAGTTTTTGTGAAGATGGCAACTTTGCAACTTTGCAACTTTGCACTATAAATTATCTTCAATTCTTCAACCTAAATTTATAGTCACAAACATGCAAGAGATGAAAAACTTATTGATTGTTAGTAAATGGGGGTTTTCCTTGGTCAAACCCCTTGTTGGTAATTAAACCTTGGAATGAAATAGAATAATGAAGGGAATTGATGAATGCACAAAGTAATATGTTGCAACTCACCAAACCCTTGTTATGAAATATGAAAACTTGTGTGAAGTGGCTAGCTTGAATGTAGATCTTGAATCAAAGGAATGATTGATAGATCTTGACTTCAATTTCTTGCTTGAATCAAAACCCTACATCACAAATGTTAGCTCAAAAACACACATGATGCAAGAATATCCTTGATATGATGCTTGAATCTCGATGATGGTTCCAAATACTTAATGAATTTCTCTTGAATGCTTTCACAAAAGTCTTAGGATCATTTGATTTCTTGTTAGATTGCTAGGTACAAAAATATGAGTGAAAGAACCTTGTATTTATACTTATCCATGCTCAATATCCTGAAATTACACCACAACAAGCTGACATATGAATTTATTAATTAAAGGAGGCTAAATCCCACAAAGATTTGAAATTAAATCTTCAAAATAACCTAAGAGGGACTAAGACTCCCTAGGTGGCATCTTAGTCCTAAGGCATGAAGCTCGGGGCACAAACTCCAGAAAGGGGCCCAATTAAGGTGCCTTTGAAATTAGGGTCCCAAGACATTTGGAGGACAAAGACACCCTAGGTCGCATCTTAGTCCCAACCCAAAAATCAGTGACACACAACCAAAATAATTAAATTATCATTTCCCCTTTGATGTATATGGGGATTAGCCATAAAAAGATATAATTTATTAGGCTTGTGGATGCAAAATAGGACTAATTAAGAGATAAATAGGGATAAACAAAGCAAGGCAAGCCAAAAAAGGTGTGAAAATGCAATGGTATGCATTTTCCTACACTACATTTAGCCCCCACTTTAGTGAGAGGATGAACTTGGTTCAAACTCACACTAAAGTAGCCAACAATGCAATCAAGAGGGGTTCAAATGTAAAAATGCTAGTAATATAGGATGACAATAACCAAGAGGGTGGCCAAGGCCCTAGGATCAAGATCCTATGACAAACCAACATAGGTACAAAGGAACACATGTAGATGATATATGAATCCATAACCAGATTGCAAACATACACCATCAAAGATAGAAAAGGAAAAAGGAAAAATAAAAATGCAATGGATCAAGCTTCGACTGGCCGTCCAACACACAGTAGACTAGGTCTGAGCTATTTTTCCAAATGGAGGTTTACAAGTGGAATGCATTGTCCACTATGAAAACAAAACACATGCTCACAAGGGCTAGTGAAGCTATTTTTCCACTAGGTGAGCGCCAAGGCTCCATATCAAAGTCATACTCCCTTGACTATGATAAGGAAATAAATGAAATGCACGCTCACAAGGGCTAGTGAAGCTAGTTGTTCACTAGGTGAGCCATAGGGGACCATGTCAAAGCCATACCTCCATGAATCTAATAAGGCACAAAAAGAAAATGTATGCTCATAAGGGCTAGTGAAGCTAGTTGTTCACAAGGTGAGCCCAGGGGACTATATCAAATCCATACCTCCATTACTTTAGTAAGGCACAAAAATAAAATGCATGCTCACAAGGGCTAGTGAATCTATTTGTGCACTAGGTGAGCCCTAGGGGACCATATCAAAGCCATCCCTCCATGACTTTAATAAGGTACAAAAAGTAAATGCAGTCTCACAAGGGCTAGTGAAGCTAGTTGTTCACTAGGTGAGCCCCAAGGAACCATATCAAATCCATACCTCCATGACTTTAATAAGGTACAAAAAGAAAATGCAACAGGAAAGAGGGATGTTTGAAGGGATATTTCTTAATTTGTGTGAGGTCTTAATCTTAGGGGACATCATTCCTAATGTCTCCAAGAGAGGACCAATCAAAGGATAAAAGATTCATAACTTAGAGAATGCAGTTTATCACATCACCACTAAGAGGAATTTAATATGCTAAGATAAATCAAGCCCTTGAAGGACATTAATCTCACCACAAAGATAAAAAAACATCGCATGAAGTAAGAAAATCACATCAAGGAACAAATGCAAATGAAATCATGCCAAAATAATGCCAATGTATGCCCCCACTTTAAATAAATTGCTAACACCAAGTTGTGAGCAATTACTTTAAAGTAGCCAAAACATTAAAAAGGAAAAGTGGATTCTTCCCCATAAACACATAAGGGATCTATGGATTTGGGGTCAGTATCTGTCTTTGCTATAATGATATTAGATAGCTCGGAACTATCATCATTCCCCAAATACACATAGAACTAGAAGAATGACACAAAGAGAGTGAAAACAAATGAAAAACATTTTGGGTCAACATGGAAGAAACATGAATGTATCAACGCCTTGCATCATCCCCAAAAGAAAAACACAAGGTAAAAAATGAAAAGATAAATGAAAATAAAAGGTAAAGACTAATGAAAAGGAAAAAATCTTACGACATATAAAAGAATGAAGGTACAAATAGAGGAATGTCACAAAGAGAGAGAACATAAAACAATATGGGGGATCACATTACACACATGCAATCAACCAAAAATAAAAAAGAAAAGAAAAAATACTAGTAAATCACATGCGAGTCAACCATCCAACAAGTCATTTGTATCCCAATCTTGTTCAATATATGCGAAATGTAGATCACTAATGAGAGGGACAACATCAAGTGCTATACTAGGAGAATCATCAGGTTCAACAGGTGGTGCATGACTCGGTTTAGGAGGATCATCATAGTTGTTATCATCTAAGCTCATAGAAGAGGAAAATATAAAATTCAACTCATTATGCACTTGCTCATCACTTTTAGCGGTTTCTTCATTGTCATCCAAGTTAACCACAAGAAGAAGACAAATGATAATATTCGTAGAAGGTGCTGGTCCTTGCTATGTTGGAGACATGGGATCTATTAGTTCTGGTAATGGAGGAGGCTCATAGTTTATTGCTTCTGTCATGTTCATATTTTGATTTTCTATGTTGTTTTCTTCGTTCATCTTTTGAGCAATAGCATGATCTCTATGCCTACGCTCTCTAGCATTTCTATTTATTTTGATATGGTTTTCAAGTTGCATTTGTGTAGGAGTGGGATTGTAAACCATAGGTTCATTTTCTTCTTGTGAGGGAATAACAAAAGAAGCCATGGAAGGTTGTGCAACCACTTCCTCTTTGGATTTATAATTTGTTTTAGGAGGCAGATTATGTCTTGTTTGGTTTTCTCTTGGCCTTTTGTAGGAAATAGGAAATAGATTTTTGATGGATGGGTCTTACTTAGTCAAAATGGTTTTAAGCTCAGTATTTTTTTCTTCAAGGGGAGGAGGAAAATTTTCAAGGGATAACTTGGCTATGCATTTTTTTTTGAACCTTTGGTAGGATAGGAAGAGGAAGTCCTCACAGGGTCTTATAGGTTCCATGGGCTCAAGCCAAAAGTAATCTAAGGAGAATTTTACATGGGAAGACAGATGGCTAAAGCCATTATGGTTCACAATGGATATTTAATTGCCAACTAAAAACTTTAAGCACTTAAGGAGGGTATGTGCAGGATCATCATGGAAAAAACATGCCCTTAAGTGGCAATAAAATTTAGAAAAATTAGAGTTAGGAAAATTGATGTAAAATTTTGAATAAGCTATCTATATTATTTCAAAAATATGTAAGAATAGAATCTATAGAAAATTGAATTTAGTTTCTAAGCTAATAGGTTTATTTAAAAAAAATAAAAATCTACTTGGTGAAACTTTGAAATTTCAATGCAATAGTATTTAAATTTCGTGGAAAAATAAGAAGTAGGTGTTTGTCCGACCACCCTACCCACAATAAAATGATAATTTTTTTATAAGATTTTAGATATAAGTAGAGGACTCATGTCCTAATGTGATGCATATTTTTGTAATTTTTTTCCAAGTAAATAATTAATTATGATTTTTTAATTACAACTTTTAAAAATTAAAAACTTTATGTCTCCCACCTTAACTTAGTCAAAACTTCATGAAATTCATTTTTTTTTAATCCTATAGTATGCAAAGCATATAATGTGATGCATGTTTCAGATTCAAAAAATGTGACACACCGTTTGAAAGCTATAGATGTTTAATCGTAATTCAAATAGAAAATTAATAATTATTATTTATTAAATTCAAAGTAAAGCATAATTTATATTGGTGGAAATCTGAGAATCTCCTTTAAAAACCCTTTTTGTTTCATCAATTTTGGGTTTTAAAAAAGTCGTCAGCCACATGTCCCATCATATCACTTACATATTGCCACTTTTTGGCCCATCATGATCTTGCACATACCCAAGACAATGGATGGGACTACATTCATGGAGTGAAGCCATTTTTAGCCTAGATTGACATGAAATTGATCTAAATTAGAGATGATAGAGAATGATACATTTGATTTCTTTGATCAGTCCTACTTATAAAAGGAGTGAGATCGATCCAATCATAGCACAAGCAAAACCATCATGTGTTTTAATCCATGCTTTTATTTTATCATATCTATCTTGAGTGAGTTCATGCACATATACGAGTTCTTTTTTTTATCACATTCTATCCATAAATAGGATCAATTAAAATCCCAGGAATGGGTCTATTATTAATTCTACTAGCTATTGAAAGAGGACCATCAAGTGCATGTTTGATTGTTTCTTTTGAAGAGAAAGTAAAGTCAATAGGCATTATGGTTTGTTGTTTATGAGGCTCGATTTCATCACTCCTATCATTGTATTAATAGAAATTTGGTGACTACTATCCATAGGATTTTGTTCATCATGATCCATAGGATTATGTTCGTTATTGTTCATGTTATCATCATCCGTGTCAACATTCATCACATCGGGCTTAGTTTCACTAGCCTTAACAAATGAAATATTATGGTTAGGCATGGGATTGGTAAAGATTTGCAAGTTTTGGTTAGGAGGAGCTACAAAATTATTACCTTTGTCATTCACACCTTCAATTTGAATATGATTAGAATCAATGACGTCTTGCACAAGATGTTTAAGATGCTTGCAATGTTATGTATCATGTTCCTTTTGTTCATGATAAGCACAATAGGCATTGTGTCTAAAGCTTGAAATTAACATCTTGCTAGGGTCAAGAGGTCGAACAAGAGGTAAGGTAAGCATGTTTTTGTTTAATAGATAGGTCGTGATGTTTTGAAGTGTGTTGGGTAAGGGAGTAAATTGTCTTTGTAGATCCCCAAAGATATAAGGATTAGTCTTATTTATAGCAGCTACTTGGGTATCAAATTATTGGGTAGGTTGGGAGGTGGAATTTAGTTGAAGGAAACTTTTGTTTTATATTTTGAAAGGCTAGTAGGTGTTTTGGTTTGAAGGTTCAGACATTTTAGGACGGGTAGAGGTGGTTTTTGGTTCACAACTACCTATGAAATTATGATAGTCTCAGAGGGTTATGCACAAGTGCATGAAGGAAGGGAATTTCATCATGGTAAGCTTGTCTCATATCTTACTTTGTAAATTTTCTATGAATATCTTTTGAAGGTGAGAATCGAGAATCTGCACACTAATTTTGGAATAAATTTATTCGTAACATAAAATAAAGTCAGTGAATTTTTCACCCTGATTTTATTTAAATCACATAAAATCATCTAATGTCATTTCAAGAACCATATGCACTTGGAAATGGTTAATAAAGGCTTCAACAAGTTCATTAAATGAATGAATTGAGTTATTCAATAATGTAGAAAACCAATCCAACGCAACATCTTTTAAGGATCTGGGAAAAAGCTTAGCCAAAAGTTTTTCCTCGAGGATAAAGTCACTACACAAAGCAGTAAAGGCATTAACATGATTAGTAGGATCTCCCTTTCCTCCATATTTCTCAAATCTAGGGATCTCTATACCTTGTGGCATCGTAGTTCTCAATATCTCCAAAGATAGTGGGTTGCTTTTGACATAGTATGAGGGTGGACCATTTTGATTTTGATTTATGGTGGAAACTTGACATTGAATGGATGAGACGCTTTGTAAAAGGTGGTTAATGATAGGGTCATTATGTGTGGTTTGAGATGGAGGTGAATATGTTGGTGGTGTGTGTGAGTGAGGAGGACAAGTGAATGGATTGCTTATAGGAGGAGATATAAGGTTAGATTCCACATAAGTATAAGGAACACTAGTGGAAATGTTCAAGGTAGGAAAGAAATTGCTAGTTGGTTGCATCGTTGTGGTCACATGAGGATTGGTATAGGTGGGAATAGAGGTTATGGTTGAAGGGGGGGGGAGTTTTATTTCCTCCTTGGCTTTGCATAGTGTTTGAAGCTTGAGCACTATTGGTGTTGGATAGAAGATGTTTTCCAAATATTTGAACTACGTTATGCACAAATTCTAGTCCTTCATCACATTCCATCATGCAGTGAATACTATCTATGACAAGTATAACATTGTTGGAAATTTTTTAAGTACTCACACTATCTTGTAAATGGGCTAGGTCTTCATACATTTTCATTATGTTTTCTGAGGGATATGATCAACCATTGTTTGAACACTTGGCATAAAGCTTGTAGGTAAAGTAGGCATAGAAAAAGAGGTAACAAAGGTACAGTCCATACCTAGTGAACTAGTACCAACACTAGGAGTAAGAGAGCTAGATAACCCAAGATCCACAAGAGTGTTTTATCATAGGATGCCATGAGTCTCGCACTTCATCTCACCATAGTATTGAGAGTAGGACACCAAGTAGTACATCTAATTCAAGGGGTAAACCAGAGAAAGTGCAATGAACAAAATATCATATGCTTATAATTACACTTGAAATGAAAGAAATTGAAATAACAACTCTGCAAACTATAACAGAAAACTAAAAGTAGCAAACAGAAGCACATGAAAGTAATTTCAGATCCTAAAAACTATAAAGTCAAAGTCAACAGGGACTAAGATTCCAATAAGGGTGTCTTGGTCCTATTGGTGATATTTTGAAGTTCTAGAAAGTGAAACAGAAAGCAAACAACACAGACAGGGTTTTGAACTTGAGAAACCCACAAAGGGACTAAGACGCTAGGAAGGGCATTTTAGTCCTATTAGAGGTTTTTTTTAGAAGAAAAACAAATTATAAGTTTTTTATAATATTCCCAAGTTTCCTACCTAGGTACCTGATGTTTAGAAACAAAAAAGTGTGCAAATGAATGCAAGAAAAAGTAACTAATGACAAGCAATTGGATGCAAAGTTGAATGCAATTTTTTCAGTTTTGAATACAATTACAATGTCCCTAAATGCAATTAGGATGGTTAACAATGCACTTTTCAGGTTTTCAATGAGATAAGATGATGGAAGAAAGCAAAAATGCAACCTATATGAACTTTCACTAATGCAAATGTGAGAAACCTTAGATGCACTTTCACTAATGCAAGTATGAGAAACCCTAGAAACACTTTCACTAATGCAAGATTCAATGCAAGAATGAATGTAACCAAGATCTAGGACTTTAATAAACTCCAAATTAGAAAATGAATGAATGTTCAAAAATGTCAGGTTCACAAAAATGAACTGTAAAGAAAATAGGTGGCGGAAATGCCACTGCTCTCCTTAGGCCATTCAAGAATGTCCTAGGACCCCAAATTGGATTGACTATCAACCCCAAAGGTGAGTCAATTCTCAACAAGAAAGATGTAGGAGGGGGTTGTTTAAGCTTTGAGGGGTTCACCACTAAGAAAAAGCTTGGAAAAAACAACTTAACATTCAACTCACAAAACCTATTAATGCAAGCCAAATAATGAGTGTAAATGATGAAATTAAGCAACATCAAGTTAGGATATGTGTACCTGGGAAGTCTGGAAATGTGATGAGGATTCTAGAAATGAAAAAATGATGTCAAAATATGCCAAGGAGTACTAAGATTCCCTTACTATTATCTTAGTCCCATTGCTATTTTTTGGGGCAGATGCAAAATCTTCAGATGACGGAACAAGATCTGAAAGAATCTCTGCAAAATACCCTTGGGAGGACTAAGATGCCCTTGTTGCTAACTTATTCTCGTCTTGAATTTCTAAAATCTCTAAATGTGATCCTAATTTTAGAGACCAAGATCTAAAATGCAAACCAAAAAAGGCCTTCCACAGAAGAGAAAAACAAAAAAAGCAGAGCTATTGCAAAAAGATGTGCAACATAATATTATTCAGGAATACATAATTACATGAAATGATTTGCTTTATAAAAGAAAAATATGCATAACCCTAATCTTATCTTGAGCAACAAGATAGCTCAACAAGATAAGGATGACAATAATTAACCTAGGAATTAAATATTACCTAAGTAAAGTTATGCAAGTGCAATTAAATATTAATTACACTAACACCCCCCATAAGTGCAACTTGGGGAGACTAAAAAAGCATGCACCTAAAACTAAGATGAATGCAAGAAAGAATGAATGGGTCTCGAAAACAAGGCCTGATCAAGTATCCAAGTACAAATGCAATAATGAGGTAGAGAAGAAAAACCCAGTGGGAAAAAACCCCCTACAATGAGATGACTGCTGCAAAGAAGCACTGGAAGAACACTGGAACCGCAATCTGACAAGCAAGGAAAGATAATTTTGTCTACAAGAAACCAAAAATGGAATCATAATAATGCGACAACAGACCTGATGCCACAGAACACTAGAAAACTCACAAATTGGAAAAACCCTAGAATTTGTGAAGCAACAGTAGATGAAATGGTGACAGAATCTGGAAACTGTGTATCTCGATACCGATGCCAAACTAAGACTAAAAATATTCCATGAGAATGAGTACCATAAAGACTCTGGAACATTAACCATAAAAACATGGCCCTCAAACTGAGATGGATCCAGTGCAGATCATTAACCATAGGCTCTCAATCTAAAGTGTGAATTGATGTCAATCTGATATGTATCAAGCTAAGACAAGATGTGGCCAAAAGAAACTAGGAAACTAGATATAACCCATGCGAGCTGTCAACAAATCAAGATGGATATGGAGATCAAAGTGCATGCATACTCTAATCAGATTATTATGCAAGAAACCCCCCTGATGGAACTTTATCTTAGTTCATTTGTTACAATAACCCAACGATTGTAAAAGGAAAGCATACAAACATGCATAAATAGAAAATAAAACTAGACCTCAGATCTGTGTAGAGGACTGAACCAGCTTTCCAACACCGCAAGAATGATGAAAAATAATCATCGAGTCAAAAAATATGCCCTCCGAAGTGAAAACAACAACATCTAAGTTTAAGGAACTACAAAATAAATATGGGGAAAAATATGGTAAAAAAACCTACACCACTAGATCGGTGTCAGAATTAGCTTTCCAACCATATCTCGTTTGTGAAAAACAAAGATCGTACATAAAAAATATGCCCGATTTGGTGAAAACAATTCCAGAAAGGCCAATAAGGCCCATAGGTAGCCTAGGGGGCTAAAAAAATTAGCCCCTGGTCAGTTGGGCAGACCAGCGGGCTAGCCCTTGGTCACTAATAGGACCAGGGTTAGGGGCTCGAACCGGCGGGGGGCTGGATTGCAGCTCTTGGATCTCCATATGGTTGCGGCCTCTGCGTTTTAAGCCCGTGGGGGCTGAACTCGATGGTGGCGAATTGGCAGAGGGCTCATGGCTGGTGGTGGGTTTGCGGCCACTTGGTGGGCATTGGGCAGCACTTTCCTTTTGCACTATGAGTGCCATATTTTTCAAAAAAATAATATTTTTAATTATTTTTTGATTTTTTTTTAGAATCGTGCCTCGGGATGTGTGCTAGGGAGGCTGTATGGCCTCCCAAGGAAAAAATATTTGCCTTCCAAACCAACTGCTAAGAAATCGACAAAATGAAGGGAATTCTTAGGGTTTTTGGCCACTGTGAATGTGATGGTGACCTCTGTTTGTGCCCAAACTGCTCCAAAAAATTGGCTACCCCTAGAGCTTGCAAAAAATCTCCCAGCTTGAAACCCTCATGGATCTGGCAAACGATGACCAAAATCTATAAAATAAAAGCCAATCCTAACTTTTTCCAGCGCTCTAAATCCAATGGTGAAGCCCGATCTGATCCAAAATGCCTCATAAATGAACTCAAGGCATGATACCCTCGAGGAATCCCGAATGAACTCTGCAATGATTTTCTCAAAAATCTGAGAAGGGGTTGCAAATCAAGGCTCTGATACCATGTTAGAAACCAAGAAAAAGTAGAGCTATTTCAAAAATATGTGCAACATAATATTATTTAGGAATACATAATTACATGAGATGATTTTCTTTATAAAAGAAAAGTATGCATAACCCTAATCTTATCTTGAGCAACAAGATAGCTCAACAAGATAAGGATGACAATAATTAACCTAGGAATTAAATATTACCTAAGTAAAGTTATGCAAGTGCAATTAAATATTAATTACACTAACACCTAAGGCTAAATGTCTACACTTCCTTCTTGTTAGATCCTAGGTTTTGAAACTTCCAGATCTAGCTTGTAGCTGAGTTTCCATGAAGATGACAACTTTGTAATGCAACTTTGCAACTCTGTACTCTAAATTATCTTCAAGTCTTAAACCTAAATCTACAATCACAAACATGCAAGAGAGGAAAAAGTTGTTGATTGTTAGTAAATGGGGGTTTTCCTTGGACAAACCCCTTGTTGGTAATTAAACCTTGGAATGCAATAGATTAATGAAGGGAAATGATGAATGAACAAATTTCTATGTTTCAACTCACCAAACCCTTGTTATGGCATTTGCAAACTTGTGTGAAGTGGCTAGCTTGAATATAGATCTTGAATCAAAGGAATTCTTGATAGATCTTGACTTGAATTGCTTGCTTGAATCAAAACCCTACATCACAAATGTTAGCTCAAAAACACACATGATGCAAGAATATCCTTGATATGAATCTTGAATCTTGATGATGACTCCAAATACTTAATGAATTTTCCTTGAATACTCTCACAAAAGTATGAGGATCACTTGATTTCTTGTTAGATTTCTAGGTATGAAAATATGAGTGAACCTTGTATTTTTACTTATCCATGCTTAATATCCTGAAATTACACCACAACAAGCTAAAATATGAATTCATTAATTAAAAGAGGATAAATCCTGCCAAGATTTGAAATTAAATCCTAAAAATAACCTAAGGAGGACTAAGACACCCTAGGTGGCATCTTAGTCTCAAGGCATGAAGCTCGGGGCATAGACTCCAAAAAGGGGCCCAATTAAGGTGCCTTTGAAATCAAGGTCCTAAGGCCTTTGGGGGAAAAAGATGCCCTAGGTGGCATCTTAGTCCCAACCCAAAAATCAGGGACACAACCAAAATCATTAAATTATCATTTCCCCTTTGATGTTTTTCAGGATTAGCCATAAAAATAAATAATTTATTAGGCTTGTGGATGCGAAATAGGACCAATTAAGACATAAATAGGGATAAACAAAGCAAGGAAGGCCCAAAAAAGTGTGAAAATGCAAGGGTATGCATTTTCCTACACTACAACATCAATAATAATTCTCAAGTTATTGAGCACAATCTTGATTTTGATCTTCTTTATTGTGATAGGTAATTGGTTGCAGGTGTTTCATGGGAGTCATGGGTTGAATCATCAATTCATTTTCTCATCCTTTCTCTCCTATGGGGATGATCTTGTTTGTACTTATGTGAATGAAGCAACACTTGGGAGGACATTTGAGTCCTACTTTTCTTAGTCACATGTATGATTTCATTTTATTTTATCTCTCTTTTGGAGATGATTTTTTTTCCATGAGGTTTCTCCTTTTCTCAAGATCATAGATCTCAAGCCTATTTTTTCTAGAAACTTAACCAGGTATTTCTTATTTCAATCAAATCTCATATCTTCATTTTTTGGTTATTTTCTTGGAAAACATGCAAAATAGGTCATTTTTTTGGGATTAAAAGGGGAATTTTTCTACATTGAGGGGGTCTATACTGTCCCATCAGTTCATTACAATATTCTTTCATCATGGATACACCTTGTATTTCTCTTCTTACTCCATACAACTAGTATAGTTGGAAATCACAAATTGACATAAATCTGAAGAAAGTAGGGCTACACAAGGTTACCATGGGTACAAAACTTGAACCTGCAAGTGCTACTAAGAAGAGAGAGTGGTTTGATAGAAGTGATGAAGCTTTTGGTAAATTATGGATGTCTATGTCTCATGATCTTCTCTTTCATGTTGAATCTTGCACCACACACAATCAGATCTGGACTCAATTAGAGTCCTTGTTTGGGAAGAAAGATACTATGAGAGGATTTTAGTTGGAGAATGAGCTTATTGGTTTGAATCCTCAAGATTTTGATAGCATTCAAGAATTCTTCACCAAACTCAAGCCCCTCATATTACAATTGAAATAGTGTGGTATTGAGAAGAATGGAACTCAGTTGATTCTTTATATCCTTGTCAAGCTTAGTCATAATTATTCATTTTTTGTTTCTACCTTCCATGCCATGAAAGATGTACTTGGTACCACATTCACTATGCCTTCACTTGATGATTTTTCTAAATCACTCACTCGAGAGAAATAAATTTTGGTATAGATGGGTTCATTGAAATCTCCAACATCAAAGGATCTTATTGCATCTCCAAGCACTACATATCAGAAGACCTCTAATGACAAGGACAAGAAACCAAACCGAAAGGATTCTAAGTACAATGAGAAAGCCAAGGAATCAAAATCACATGATATCTCAGATTCTTCTACCTCTTCAAAGAAGGGTTCATTCAAGAAGGATCGACCCAAATGTGATATTGCACAAAGACATGACATGATGAGCAATAGTTTTATGTAAAGAAAATTGATGAGTTGAAGCAACTTCTACAAAAGAACAAAATTTAATTGCATTCATCCTCTTCTTTTACTACACCACCCTCATAATCAAGGTTAGTTAGAATTTCATGTGGATAAGACAAGATGAAAGTCCATGCTCTCTTTGCATCCACCCATCTTTAGTCCATCAGATGGCTTCTTGATTCAAGTGCCTCACATCACATGGTTGTGTCTTCGGGTATGTTCTCTTCATATGAGCCTTTCACAGTGCCATAGATTTTGATGGGGAACAACACTTATATGAGTGTTACAGGGAAAGGATCCATAGATTTTGATGATGGAACATTTCACAATGGGTCCATTCATTGACTACTACTTTCCTTTCCATCTATCAGACTACACATAGTTGGGCAGGTAAGATCGTAGAGTTCACACCCGATTTTGTACTTATCAGAGATTTGCAAACTAGAGATATCCTTGCATTAGGGAGCATGGATCATGCCTCTCAATTATATGCATTCTCACATTTTTATCTAGATAAGCAAGCACTATCATTGACTGGTCCTCACTCTCATGCATCTAGAGTGGATTAGATATCTAAGGAGAGGTTTGGTCACTTGAACCTATGTGTACTTTCATCATCCACTTTGGTTTGAATGAGACTTGTGTTGAGCTTCTTCCTCCACCTCTTGCATCTTCAGAGTTTAGTTCTTTTTATAAGGATGTCTCTAGTCTTTTAGTTTCAGTTTTGTGGTATGACTACTTGTCAGACATTGCAGACTTATTCATTGAGTCATACATTTCTAATATTAGGGACACACTTGAGGATATTCACTTCCTATTCGATGATAGATATGGCCAACCAATCATCACATCACCATTTCCTTTGGAGGTTTTTCTACATGAATCTCCACAATTGTTTGGATTAGCTTCATTTGATTCAGACATGTGGACCCTTGATCATTCTTCCATGGCATCCATCATGAGACCATTTCTCCTGAAAGAGTTTCTTCTTCATGCACCATTGGATGTTCTTCTTCCTAAGGGGAGGAACAATTTTTGTCATTGTTGGATCATCTTTAGAATCCTCCTTTGAGCATTCACTTCTGGCAAAGGAGCTTCTACCTTCTTGGGGGCATTCATTATCTCATCATTTCTCTCATGTGGGGATGATCTTGCTTGTACTTATGTGACCAAACCAGCACTTGGGGGGAATTTTGAGTCCTATTTTTCTTAGTCACATGTATGATTTCATTTTCTTCTATCTCTCTTTTGGAGAGGATTCTTTTCCTTGAGGTTTTTATAAGAAAAATTGGGTGTAAATTGTAAAAGCTAAAATAAAAAATTTACACACATATGATATTAAGCTTCTATCACATTTCACATTGAATAAGATATTTCAAATATGTAATATGAGATATCTAACTCCTATAACAATTCCACTTATTTCTCACACTAAATCTAGGTGGTTTGTTCAACCACCTTTATTTTCTCCCTCTTATTTTTATTCCTAAATCTCTACGTGTCACATTATTATTCTCACACACAATTACACACTTATTACAATATAATATTAAGTTATTTCTCAACAACTTAATATTAAAATACATAACTTTATTTTATAACACATTAATAAGTTAACTCAAACACCCATGTGAACACTAATTATTAACACCCCTTAGTGTGAACATGGGGAGAAATAACATCACACAAGTTGGAAATAGAATCATATACCTTGATAGAGCTCTCAAAATTCTTACAAAATTATAAGAAAATCATGACTAGGATCATGATTGTTAAGCTCTATGTCCAAGGATGGGCTAAAGGTTTTGGTTTGTAAACCCTTACCTAATAAACATTCTATCCTAAAACCCTTCAACATTATAATTTTGCATTTACTTCTTCATGTTGGTTACTAGTTGAGTTAGTCATCACTTAAGCCTTTGAATGAATCTATTTACCATCCCCTTCAGTTTAGGATCGACGATCACCCCATGCATTATTCCACACCACATTTTTGTAAAGTTGGGCGAAATATTTCATTTTAAGGAAATTAAGTCATTGTCCTCAAGGGTTTCATTACCGTCAACCTAGTCATGGCACCATCTTAAAACTAAAATTTGGCATGTGCAAGAATATGGCCTATTAGATTTGAAGGTTCAATCACCGCCGCCCATCGCACACTGTGCAGACATTAATGGATAGCCATCATAAGACATGTGAGGTTCGTGATATTCTGATGTGTGTCCTCACCATGTGGGACCCAACCCTTATACAAGCACCCGGTAACCAATGGTGGAGAAATTGACAGCTAATATGTAGGGTTAGAATTTAATCTTGACCATTCATTGCACACATTGCGGCATTTAATTAATGCCCACTTGAAAACTTGAAAGGTATGCGAAATGATCACACATGGAGTTTCTCGACCACCGTGTAGAATGTAGCAGAGCCCATGGAATAAATGACGTGGCTCCTAGTCAGTGGATTCTTATTGTCCAGAGGATGACGAGCTATGGTCTTGGGTTTTCAAACCTGATTTGACCTCATCTTGGCCACTCGATATTCCATCTCATTTTGAAATTGATGGACAACTTTCAAAATTAGAAATGCACATGTGTTAGCCATTTTTCTCTACAACCAATGAGAATTAATGGTGTCCGCACTTCAGGAGCAATCAATTGGGTCCTGGTGCATTCGAGAAATTAATTCCCAGCTATTATGAGGAATGATACACAAATCTCCAAGTACCTAGGGTGATTAATGGTGATGAAATGGACGCCAGTGATTAATTGATTCCTTGAGCGTGTAACACCAAAATTGATGATCAAACACCATCAAACTTTCTTGATAAATATGGATAGAATAGTTGCCATTCTCACCATTGCAATCAATAGTTAGAGTTTTTCTAAATTTGTACGAAGAGTGAATAGTGTTCCATTATGAGTCTAAGAAGCTGCTAGGAAAAGAAGATGAGCAAGCTAATCACTTTTGCTTTACCAGTAAGGAGGTCTCCAAGACTCAACATGTAGAATCCTCATGGTGATGTCTCTGAACGTAAGCACAATGCACCCAAAAAAATTCCAACCTTGGAGGAGAAAGCCCCTGGTGAGAAGTCTTCATGTGTTCCTACTAAATGTAGCAGTAGGTTAAGACATCAAGGTGTTGTTATAGAGAAGGCAGAGGAGAAAGGAAAAGAGCCCACACCATTCGTACTTGGAGGGTGAAGGAAAATAAGGTATGGTCGAGGCTCCTATAGAAGGTAGAGCTCCCCAATTTCCATCACGGATAGCCCTTCAAACAATGCAACAGAGATAGACTCAGGCTATTAGTAGTATCTTATTATTTTGAATCAATTGGTAGCCCTGGGAGTTGAAGTATTGTTGGTTCCGCAGATATCTGTGAAAAATTCGAGTGAGCATGATGGCTTTGTGCCTGGTAAAGATAAAGATGAGGAGGGAGTGGAAGTTTATTCCCCACCTCCTGCAAGGATGTGAAGTGGGTGCGTATACCGTGGGTTGGGTTCTAGTGTTAGTCCTTCTTCTGGTTAAGAGAATTGGTGCTTGGGTTTTCAAATTTTTGTGCTGAGTGATAAATTTATCGTGGTGTTTTCTTCTGTTCCACGCATATGTTGCTGGTTTTTTGGTTTTCATGTTGACCATGGACACTCAAGGAAACATGGACATAGAATGCGAGACCTAGCTGGTGGTTAAAGGAAATTTTGGCAGTATTTGCATTTTCCTTTTGATGGTGGTTATCAGTTTTGTGTCCCCGTACTCAACAAAGGATTGTAGATGACCATGTGGGGAATTTTGAAATTAAATTCAAATTGGTGTTGAAATGAAAAATTCTAGAAATGTAATTGAATTTGAGCTAGATGCTTGTTGCTCCCTTGTGCTATAAAAGGGATTTCATGGCTCATTGCAAAGGGTTCGGTTCTAAAATTTTGAGTCCTATATACAATCTAGGTAGAAATTAAGTGTAGAAAGGATGCAAATGAATAGAACAATTGGATTGTCTTGGTTTTGAATCTTATATGTAATAATCTTAAAATATTTTAACAAAAATTACTAATATCAAAACAAATATTATATCCAAAACATTTACTCTCATGTTGTAAATTTTTGCAAATTATGAATGAAATATCAATGGTATCTTCATTTATCATCAAATACCTATTTGAATGTGTGTCCTCATTTTTTTTTCAACTCAAAGAGTTGATTAAATGCTTGAATAGGGTCACATATTTGTGAAAATTTGCAAAGGATTTGATAAGAAATCATGTTTTAGGAATTGTGAGTTTTCATGATGTAAGGCATTGTGAAAATAGTCCATTATTATTAGAGTTAAAGAATTTGTGTATTACTAGTTATTATATGTTTGACTCCATTTCCCAATTGATGAAACACTAGTCTATTTGCTAAAGATATTTACAATTGAAATTGTAGACATCTAAATTTGGACACTTAATTTATCCAAATTCATCCCCTTTCGTCTTATTTTCGTTAATTAAGTAATACTGCTATTATTTAATTAATATCTTTAATTCTGCCAAATCCCTAAGGTATTTAATCAATAATACCTTATCTCTTTAATCCTCCTTCCATCAATTGGAATTCAAATAAATATTCCATTTATTTAATTCCTTCATATGTCACATCCTCCATCGTTTTTATCTTATCCTAACCTCTTCTAATCCCATCATTAGGATGTGCACATGCCTAATCCTTGATTAGGATGTGTCACATCCTCCAACTTTTGCAAGTTGGCCTCTAATCTCTCTTAGCCACCTAACCATCCTCTAATCCTTCATTAACTAGCCTAATCAACCTCTTAAGGAATTTCAGTTCCTTTTTTGTTCTTTCAAAGAATATTAAATTCCTTTCTCTTCCCATGTCCTTTATGACATGTGTCCTTGGTCAACCTTATTAAAGGCTTTCTCTTTTGGGCAAGGCACTCCACTTCCCATGTGAATTTTAATTCACCTTTAATCCCAGGCACCCAAAAGAATTTTAATTCCTTCACTTCTCCCCACATGTCCTTCACTTATTCTTTATTCTTTCCCATCTCCCCATGAGAATATTTGAGGAATTTTTAATTCCTCACATGTCCTCTCACCCACATGGGACAAGGACATCCTTTATGAGGATATTTTGACCAAATCCCTATGGTCCCTTGAAGTACATCTATGTCATGTACTTCTCTTACACCTCATGTCCACCACATCTTTCTTAAACCTCTTCCCTTGCCACATGTCAAGATGTGAGGGCTTGTGATTTCTCAACTCACCATGGCCCTACATCTTGGCCATGTTGGGATCAATCTCAACCATCCATTTCTTCTAGGAATTCTCAAAAATCCTATAAATACCCCCTCTTTTCTCTCATTTTGGAGAGATCATTTTGCTAGCCAAACTCTTGCAGTTTCGTTTCTCAATCCACACTTAGCCATTTTCATGCTTTCATCCATTTCCATCCATCTTCACATCATCATCTAGCTTGCATCTTGCCATCCAAGGAGCATACACATCAAAGATCGAAGGGCCAACCAAAGGATTGATTCGACGCAAGGTATAGAGTTCCATTTTGTTGCTTTTGCTTTGTGTTGTTTACAACTTAGGCTAATCTTGAGGTGTAGGTTGTTTTGGTGTTTATTTGCACTCTTTCACTTGCTACTCATTTTCTAACGCTCACATTCGACCTATCACAGAAATATGTTGATAGTTTACTGGATCATGGACTTAGAATCAGAGCATAATTTATTTAAAATTTGTTAACCACGAGACATGTACTAGAAGTACTTTGTTATTCCTAGTGAATAAATGATTGTTTGCTTAAAGATCAGCCAATCTTTTAGTGGATTATGTTTATTTACCCTTCATAGGAACCCATCTGTGTGTTGATGTGTTCTTTACCAAATAGATCAAAATGAACACAATTAGGAACATCCTCCTATGTTCCATAGAGCTTGAAGTGAAGGAGTAAAGTCCTTAAATCCCTTTACTTGTTAAGTTGGCCATTCATCTTAGGGATTCTTGATTATAGGAGTTGGTTACTCTTTAGAGATTTCTAAGGGTGTACTGAAAAAGACACCAACATACCTATGCATACTTTAGGTCTACATACTGATATATGGATCTTGCTACATATGTTCACCTAGATACAATAACTTATCATGCTTTCACTTCCAGTGAACTCATCACTAGATGAACAAACTTCCAAGAAGACTAACAATTAAAGGATCTCTGTAACCAATTACTTTCCTATACAATTGATTACAATATTGATGATGTCCATATTCTCCTCCTTTCAAACTTTAACACTTTCATCTATAGTAATCCCAACACTTCTGACTCATGATCTTGATTCAAATGAAAGGAACCTCTCATCAACCTTTCATGGTTTTCACATAGGTTTACCATAAACCTGAACACAAATAGGAACTCACTCATCTATTCACCTCATATGGTTTTCTGGATTACTACTAACCTAAATTCAAGATCCATGAATTGCATTACACTAGTGCTTTTGTTTATTACTGTGTCGCCAAAAAATGTATAGTTGACATTTTTATGCTCACTTGAGTCTCTCTTATGGATTTTGGCTTGATTTTTTCTAGATTTAATGTTGTAATGTGGCCAACATGTTCACATTAGGTCTTGGACCCTTGTGAATCATTAAGACTTCTAGGATGTCTTATAAAAGTGTTGTAAAGTGTTGTAACCCACTTTCACACTTTCTAGGACCCTTTCATTATAATTCACTTAAATATCGCATTTTTATCACTTACCAAGTCTTATTTCAAAGTTTTTTAAAGAGTTGTAACAAACTCTCATGCTTTTCTAGACTTTTCATCACTAATTCAACCCTTTCTCATGATGTTTAAATGACCCCTTAATGCACTTTTCTGTCAAACTTAAGTGTATTTTTAAGGATATTCCCATTGAACCTTATTTAATTCACTTTAATCTCTGAAACCCAATGAAATTTCCCTGTGGGACCAAGTCACCACCTGGGGCCACTTAGTCCCACTGGGCACAAAAATCAAAATAATTTTAATTTCTTGGGGGGTTTTTATTCTCTTCCCCTTGAGGTTAGCCTGTGATGTGTTATTTTCAGGAAATTTAGGAAAATCAAGTATAAATAAGGGTTTTTCTCCTCATTTTGCATCTCCTAATTCATCAAGCATTCAAGAATTCATTCACTTAATCATTCTCAAGCATTCAAATACTCTAAGCATAATCAAGTCATCCATTGGAGCACTTCATTGCATATCTTTAGATTCCTACATCAAGGGTTTGGTAAGTTTATGACATTGCATGCTGTTTATTTATTATTCTCTTTATATTTCATTTCACTTCATAGGGTTTGATTACTAAATTAGGGTTTGACCAAGGCAAACCCCTATACTCTAACCCTTAACCCTTTTTCCCCTCTTTGCATGTGTGTTTGCAGCTTTGTATGTAGATTTGTCAAAGAGTTTGGTGTTAAAAAGTGGTCAACAATCCATCAAAGTCAACACAACCCTAATTGAAGCTTGGAGACTCTTTTCATCATGTTTTCTACAAAATCAAGATTAGACACCTGTCAGAAAAGCAAGTGTAGACTGAAAGCTACAAAATGTTGTTCTGAAATTCTAGAAATCTCTAGGTCGACTAAGTCGCCATCTGTGGTGAATTAGTCACACTACTAGGCCTAAAAATTAATTTTCATATTTCTGGACACCCATTTGGCAGATTCTCGATCAGACAGATTTTCTCTGAAACTAGACTAAGTCGCCCAGCTTGGCATAAGTGTCCCAGTCAACATTTCTAGTCAACTCTGCAGGATTCCAGAGCCTCTCTACATCAAATTCCAGAATCTAGGTGCACCTCTGTAGTTCTATTTAATTCTTTCATCATTTCCTTGCATTCTTAGGTGTTTTTGCATACATCACTGTATTTTCCAGCACTTCACATTTCTTAGGATTAGCATCAATAAATCATTTATTTTTTAGTTTATTGCATTTAGACATCATAATTAGATACATTGCATCCCTTTTACATTAATCTTGAGTGTAGACAATAGCATTTTGGGCCCATTTTCTCTCCTTCTAGGTGAAAAACCTAGAGGAGTTAGAGAACTTTAGGTAACCAAAATTATTGTCCACATTTTGGTGAACCCAACTTTTGAACATATTTGCTTCTAATTTCAAAAACATGCTAGGTATAATTTGCATTAGCACTGCATTAGGTGTTGCATTGTTTAAATTGCATCCTAGGGTTTTAAAAAATTGTATTAGTGAAAAGCTTATATAGCTTGCATTTTTGCATTCTATTTCGTTGAAAACAACAAAAAATATGCATTTTCATTCTGTAGTTGTATCTGTGCATCTTTTTTTTTTTTTTTAGACTACAGGAATCGGGTAGCACGACCCCCTATAAACTGTAGTGCGCCTGGTAAACTTTTTAACATGACCGGCGGCGCTGGCGTGACATGCCCTCCGGTACCATGGGATGGGGAAGACTAGAACTCGTGACCAGCAGAGCCGCAATGGAATTACTTAGCCAACCGAGCTAGGGCCCCCGCCCACCTATGCATCTGAAAGACATCAAGTTGCATTCAATTTTTTTGAAAAATCACAAAAAAATTATCACTGGGAGTAATTCGCCACACTAGGTGACTTAGTCCTTCTGCACATTTTGAATTGTTATTTCTGGCATTTTTTGTACATTTTATGCATTTTTGTTTTCTATTATTGTCTTCTGTCATACTTTTAGATTTGTTATTTTTTTGCATTTAGTTTTCTTTAATCATGGCTTTTTTCTTTAATAAGTTTTTGATGTCATTAAAATCTTTAGTGGACATGTCAAATTATGCCTTTGGAACTAATCCTAATGACCTTGAGCTTCCTCATGCTCCTTCAACTCCTCATGAATGTCCTCCTCATGTTGTTGACATCATTGGAGAAGATGATGATAGCATGAATATGTTTTAAATGAATGCATTGACAACCTTGAAGTCAATGCATCCTTTTATCCATCCATGAAACAACAAGACCTTCCTACCATCTCACCTCCTGATACGTTTGGATACCTACATCCTAAAACAATTGAAGGACCTAAGTTCCCTCCAATAGGTGGACCTAGTTCCTCTAACCATGCAACTACTCAACCATTCTATGATACCAAAGTTACCAACACACCAATCAAGTTTGAAGAAAAATATGGCAAAGGTTTTACCATCTTAAGAAAACAAGGTTGTGACACAAAAACTGAACATAACATTCATCAACTTTTAGAACAATGGCCAATAGATGAAAACACAATAGGGTTAGGATATCAAGATCCTCCTCATGATAGCTAGCCTCCTTTCAATTATTGGAGACTTTGTGATGATGGCACAGTGATCTTTGATTCCCCTCCCGATCTGAATGTTCTCCTTCCACGTGAACAACCCTTACATGATTCCAATGACAAGGATGATAGGATCCCCGTGGGTCCTCTTCCTCCTTCAATCCATGAAAATGGTGAATCTAGTAAATGTAAATTGACTGTACAAATTGAAAAAACTAAAGTTTCCTCTCCGTCAACCACCTGAATGTGAAAGGAAATTGCAAATCCTTCTAAACAAAGAACTCATTTCATTACCACCTATGAATAGGTTGGTTATCTATCCTAAAGATGCTAATGTTCCACATTGTGCATATCATTGTGTTCTAGGACATCGAAGTGATGAGTGTCTCCAATTGAAAGAAATACTGAGCAAGTATCATTTCGATGGTGATAATTGCTATCCAATAAATCCTTAAGCCATTACCAAATATCTCAACATGTAATAGTTGTGGAATATTCCCTTCTCACTATTATATGATCTTTCCCATCACCTATCTCAGCTCATTCTTGCCTTGCACTCAATGGGGGCAAGAAATTGTTAACCTTGTCATAGTGATGCATTTTTCCTTGTCCCTTAGCTACATTATTCACCTTCCGCTTATACCAATTGAGATTGGGAGGTGAATGACTCATTTGATGGTTGGCTTTCCTATGCATTACTAGTATTTTTATTTTTCACTTCTTTTGTATATGTGTGTATCATGTTCCCCCGTAACGTGTTGTTTCATGTTCTCCTCTCTTTGTAACATTCTTCTATTTGTACCTTCATTCTTCTCTATGTGATACATCACTTTTTTCTTTCACTTTTGCTTATGTTTTTCCTTTTGGGGATGACGCAAAGCATAGAGATTCCCTATGTCTCTTCCATGCTGACCCAAAAGGTCCTTTTCTTTTTTTCTTTTGTTTTATGTTTTCCTTTTGGGGATGACGCAAAGCATAGAGATGTCGTATGTCTCTTCCATGTTGACCCAAAAGGTCATTTTATTTTTTTTATTTTTTTTGTGTTTTCCTTTTAGGGATGACACAAAGTGTAGAGATGCCCTATGTCTCTTCCATGTTGACCCAAAAGGTCCTTTTCTTTTTTTCCTTTTTTTGTGTTTTCCTTTCAAGGATGATGCAAAGCGTTGAGACACCCTATGTCTCTTCCATGTTGACCCAAAAGTTCCTTTTCTTTTTCACTTTTTCTTATGTTTTTCCTTTTGGGGATGATGCAAGGAATTCAGACTGAAATGTCTCTTTCATGTTGACCCAAAAGATTTTCCTTTTATTTTTCTTTTTTGTTATTCTTTTCTCTTTGGTTTTCCTTTTGGGGACAATGCAAAGCATTGAGACACCCTATGTCTCTTCCATGACACAAAACAGATTTTTCACTTTTGTGTTTTCCTTTTGGGGATGATGCAAAGTGTTGAGACTCTCTATGTCTCTTCCATGTTGACCCAAAAGATATTTCTATTTTATTTTTCACATTTGTTTTGTGTTTTCCTTTTGGAGATGAAGCAAAGTGTTGAGACACCCTATGTCTCTTCCATGTTGACCCAAAAGGTCTTTCTATTTTCTTTTCCACTTTTGTTTTATGTTTTCCTTTTGGGGATGATGCAAAGTGTTGAGATGCCCTATGTCTCTTCCATGTTGACCCAAAAGGTCTTTCTATTTTCTTTTTAGCTTTTATTTTGTGTTTTCCTTTTAGGGATGATGCAAGGCATTGAGACCGAAATGTCTCCTTCATGTTGACCCACAAGGCTTTCTTTTTCATCTTGCCTTTCGCAGTCACCTTTCCCTTTTTTTCCTTTTTACTTGTGTTTTCCTTTTGGGGACGATGCAAAGCATTGAGACATCCTATGTCTCTTCCATGTTGACCCAAAATGGATTTTTTTTTCTTATTTTATTTTCGCTCTCTTTGTGTCATTCTTCCAGTTCTATATGTATTTGGGGAATGATGATAGTTCTAAGCTCTTTAATAAAAACATTGTAGCAAAGAACATAGTGACCCCAAATCCATAGATCCCTTATGTGTTTGGTGTGTTCCTTTTTGGGGCAAACCTTTCTTTCTCTTGTTCCTTTTCCTTCACATGACACAACCTTACTCGAAAACGTATGACTTAGCATAGGGGATTTCCAAGTTGGCTCTCACGTCTTGTTTCTTTTTACATTTTTCATTTTCTACTTTAAAGTAATTACACACAAAACGGTGTGTAGCAATTCCTTTAAAGTGGGGGCATACATTGGCATTATTTATTTTAATTTTTCTTTTCATGGTTCTTAGTGAAGCCTTGTTACTTCATACGATATTTTTTTCACTTTGTGGATGACATTGGGTGTGATGTATTTCATGAGCATGATCTATCTTAGCATATTGCATTCTTCTTAATGGCCCGATGCGATGCATTGCATCCCCTAAGTTGTGAATATTCTATTCTTTAATTGGTCCTCTTTTGGAGACATTAGACACAATGTTCCCTAAGTTATAGACCATGCATGAACTAAGCAAGACTTATTTGAACATCCTTTTTCATGTTTCATTTTTCATTTACATGAACAACTTGCATTCCTATGGTACTATTGCATTTGTTCATGAGTTCTAAGCATACAAAACTTTTCTTGTCTCATGAAGCACGAAACAACATTGTCGTTTGTGGTTCCTTATTAAGTTTATTAGGAGGTATAACTTTGATATGGTTGAGTGGGAAGCCCATTCTGAGGCACAAATTTCCACATAGCCACCTTTCAGGATTTCTCACCCCATAGACAACCAAAATTTTCATGGCCCTGGAGTGAGTATGTTGTGGATTTCTCACCCCATGGACAACCAGAAGTTTTGTGGCCCCAAAGTGAGTATACTTGGGCCTTCTGACCCAATGAATAGCCATGAGTTATGTCACCCTAGAGTGAGTACACATTTCTTGTTTCAAAAAAATAGGCTATATCTAATCCACAACAGGCTGGAAAAATGATCAAAGATTTCTTTCATCCTTTCTCATCACTTTCATGTGTGTTCCTTTAAGTTTATGTTTGGTTTACCATGAGATCTTGATCCTGGGGGCTTGATCATACCTCTTGGTTATTGTTGTCTCATATTACCAGCCTGTGTGCATTTGGATCCCTCTTCATGTGCATGTTGGGCTACTTTAGTGTGAGTTTGAAGTGAGTTCATCCTCTCACTAAAGTGGGGGTTTAATGTGTCACCAAAAAATGTATAGTTGACATTTTTATGCTCACTTGAGTCTCTCTTATGGAATTTAGCTTGATTTTTCCTAGATTTAGCATTGTAATGTGGCCAACATGTTCACATTAAGTCTTGGACCCTTGTGAATCATTAAGACTTCTAGGATGTCTTGTAAAAGTGTTGTGAAGTGTTGTAACCCACTTTCACACATTTATAGGACGATTTCATTATAATTCACTTAAATATCCCCTTTTTTTATCACTTATAATCTTATTTCAAAGTGTTGTGAAGAGTTGTAACAAACTCTCATGATTTTCTAGACTTGTCATCACTAATTCAACCCTTTCTCATGTTTAAATGACCCCTTAATGCACTTTCTAGTCATATTTAAGTATATTTTTGAGGATATTCCCGTTGAACCTTATTTAATGCACTTTAATCTCTAAAACCTAGTGAAATTTCCCTGGTGGGACCAAGTTGCCACCTGGCGTGACTTAGACCCACTTGGCACAAAAATCAAAATAATTTTAATTTCTCAATGGGATTTTATTCTCTTACCCTTGAGGTCGGCCTATGATGTGTTATTTTCATGAAATTTAGGAAAATCAAGTATAAATAAGGGTTTTTCTCCTCATTTTACATCTCCTAATTCATCAAGCATTCAAGCAAATGTTCATTCACTTAATCATTCTCAAGCATTCAAGCACTCTAAGCATAATCAAGTCATCCATTGGAGCACTTCATTGCATATCTTTAGATTTCTACATCAAGGGTTTATCAAGTTTATGACATTACATGTTGTTTATTTATCATTCTCTTTATATTTCATTTCATTTCATAGCGTTTGATTACCAAATTAGGGTTTGACCAAGGAAAACCCCTATACTCTAACCCTTAACCCTTTTCCCCCTCTTTGCATGTGTGTTTGTAGACTTTGTATGTAGATTTGTCAGAGTTTGGTTTCAAAAAGTGGTAAAAAATCTATCAAAGTCAACATAACCCTAATTGAAACTTGGAGACTCTTTTCATCTCATTTTTTGTAGAAACATGATCAAACACCTATCAGAAAAGCAAGTGTAGACCAAAAGCTACAAAATCCTCTTCTAAAATTCCTGAAATATCTAGGTGAACTAAGTCACCATCTATGGCGAATTAGTCCCACTTCCAGGCCTAAAAATTTGATTTTCACATTTCTAGACACAAATTTTTGGCAGGTTTTCTTTGAAACTGGACTCATTCACCCAGCTTGGCATAAGTTTCCCAGTCAACATTTCCAGTCAAATCCATAGGATTCTAGAGGCTCTCTACATCATATTCCAAATTCTAGGTACACCTCTCTAGTTATGTTTAATTATTTCATCACTTACTTGCATTCTTAGGTGTTTTTGCATACATCACTGTGTTTTCCAGTACTTTGCATTTCTTAGGATTAGCATCAATAAATCATTTATTTTTTAGTTTATTGCATTAATACATCATAATTAGATACATTGCATCCCTTTTACGTTAATCTTGAGTGTAGAAATTAGCATTTTGGGCCCATTTTCTCTCCTTCTAGGTGAAAAACCTAGAAGAGTTAGAGAACTTTGGGTAACCACAATCAGTGTTCACAATTACAATACTTTACACTAGGAGGATACATAAGAAAATAACACATATGAATAGAAATAACCACTGGTGTTGATTGTGCCACTCAATCTCCAGCAACATAGAAAACTATTACTGCCACCAAAGTTGATAAGCGACCTCATTGTTGGTGACTGATGAGAAATCACTAAATGTCCTCCAACCTTTTGTACCTCCATCCTCCAGTGATCTTGCTACTTAAAATTTTTTGATTTGAGGCTCAAATTTATAATTCCCCCCTTAATATGGATGTCACATACAAGCATAATGCATCCATTTACAAATGTTATATATATATATATATATATATATATATATATATATATATATATATATATATATATATATATATATATATATATATATATATATATATATATATATATGTATATGTATATGTATATGTATATGTATATGTATATGTATGTATGTATGTATGTATGTATATGTTTTGACGCTGTTTGATAAACATGTACTTTTGATGATATAACAATTAATGTCTTGTGAAAATACACCTAGTTCTTAAAAAATGAAACAACTTGACTTTAATGTTAAAAATATCATTCAAAATGAATTGCTTCTTACTTTCTTGTAGTTTTCATAAAAAAATTTCCATGGCCTTTTCTCTAGAATTTCAAATCGATCTTCTTGTAAATAATGGCATGTTGAAATGCATGTTCTAGATACACAACTTCTACCAGAGGTGGTTGATTCTATTGATCAGGGGAGAAATAGGTAAAAGAATAACCTTTAATCAAAGCCATGACTTGGATTTGCAACCAACACTATGATTTCCCTCTTTTTGAAATGCATCCAAATTTTATTATGCCTTAAAGTAGCAAAAAGATTCGCCAAAAAATTGAAAAGAAACATTACAGATCTTGCTAAAACTTCTATGCAACAAATATCATGTCCAACTTCCTCTTCAGACTGTTTACAAAATACTCTAAATATTTCCAAATAATTTCTAGGTTTTGTTCCCCTCTTCATCAGCTTTCCAAAAAAATTTGAATTTTTAAATTTCGTTAAGTAATGAATGAAATATTATCTTTTTTATTGAGACTACATTATACTGATATAGAAAAATGTGATTTTAAAATCAAAACCATATATACTACTCTTACCAACTCGCCTATGCATCAATTTGGATCAAATAATATTCTTTAGTATTTCATTGGCATTCAATCTTCATTGAAGGAAGCTCCATGGGATAAATAAGAATGAAGATCATTATTGCTTTGATACCATATAAGAAAATTTGGGCATAAATTATAAAAGATAAAATAAAAAATTTACACACATATAATATTATGCTTCTATAACATTTCACGTTGAATAAGATATTTCAAATATGTAATATGAGATATCTAACTTCTATAACAACTCCACTTATTTCTCACACTAAATCTAGGTGGGTTGTTCAACCACCTTTATTCTCTCCTTCCTATTTTCACTCCTAAATCTCTATGTGAGTTGTATTAACAGCTCACTTTATTATTGTGCCATAGAAAAATGGCCCATTTGACATTTTCATGGTCTTTTAGGTCTTTCTTCACGATGCTTGGTTCATTTTGCTTTGATTTAATGTTGCAATGTGGCTTGAGCATTCTCATTAGGTCCTAAAAATGCAAATAATGGCATCTTGTGAAGGTGTTGTGAAGTGTTGTAAAATATTTCTATACTTTTATAGGCTAGAAGTCATTACAACTCACCTAAAATTCACACTTTCATCATTTATCAAGTCCTATTTTGAAGTGTTGTAAAGTCTTGTAACAAGATTTCATGCTTTTCTAGGATTAATTTCACTATTTACACCTTTCTTATGCTTTATTTGACCCCTTTATGCCCTTATAAGGCTTAATTAAGTGTATTTTTTAATGTAAACATGACAAACAACGTTAAATACAAGATAATTCTCGACACCCACTTTCAAGTCCAAGGTGGGACCTATTTGCCATGGGTGGAAAATGAGTCCCTCTTGGCTCCAAATTCAAAATATTTCAAATTTTATTTCGAGTTTTATTCAAAATTACCTTATGTCAGCCTGTGATGAGGTATCATTGGGTTACTAAGGCACAAGTGTGTATAAATAAGTATTTTTCTCCTCATTTTATATCTCTCCCCCATCCATTAAGTTCACTTGCATTCATCAATTAGCATTCAAGCACTTTACATCATTCAATCAAGCATCAATCAAGTATCTTGGAGCAGCCATTGACATATCTTCAAATTTCTTCAACAAGACTTTTGTATGCAGATTTGTTAAGAAATTAGGTGTTGAAAGGTGGTCAAGAAGTCAACAAAGTGCTTCAAGTCAAATCAACCCTATTTCAAGCTTGGAGACAACCTATAGTCCATTTTCTACATATTTGACTCCATTAACCCGACAAGAAGACAACCTCAGATTTGGTGCTACAAAATTGGTCCCTGATTTCATAAAATTTTGGAAGAGGACTGGTTCGCCATCACTGGTGAATTAGTCCCACCTTAAGGATGGAAATCCAAATTTTGTTAGATTCTGGATCTCGACACTCAGAAACTAGTTTCTAGAAGTTTTCATCAGAAGCGGGACTAATTCACCATCAATGGTGAATGAGTCCCACTAGTGATTTTTAGTGATTCTTGTCAGCATTCAGAACATTCCATATTCTTCATCAAACTCTCAAGTGCACTTTGTTCAACCCTCTTTCATTTATGTTTTGCATTTGTTCATGTTTTAGTTCATGTTTGTTTATCACAATGTGTTTTCAAACATTGCACATTTCTTAGGTTTTGCATTCATAATTAGTCAAATAGTTCATTTATTTGCACTTAGATCATCTCATTTAGTCACATCATACATCTCCTAATTTGAGTGAACCACATTGATTTTTCATGAGGTTTATCTCTCTCCTTTTAGGTGAAACATCCTAAGAGTGCAAGAGTAGCCTATAAGCCTCATGCCCAAAAATCTATGGTTCAATTATTCTCACACACAATTAGACACTTATTATAATATAATATTAAGTTCTTTCTCAACAACTTAATATTAACTTACATAACTTTATTTTATAACACATATTAATAAGTTAAACACCCATGTGAACACTAATTCCTTATAGTTTTCTCCTTTTCTCCAGTTATGAGAAATTTGAATTGTGTGTTCATGGGTACCTCGATAGGCCTTGTAGTCAGGACCCATTTTGCATTCATTTAGCTGACTTTATCAGTAGTTTAGTTTCTCCCTAAGTTGATTTTAAGGGGGTTGTTGGAGTAAATAAGTCATTATCTGATAATTAATTAAACATTAATTAATTATTAGAGGCTTTTTATTGTTTAGTTTGATTCTTATTATTAATTTGGACTAAATTTAGGACAAGTTGTCTCATTGCATGAGATTAGAACACTTGTCACTATCTTGACAAATCTGCATGTAGGGTTTGCTTGTGCAATAATTTTATAAAACTTGCACATTCATTTGTAATAATCATCCAGGTTATTTGCATAAATAATAATTCTCAAGTTATTGAGCACAATCTTTATTTTGATTTTCTCTATTGTGATAGGTAATTGCTTGCAGGTGTTTCATGGGATCTGTGGGTTGAATAATCAATTCTAACATTCTTTGTTGTGTTTGTGAGGGTATGAAAGAAAAATGACTCTTGTGATGTGAAATAAATTTGTAATGTGAGACATAATGGATGTGAAGGAGTGTAAATATCTAACAGTTATTTATTATTTTTTGAAAAATGTGAAATATTTTAGTATAGAGGGAAAGTTATGTGACCCTAGCTTGGGGATGGGTTTAATTTACAACCCTATGGTTTGGTGGAGAGCCCATTGGATATGTTATTTTCTTGTTGATTTTATTTTTCATATTCATTGTTGATGTTGAAGATTTTCTTGGGTGATCATCAAATTAAGGTTCAAAAGAAGGTTTAAGTGGTTTATAATAAAGGATTGGAATTTACAAGTGTATTGTAACCATTTGATTACTAAATAATATATTGTCTCACTTTGGAGTGGGAAGTTTAATTCCAAAGAACTTTCTCCATACAAATCACTATTTTTTTGATATATTTTTTTTGTGTTTAATTTCTTATGATCAATTTAATGTTTGTACATACATTCTCACATAAATTGGTGTAAAAATCATATTTCCCACCTATGTTTCCTTTAAGATTACACATAATTATGCTCGAAGGACATAATCATACTAGACATTCAATCTAAAACATTGAAATGAACAAGACATGATATATAGATAAGTGAAAGGTGAAATGGATAAAAAACTAACTTTACATGTGATATAAATCCAAAAATAATTGATCAACAACATAAACTTCTATATTAATAATATCGTAAATTTTAACTGCAGAATAAAATTTGTCGAAGTCCAATTGGCAAGAAGGCTTGGTCAATACAACTTGCCCAACCTTGTAGAAAGTCATAGACATAAAATATGAGAAAGTTGGGTTCGCTTGAGTCCTCCAAACTCTATTCGAATGAGTGCTTGATGAGATCAGTCGGGTTTGCAATCTTCCTGCTTTGGGGGTACGGACAGGATTGTAGCTGCAGTGCCGAAGGTGGAGAAAGTCACCGCTGCAAACAAATTAACTATCTGGTAGTACCATTTCTCTCTAAAATTGACAAATGGCACACCGAGAATGGTTCAATCCTTTGGAGCATCACTCCGGCTTTGACATTTTCTATCTTTGCTTTATTCAAATCAGTTTGGTTTTTCCCAGTTAATCCTTCGAGACAGACAATAATGGACTGAAAATTTGATTTTTTTTTCAAAAAACAATCTTTATATGTCGTCAATTACAAGTGAAATTTGGAAGATCTGAAAAGCACCAAAAAAAATCAAAGAACATAAAGCATATGCCTCCTTCCTTTATTGTTTGTCACCCCACTCAATAGAAAATCCTCTGCTTCGTATGCAAGGCAGTAGACTGAGGAAATTTGTTTGTGAGAAAGACCCTCCCTCTAATAGAAACACTCCCCTCAAGATCAAAATATTCAACCAGTTAAGAATCTGATTCCATGGGAGAAGAAAGCTTTTCCAATTCGAAGAGAAGATCAATAAAATTAGTAGACAATTTCATTGTCAATGAAAGTAACAACACTGCTAGTAGCTGTACAACATCCGATACGGATTCAACCGTGGGAAATCGTGGATTCTCGGATAGAAAGGTGAAGAGAGGCAGAAAAAGATTTGTAGGAGTTCGGCAAAGGCCATCGGGTCGATGGGTTGCAGAAATCAAGGACACAATACAGAAAATCAGGCTGTGGCTGCATGGGTACCTTCGACACAGCGGAAGATGCAGCCCGCGCTTACGATGAAGCCGCCTGCCTTCTCAGAGGCAACAATACACGGACTAATTTCTGTCCCTCTCCTTTCCATCCTGCTCATGGGACCTTAGTGTTGCCGTCCAGGACTGCTAGGATGCTGCAGCTCAGGCTCAAGGATGTTAAAGCCAGAAACAATCATGATGGTATGATATCTGATACTAATTCTTCACAGGATCATAGTCTTTGTAATCAATTTATGCAGTCAAAACTTAAGCTTGAAGCTGAAATGCCGAGCTCAGAGGAGGACAATATGCATGAAACTTGCCAAATCCTCAGCTTAAACTCAGGCATGTCAAACAATAATGAATATATTGATGAAATTTTACATTCTACAATGGCCAACAATCCGCCTCCTGCTGCTGCTGCTGTTAATGATTCAATTGACGAGAAATACCTTGAAGATAAAGATGAGACTTTGAATCCTAGTCTACCGACCAATCCTCTTGCTACAAATGCTACAACGGGCCAGAGAAATCCCAGTAAGGGGGTGTCCCAGGTGTTCCAGACGAACCCTAATGAGGATCTGCCTCAACTGTTCGAGCAAAGCTACTGTAGTGTGGAAGGAGGAGGTGGGGAAGAGGGTAAACTCAGTTTATCTACACGGTTGATGGAAAGAGATGACAGTTGGGCAAGCAACTGTACTCCTCTTCAGATGTCAGTAGAGTGTATAAATAGTGTAGATACGTATCTCAATTATAGTCTACAAGGTATGATTGCAGACATGGATCGTGACTTCGATTTTAGTGATGTCTCTGAATTGGCAAGTGGGTATTCTCCCTTTGCCATTGCTGAAGAAATTGCAGAACCCGTCAATAGTAGCATGCCCAACAGTTTCATGGAGGACGAAGCTGCTTATGACTATAACGGATCGGTGCAAACATTAGAAGAACAGAATGCTTCTATGTTTAGGGAGGCCATTAAAAGAAGAATGTATGAAAGGAAGATCTCGGCTTCCCTCTACGCTATGAATGGTATTTCTGAATGTTTTCATTATACCAGTGAGTTTGTAAAGTTCATAATATTAGAAGGCACCTTAGAATCTCCTACTGTTGATCAGATGTATGATAGGCCATGAGAGAACTTGAGCGAATCATCATATACATTTTCTTCTTCATTTGATTTGGCAGAGCGAGAAGATAGCCTGGAGATGCTCTGGAATTCGTTGGACTTGGCTCCCGTTCTAAGTCAATACAATCATGGTTCACTACCAAGATATAACTGCTTGATTTACAAGCCTCTCGGCTTTTATTTCACTTCAGTTCTTGCTTACCCATCACTTTGCTGGTTGTACAATTCAGGATAATTTTATATTGCATTTGACAATAATTCAAGCGAGAAGCTCCTCGTTAGAAGATGATAACGATGAGAAAGTAGTGCAAATAAAACATATTAGGAAAGCATTTAATATATGAATGTATTTCAATACAATTTGTAGATTTAAAGTTTATAGTATTTTTAATAATATAGTAGTATTAGTTGTGATTTCAAAAATTGTTAGTGTTGGCTATTATTCCAAATATCTAAATAAAGTGAGTTTATCTGATCTAAGAAACAAGAAATCATATGATGCTATATTGTTGCATTAACAAAACATTACTCTAATATACAACTATTAACTTAATACACAACTATGAGTAAATATTTTTTGAAACTTTTTGGACACTTAACCAAAAAAAATATCAAGATGGCACCATATATGATGGTGTGGAGCTGAATCCTCAAATTTAATAAAATAAGCTGTTATAAAAAAATTGGTCCAATTTAAAATTATCATGTATTATTTTGAGAGGCACAAAGTTAGGATGATCAGCTACTAGGTCGTTTGCACTATGTAGTGATTTAACAGCTAATCTTACCATAAATAACATCACAATAGTCCTAAAAAAATATTATTTAATTAAAAAGTATATTTTTAGGAGAGATTTTTTTGTAGATATGAAAGTGAATAAAATGAAAATATAATTAGATTTGTAAAGACTAGCTTTATTGTTGTAGAGGAGAAAAACATGTATACTCCACTTTTGGGTTGAATGTTTTAAGGTAATTTGTGTGCATGCCATTAATACATGATTCTCGCACACAATTTACTTCTTTTGGAACACTCACTAACCACTGTCCTAAACTTAGCAATCTAATAGTTATAATCTTTCACATTAGAACATTATTGACTTGGTTCTTAAAAAATATATTTACAATCTTATTCCTTGGACTAGATCAAGTGTGTGATCTAGCCCCTTAGAATCAAATTTTAAATTGTAGCTTTTTAACACCACCAATCTTGTGATATGACCATTACTCATCAATGTGTTTACCAAACAATTAAAATTATTTGTAAGGTTTAATATTTGAGGAAATATTCAATATATATCAAAGAATAGTCACACTTCACAAGAATCAATTTATATTAGTTTACCTATGGAATCAACATTAGCTTACATCAATCTCAATTTATATTGGACTTCCAACAACTTGACAAACATCTACCACATAGCATTTTTTCTCAATTTTATTTATAATTGATAGTTGCTGTCAAACTTATCATACATCAAACTAAACTCACATTAATCTTTAAACTTTCATAGACATTAACAAATTAACATGCATTACCATGTTTAGTTTCTCTTTCAATATTGTGAAAGCAACCAAGGGGTATGAATTTTATGAAAAATGTTTTAGACTTCCCTTTCTATGTAGTAGGCTTCCAACTATGCTCTTTAGCACAATTTCTTTTTCCAAACAATGAAGGGGTTAGACAACAAATCCAACTCAATCTCTTCTCTAGAGTACTTCGACATCATTTTTAATTAATTTTCCAACATGCCCAGGGATATGTGAGAAATTATCCAAGATAACTAGATTAGAAGTAAAAGCACCAAGGTTACTAGCGCATCCGCAACTTTGTTGTGATTTCTAAACATGTGAGAGGATCTACTATTCCCAAAAGAAATCATGAGATTGCAAGCTAATAGGATAGGGTCCTAGTGGGACCAGTAGGGTTGAGCCTTCCCCGTCAGCAAAAGAATTATATTTCTAGAGTCCCCCTTGATTTCTAGGTTTGAAAGGCGAACATTTGTGGCAATTTGAATACTGTGGAATGTTATAGCTACCTCAAAAAAGTTGGAAGATTAGACGCCTAGATTAACCGCATACGCCAAAATCATTTTCCCATCATGATGGCGGATGATTCCATCCCCACCCACCATGATCATTTTCATAGAATTTTACAGCAAAAATACAATTCAATTGTGTGGATGTTTGAATTTATAAGATCCTATTTAAATTATTATATTTATTATAAAATTAATGGTGTTTGATTCCTTCATATTAGGTTGTATATAGATGATATATTTATTTTTGATAATATTAAAGATATAATTTAATATTTAAAGTCTTATATTTCATCATAGTTTGACATGGAATTAGGGGCTTCCAACTATATAAATATAGAACAAATATGAGTCTTTGGATAGAATAAATATGTTAGTTTGTAGACTATTGAAATTTTGCATTTTACTATGGAATAAGTTATGTATAAAGTAGTGCCTATCTACATCTAGTGAGGGCATGGATTGAGTATCTTATGTTTCTTATATCTTGAGTGTGATGAATGTTATGCTTTTGTATAGAAATTTCCTAAGAAATGTGAGTACTTATCAAATCATGACTAATCCTAGTCAAGTTCATTGAGATGAAATAGATTTCCTTCAAATATTTGTGGGGTACCTCTTTAATTACTCTTTTTTTTAAGATGGTGGTTCTCTATGAGCCCAAACCATAATGAAAATTCATGGTTTTAGACTATGCAAGAGATGTTTATAGTAGAAGATCCTAGTGGATATGTGTTTATTTTATTTGGTAGTACTATTAGTTTTATGAGTAAGTAGTAGGTTGCAATCACTTTTCTAGTATAGAGGAAAATATAAAGTTAGCTACTCATTCATATAAGAATTCCATCTATCTTAAGAGATTGTGTTCAAATGTAAGGTTGAGTCAGGGAGCTATCAATTTTTTTAGTGATAGTCAAAGTACCATATGTCTAGCAAAGAACCAAACCTACATAGATGTTTAGTACCATTTTTCTTGTGACAAGGTAAATGATAAGAGCATGATGTTAGAGAAAATGAACACTTTCATAAGATGTTGTGTTTGCATTGATGAAGTTAATTGACATACAAAAATATAATTGGTGCAATAAATTCATTAGCCTCTTGGCCCCTAATAGATAGTCAATAGTGTTACTATTCTCTTTTCTCTTACAAAATGTTTAGCAATTTAGAAATTTTGGGAAAGGTGTCTCAATCTTCTATCCTAGTTTTAACAATAAAAATAAAAAATTTAGGCTATCTAACAAAAAAAGATGATTTTAGGGCTCTAGAGATTGATTTTGACCCTAAAAATATTGAAATGGGCCTTAAATAGAGAAATATGGTTATACTAGCATAGATATATTTTAATATTAAATTTAAAGAATGAGGAGCTTGAGTGGCTTCATATATCAAAACTTATGGTCTCTAGAAGTTGGGCTTCCCACATCATAAATAGAAGAGCACTTATTATTCATAAGGGATTTGCAAGAGGAAGTCAAACTTGTTGACCAATTTATGGAACATGTTTTAATGTGTTATAAATAATATTTGAATGGAAAAAATGGAGATAAAATAGAGCTTCCAAGTTAATGAGTGTATTGCAATGATTTTATTATGTGTAAGGAATATGTTATTTTAGTGTGTCAACTTTTGTTGGGATTTTGTGGTTGGATTTTGATGAGGTATATGAGCTCAAAAATTTTGGATAGTTTTAGCTCATAATTTACTAATTTCCATTTGATATTTTCATGTATTGATTTTCCTATTTATAGGGTGCTTGAAATGAAGGTTTTATAGTGAGTTTTGTAGGTACTATTATGTTGCTACAATTGCTCCAAATATCTTGGTGGTTATACTCCTATAAAGGATTGGAATTTACAAGTGTATTCTAACCATTTGATTACTAAATAATACATTGATTTGCTTTGAGTGGGAATTTTTTCTCCCAAAGAACTTTCTCCATATAGATCGATATTTTTTTGGTATATTTCTTTTATGTTTTGTTCCTTGTGATCAATTTAATGTAATTGGTGTAAAAATCATATTCCCCACCCTTATTTTCTTTTAGATTACATGTGATGATTTTCGAAGGACATGATCACACCAGACATTCAATCTAAAACATTGAAATGAGTGAGTGAATGCTGAAATGGATAAAAATTTAACTCTACATGTGATATAAATCCAAAAGTAATTGATAAACAATATAAACTTCTATATTAATAATATTGTAAATTTTACATGTACAATAAAATTTGTCGATGTCCAATTGGCAAGAAAGCTTGGTCAATACAATTTGTCCAACCTTTTAGAAAGTCATAGACATTAAATATGAGAAAACCGGGTTCGATTGAGTCCTCCAAACTCTATTCGAATGAGTGCTTGATGAGATCACTCGAGTTTACGATCTTCCTTCTTTGGGTGTACGGATAGGATTGTAGCTGCAGTGCCGAAGGTGGAGAAAATCAGCGCTGCAAACAAATTAACTATCTGGGAGTGCCATTTCTCTCTAAAATTGACAAATGGCACACTGAGAATGGTTCAATCATTTGGAGCATCATTCCGGCTTTGACATTTTCTATCTTTGCCTTATTCAAATCAGTTTGGTTTTTTCCAGTTAATCCTTTGAGAGAAACAATGTTGGACTGAAAATCTGATTATTTTTTACAAAAATCAATCTTTATATGTCGTCAATTACAAGTGTAATTTGGAAGATCTGAAAAGCACAAAAAACTCAAAGAATATAAAGCATATGCCTCCTTACACTATCGTTTGTCACCCCCCTCAATAGAAAATCCTCTGGTTTGTAGGCAAGGCAGTAGACTGAGCAAATATTGTTTGTGAGAAAGACCCTCCCTCTACTAGAAACACTCCCCTCAAGATCAAAATATTCGACCAGTTAAAAATCTTATTCCATGGGAGAAGAAAGCTTTTCCAATTCGAAGAGAAGATCAATAAAATTAGTAGACAATTTCATTGTCAATGAAAGTAACAACACTGCTAGTAGCTGTACAACATCGGATACGGATTCAACCGTGGGAAATCGTGGATTCTCGGATAGAAAGGTGAAGAGAGACAGAAAACGATTTGTAGGAGTTCGGCAAAGGCCATCGGGTCGATGGGTTGCAGAAATCAAGGACACCATACATAAAATCAGGCTGTGGCTGGGCACCTTCGACACAGCGGAAGATGCAGCCCGCGCCTACGATGAAGCCGCCTGCCTTCTCAGAGGCAACAATACACGGACTAATTTCTGGCCCTCTCCTTCCCATCCTGCTCGTGGGACCTCAGTGCTGTCGTCCAGGACTGCTAAGTTGCTACAGCTCAGACTTAAGGATGCCAAAGCCAGAAACAATCATGATGGTATGATATCTGATGCTAATTCTTCACAGGATCATAGTCTTTGTAATCAATTTATGCAGTCAAAGCTTAAGGTTGAAGCTGAAATGCCGAGCTCAGAGGAGGACAATACGCATGAAACAAGCCAAATCCTCAGCTTAACCTCAGGCATGTCAAACAATAGTGAATATATGGATGAAATTTTACAAGCTGTTGCTAATTATTCAATTGACGAGAAATACCATGAAAATAAAGATGAGACTTTAAATCCTAGTCTACCCACCAATCCTCTTACTACAAATACTACAATGGGCCAGAGAAATCCTAGTAAGGGGGTGTCCCAGGTGTTCCAGACAAACCCTAATGAGGATCTGCCTCAACTGTTCGAGCAAAGCTACTATAGTGCGGAAGGAGGAGGTGGGGAAGAGGGTGAACTCAGTTTATCTTCACTGTTGATGGAAAGAGATGACAGTTGGGCAAGTAACTGTACTCCTCTTGAGATGTCAGAGGAGTGTATAAATAGTGTAGATACGTATCTCAATTGTAGTCTACATGGTGTGATTGCAGACATGGATCATAACTTTGATTTTTGTGATGTCTCTGAATTGGCAAGTGGGTATTCTCCCTTTGCCATTGCTGAAGAAATTGCAGAACCTGTCAATGGTAGCATGCCCAACAATTTCATGGAGGATGAGGATTACGAGTATAACGGATCGATGCAAGCTTTAGAAGAACAGAATTATTCTATGTTTAGGGAGGCCATTAAGAGAAGAATGTATGAAAGAAAGATATCGGCTTCCCTCTATGCTATGAATGGTATTTCTGAATGCTTTCATTATACCAGCGAGTTTACAGAGTCGATGAATTTAGCAGGCACTTTAGAATCTCCTACTGTCGATCAGATGTATGATAGGCCATGAGACAAGTTGAGCGGAACATCATATACATTTTCCTCTTCAACGGCTTTGGCGGGGAGGGAAGATAGCCTGGAGATGCTCTGGAATTCGTTGGACTTGGTTCCCATTCTAAGTCAATTCAATTGTGGTTCACTACCAAGATATAACTCGTTGATTTACAAGCCTGTCGGCTTTTATTTCAATTCAATTCTTGCTTTCTCCTCAGGTTGCTGGTTGTACAATTCAGGATAATTTTATATTGCATTTGACAATAATTCAAGCGAGAAGCTCCTCGTTAGAAGATGATAACGATGAGAAAGTAGTGCAAATAAAATATATTAACAAAGGATTTAATATATGAACCTATTTCAATAGAATTTGTACATCTAAAGTTTACTATTTTTAATAGTATAGTAGTCTTAGTTGTGATTTCAAAAGTGTTACTGTTGACTATTATTACAAATATCTAAATAAAGTGACTTTATTTATATAAGAAACAATAAATCATATCAAGCTGCATTGTTACATCAACAAAACATTATTTTGATACACAATTATTAACTTAATAGATAATTATGAGGATAACATTTTTTGAATCTTTTTGGACACTTAAACCAAAGACATGAAGATGGCATCATATATGATGATGTGGACCTAAATCCTCAAATTTAATTTGTGGACTTGCCAAATAAGCTGCTATAAAAATTTGGGTCCAATTTAAAATTACCGTGTATTATTTTGAGAGGCACAAAGTTAGGATGGACAGGTACTAGATCCTCTCCACTATGTAGTAATTTAACAACCAATCTTACCTTTAATACAAACACAATAGTCCTGGAAAATTATTATTTAATTAAAAATATATTTTAGAAAATATTTTTTTGTATGTATGAAATTGAATAAAATGGACATATAGTTAGATTTGTAAAGACTAGCTTTATTAAATTGTAAAGGAGAAAAACATGTATATTATTGGGGAAATGTGTCTCAACCTTGCAATTATATAAAGGTTACTATATATATGATACATTGTAAATCTAGACAATTATTTATTAGGTTTTAGATCTAATGGTGGATATTTTGTTGGCCTGTCTTGCCCTAGATGGCAACCCTATTTTATGAGTGTGTTGTACTACGATTGTAGATGGTGATGTATTTTGAGAGTCTGATAGCATTCATGTTGTCTCTAATCTCTGGTGATGATACTCCTGTGAGAAGCTTGCTCTACAAGTATATTGTAATCTTTATGATTTCTGAATAATACATCGGGTAGATTTTGGAGCATGGGGTTTTTCTCCTAAAAGGGTTTTCCCCACATAAATCATTGTTTTGTGGTATGCATGATATTTATGTCTATTTCTGTTTAAGTTTTGTAACTATTAAAGATCTATAAATTTTTTGCATAATTCTCAAAATTATTGTAGGAAGTTCCACTACCTTAGCTTCCTTACAAGTGGTATCAAATTCTGATCACCTTTCGTTTCAATTGTGGGTTGTTGAGCGTTTTGAACTAATCTAGATTTGATTGGGAGCTCATGCAAAAGATACTTTGTGATATTTTTGCAGGAATTTTCATATGCCATGTTCTTCAGGGAGAATAGAGGTGGATAAATTTTTTGGAAATAATTTTGAAATGTGAAAGCTCAAGATGCAGGATTTGTTGATAGATTAAGATCTATGGGATGCTATTGATGAGAATGTTTCAAGGCCTACAGATCCTACATAGGTTGCCTAATATGATGTTATGGACCATAAATCCAAAGGTATAATCATATTGTGCTTGACATACTCTGTTTTAATTAATTTTCATGAGGAGACCTCTGCATACAAACTATGGAAGAAGCTTGATGAGATGTATCAGGGCAAATCTTTAGTGAACAAGATTTTCTTAAGGAAGAAGTTATATTCCTTGAGAATGGAAGAGGATGGATGAATCGCAGACCACCTAGAAGCATTCAATATTTTGGTGACTCAATTGGCATCAGTTGGTGTCGAAAATGGATGAGGGGCAAAAAATTTATATCTTTCTTTGTTCTTTGTCTGATTTGTGGGATTCTCTTGTTATGGCTATTGGGAGTACTTCTATAATTTTGAAGACTGAAGAAGTCGTGGGTTGTTTTCTTTCTGAAGAGATGAGGAGGAAGGTATCCGTCACTGCCAAGGAGTACCTGAATGTCCATGGAAGACCTAAGGAAAAAGGAAAGAAAAATGAGAGGTGTGACAAATCCAATTCTAGGGGTAGATCTAAATCTCCTAGAAATTCCAAAGTTATTTGTTAGAAATGTGGTAAGCCTAGACATGGTCATAAAAAATGCAAAGAAGAAAAGAAGAAAAGAAGAATAAAAAGAAGAAATTTGATTATGATTCTGAGTCTAAGAAGGAAGATGGTGACACATTCATTGCAACTTTAGAAACTTGTGCAGGTAATGATGTATGGTTAATTGACTCAAGTGCATCTTTCCATATGACCTTTAATAAAGATTAGTTTTTTGAATATAAAGAATTTGATGGAGGCAAGGTGTACTTGGGTGATGATTCTTATTTAGACATTGTTGGCTATGGTAAAGTTAAAATTAGGTTTATTAATGGTAGAATAAAAAGGATTAATGGTGTATTTCATATCCTTGGGTTAGCACGAAATTGTTATATATGATAAAACTAATAGATGTGGGTGTGTAGGTAGTATTTTCTGATGTAGGATGCAAGATGATCAAAGGTGATATGATGATTGCTAGAGATGTCAAATATGACACATTGTATAAGCTTGATGCATTGTTGAGTGCAATAGTACTTCTGTGAAAAGAAAGTTTGTGAAAGAAATAAGGGTTTCACCTTTAGCAGATGGTCATGGCTTTTAGGTACCCAAGGGTGCTCTTTCTTCTAAATTAAAGTTACCTACAAAGAAAACTATGTTATGGCACTAATGACAACCACATTGGAGAAAAGGGTTTAAGGAACTTGAAAAAATAAAAACCATGTTGAAGGTTTGTTTGATTGTAATCTTGAATTTGATTTTTGTGAGAGTTATATTTATGGAAAATAAAACTGCATTTAGTTTTACTCGAATCTTCATAAATCTTGTGGTGTATTGGATCTTATTCATTCTAATGTGTTTAGTCTTGTATATGTTCCTTCAATTGGTAAATCCACATATTATTTTTCATTTATTGATGATTATAGTAGAACATGGGTATATTTTCTAAGGAGTAAATCCAAAGTTTTCAAACAATTTAAAGAATTTAAAGTAATGGTTGAGTTATAGACTGGAAAGAAAATAAAATGTTTGAGGACTGATAATGGTGATGAATTTTTCTCTAATGATTTTGATAGATTCTGTAAAGATTGTGGTATTCATAGAAAGAAGAAAACTCCATATTCTCCACAACAGAATGGAGTTGCAGAAAGAATGAAAAGAAAAATGATGGAGAAGGCTAGGATTATGTTGATTGGTCTTGGCCTTGAACAAAGGTTTTGGGCTGAATTTTTTGCCACTACTTGTTAATTGATTAATAGGTTTTCTACATCAACTCTTGATGATAAAATTCCTATAGAGGCATAGTCAGGTCGCAAGCCTTCATTAAGACATCTTAGAGTTTTTGGTTGTGAGGCATATGCACATGTGCCAAAGGAGAAGCAGATAAAGTTGGAGAACAAGGCTCTGAAATGTATCTTCATTGGATATAGTTATGGTGTGAAAGGATACAAGCTTTGGGATCCTAATGCACAAAAGGTAATATATAGTAGAAGTATTATTTTTAGAGAAACTAAGCCTTCTTCTATTATATTGTAGCAAGAAAAATGTAAATAGGAAGATATGATTCAATTTCCTTCTACACCTAAGAAAGTTGAATCAAGGCCCATGGATAGACAAGAAGTTGAGGAGAGCTCATCTAGCTCTAAATCTTAAGAAGAGGAGGAAGAACCTCCAACTCAACTTGTTTGTAGGTCTACAAGGCATAGACAACCACCTGAAAGGTATACAGGGTCTAATGACTGGAGATGTATTTTTCTTTAAATACTAACATGTATGAACACAAATATGTAGAAGATACATTAGGTATGAATGATGCAAAATACTAAAATATTGTTATGGATGAAGAAATGGAATCTTTGAAAAATGATGATACATGGGATCTTGTACCATTGCCTGAAGGACGAAAACCTGTTGGTTGCAAATGGGTGTTCAAGAAAAAGATTGGTTCAGATGGAGGTATTGAGAAGTGAAAATCAAGGTTGGTTGCAAAAGGTTACTCTCAAGTTGAGGGTGTCGATTATGGTGAGATATTCTCTCATGTTGCAAAATATGACATCCATTAGATTTTTGCTTGCTATTGCTACTGCTTATGATTTAGAGGTTGAGAAAATAGATGCAAAAACTACTTTCTTTCATAGTGACTTAGAGGAGTACATTTATATGACACAACCAAAGAACTATGTGGTGAAAGGTAAAAATAAATTATTTTGCAAATTGAAAAAATATTTGTGTGACTTAAAACAAATTCCTAGGATGTGGTACCAAAAAAATGATACATATGTGTTGAGTTTGGGATTTGAGTGTTCTACATCAGATCATTGTGTTTACTATAAAATTGATGGTGATCATTTCTTGTTTATTGCATTATGTGTTGATGATATGTTATTTATTGGAAAAGGGAAATGTGTGATTTTAGAACTAAAATCTCAACTTGCTACTAAATTTGAAATGAAAGATCTTGGTGTAGCTAGACACATTCTTGATATGGAAATTAAATTAGATAGAGTGAATAGAAAGTTATGGCTTGGCCAAATTAAGTATGTCAATTCAATTTTATAGAGATTTAACATGTATGATTGTAGACCATTGTGTGTTCCCCTTTCTATTGGAACAAAGTTATCTATTTTAGATTTCCCAACATCTCCGTCAGAGATGGAAGGCATGAGCAGAGTTCCTTACTAGAGTGTAGTTGGAATTTTGATGTATGTTATGGTTTGTACTAGACCAGACATTGCCCAAGTACTGGGAGTTCTTCTCAAATATATGTCTAATATTAGTAGAGTTCATTGGGATGTAGTTAAAAAGGTCTTTATATATTTGTGTGGTACCTCAAATTATTCCTTATGTTATCATAGTAATATGACTGAAAATGAAATTTCCCTTGATATTCATGGTTATGTGGATTCAAACTGGGTAGGTGATATTGATAGCAGACAATCCACTAGTTCTTATGTGTTTACTTTATTTGGTGGTGCAATCAGTTGGATGAGTAAGCAACATGATGTGGTTTCTTTTCCCAGTAATGAAGAATAGTATATAGCAGCTACTTGTGCTTGTAAAGAAGCCATTTGGCTTAAGAGACTTTGTTTAGATATTGGAATAAAACAAGGTGTAGTGAAAATTTATTGTGATAGTCAGAGTGTGATATGTCTATCCAAGAACTTGAAATTTCATGCTAGGACCAAGCACATTGATGTACAATATCATTTTGTTTGAGATATGGTCTAAGATGGTAGGGTTAAGCTGGTTGAGGCAAAGACTTTGATGAATGGTGTTGATTCTTTAACTAAGCCTATGAGCATAGAGAAGTTCAAATGGTGTTCAGAGATTATGGTCCTTTTGGCCCCTATCAATTAAGAGACAATGTTTACTCCCTCTCATTTCTCTTGAAATGTGTTCAAAAAGTGGGAGATTTATTGGGAAAATGTGTCTAAACATTGCAATTATATAAAGGTTATTGTTGATAGGATATATATATATTTCCTAGTAACACCAATAGGTGTAATATACAATAGCACTAAGGGGAGGAGTGGGATGCATGTAAATAACCTTTTGTTAAGTTTTTCAAGAAACTCCTAAAATAATTGAAATACATTGTAAATGTAAACCATTAATTATCAAGTTTTAGATCTAATGATGGATATTTTGTTGGCCTATCTTTCCCTAGAAGGCAACCCTATTTTATGAGGGTGTTGTACTACAATTGTAGATGGTGATGTATTCTGAGAGTCTAATAGCAATTGTGTTGTCTCTAAATCTTTGGTGGTGATATTGTTGTGAGAAGCTTGCTCTACAAGTATATTACATAAACTTTGTTATTTTTGAATAATATATTGGGAGGCTTTTGGAGTGTAGGGTTTTTCTCCCGAAAAATATTTCCCCACATAAATCACTGTGTTGTAGTATGCATGATAATTATGTCTATTTTTTATATGTTTTTGTAACTATTAAATTTTTTTAAAAGCTTTGCATTATTCTCCTCTCAAGATTAGTGTAGGAAGTTGTTTCGCTACCTTAGCTTCCTTACATGTAATCCACTTTTTGGTTTCAATATTTTAACGTAATTTGTGTCCATGCTATTAATACATGATTCTTGTACATAATTTAGTTATTTCGGAACACTCACTAATCATTATCCTCAACTTAGCAATCTAATACTTATAATCTTTCACATTAGAATATTATTGACTTGGTTCTTATAAAATATATCAACAATCTTGTTCTTTTGACTAGATCAAGTGTGTGATCTAGTCCCTTAGAGTCAAACTTAAAATTGTAGTTTTTTAACACCACCAATCTTGTGATATGACCATTACTCATCAATGTGTTTACAAAAAAAATCAAATTATGTGTAAGGTTTTATATTTAAGGAAACTTTCAACATATATCAAAGAATAGTATCACACTTCACAAGAATTAGTTTATATTAGTATTAGGTGGAATCAACATTAGCTTGCATCAATCTCAATTTATAGTAGACTTGAAACAACTTAACAAACAACATCTATCATGTGTCATTTTTTTTAATTTCATTTATCATTGATAGTTGATGTCAAACTTATCTTACACCAAACTAATTTCACATTAGTCAAATTTTGCATAGGAAAATAATAAATTAACATGCATTACCATGTTTAGTTTCTCTTTCAATATTGTGAAATCAACCTAGGGGTATGAATTTCATGAAAATTTTTAATACTTCCCTTTGTATGTAGGAGGATTCCAACTATGCCCTTTAACTTAATTTATTTTTTCAAACATAGATATACATGTAGGAAAATATTTTCTAACTATGCTAAAGGATGGATTTTGCAAGGGATGCGATCTTGCCACCATGACATTGTTGCACAATCTAGACTAAATCATAAGCATGAGTGTTACAAACCTAAGTTTTGTTATATTGCTAGGAATTATTATTTTTTATCTTAGTCACATGCTTTGTATGGAATGTCATTTGTTAAACTAGAGTGGAAGTATTTAACCCACTTATCTACACTAATAGTAGTTGTCTTTAGTTTGACTATATTTTTCTATTTATCATATGCGAATGGCATAGTAATTGTTGTATTTAACTATATTTAATCTATTGTAATTCTTTAGTAAATGTAACTCATTTTGAACATTTTATATTTTGACTTGCTATTCTATTTTTTGTTATATTTGTCATTTTCCTTCAAGTTGTATAAAAATTATATCTTGGGATTCTTCATAATAGTTCATGAATCCCTTTTTGCATTGTATGGTGCATATAAGTGTGTGTGACAACTAAATAGCCTCTTGTAGAATTGGTCGCAAGTCTCAACCAATCAACTAGGTGAGGTACTTGGGCTTATCATCATCCCAAAACCTAATTATAAGGAGTACCCAATGATCCCAAACATATTTGGAATATAAGGGAATTTGTTAACTTTAAGAGGTCAATGGATATTTACCTTACATTTTTAGTTTCTCTTTGCCCTAAGATTAGATAAGGCTATTGCATATTAATGTGCCCCACTCATAGGAAAAATATAAATACATGACAAGTGTTTAAAAGTAAACATGCCAATGTAAAGATTTTTGAATAGGATTAGGAGTGTCTAATTGAACCTCCTATCATAAATGAAAAAATTAAATATTCTTGATGTCTTATTGGCACAAGAGAATGCAAATAAATACATAGGAAAATATAGTTGAGAGAGACTATATAACCATAATTTCCATAACCACTATGCAAGGATTTGGATAATGTAGAATTTATATACTAGCATTTCCCCCTTATTATTTTTTTTTGTAAATGTACTTCCAAAACAACATAAATTTCACCTTGCCAAGAGACTTGGAGAGCATATTAGCTATCTGAGAATCGTTGGATAGTACTTGAGCTGGATGTGATGGCTCAAGAATTTTTCTTGTATATAATGACATTCAAAAAACTAGATTCTTCACAAACTTCAACACACCTTGATTGCCACAATAAAGAATAGGTGGCTTGTCTTTAGGAATGTTGATGTCAACCAAAATGTAATGTAACCAAATTTCTTTGCACATGACTCCTTGTGTGACACAATATTCAACCTTGATGGATGAGAGAGAAACAATAGATTGCTTCTTACTTATCCACAAGATTGGTCAAAATCCAAGATGAAAATAAAATATTGAAGTCAACTTCCTATCATCAACAAATCTAGCATAATCCAAGTCGATATATCCCTAGAAGAAGATGTAAGGGTTCTTTTATTCTAGACCATAATCAATTATACCTCAGATATATCTTAAAACAGATTTAGTTTCAACAATGACTTTTCTTCAGCTCATGCACAAATCTCAAAAGATATATGATATTAAAGCACAAGTCTACTCTAGTATAAGTCAAGAAAATGAGACTCCCATTCAACTACTTTTAGAGAGTTTCATCTACTTAGGTGAACCCTAGAATCAAGAGTGTTGCAAACCTTTCTCCATTGGACAAAACACAAATTTACAATTGAACATCACATACTTTTCTATGAGTGTCTTGGCATATTTCATGTGATGCTCATTTTCCATATCTCCAAGCCAAGACATTAGTAACCCCGAGCTTTTTATGTTGAAAGACTTCTTTAGACCATTCTTTACATCATCAATTAATTTTTTTAAACTTCATATGGTCACAAGATTGAATCTACATACAAAACAAGAAAACAAGAATGAAAATCTTTGTTCCTACCTTCTTGGTATATAAATTTGAATATGAAGGACAACCTTTTGTGTTCTTGAAGGCTTCATCTCAACCTCTTAGTTGTTTCCCATATTCATGGTTGCTCATAGCACTATTGGCATCAACTTGCACAATTGATATCCACCAAAGATTGCAAATTTGATACTCGTGAAAAATGAGGGTATGTGCAGGATCATCATGGAAAAAATAGGCCCTTTAAGTGGCGAAAAATTCAAAAAAAATAGAGTTAGGCAATTTGACATAAAAATTTGAATAAGTTATCTATATTATTTCAAAAATATGTAAGAATAGAATCTATAGCAAATTGAATTTAGTTTCTAAACTACTAGGTTTATTTGAAAAAAAAAAATCTATTTGGTGAAAATGTGAAATTTCAATCAGAAGCACTTAAATTTCAGGGAAAAAATAAGTAGGTGTATGTGACCACCTAACCACAATAAAATTATAATATTTTTTTATAAGATTTTATATATAAGTATCATTTATTAATATTCAAAGTAAATGGTCAAAACTTCAAAATTTATATTATGGTAGAATGTGAACATGCACATAAGAAAGCTGTTTTTCAATCAGCCTATCAATTAGGACTTTAGTCATAATTCAAATAGAAAATGAATAATAATTATTTATTAAATTCAAAGTAAAGCATAATTTATATTGGTGGAAAGCTAAGAATCTCCTTTAAAAACCCTTTTCATTTCATCAATTTTGGGTAAAAAAAATTTGTCAGCCACATACCCTACACATACCCATCATATCACCACTTTTTGGACCATCATGATCCTACACACACCCATGCATAGGACTAGTTCGCAAGCATCTTTGTAAATTATACTCAAATGCTCAACAAGTCACTCATTTACAAGTGACCTTGATATCCTATTCCAAAAAGAAAAAGTTGTATGCAAAAATTACAAGATACGACCTGCATGAAGTATGGTTGAATATTGATCAACACACAAAATAGAAAAAATGCTTCAGAAAAAAATAATATCAACACAGAGCACAACAACCTACATTTGTAGAAGAGACCAATCGTATGCTACAACATACAAAATTGATTTTATTGATAATTCAAAAATATAGAGTTGAATTACAATTTGGAATACATCACAAAGCTTCCAACAACTTTATATATAGTTGTGGAAGGATGTGCAAACTTGCATCACACAACAAGAAACAAAGTGATAAGGATTATGCAGACATATTAGATTTCATGTGTTTTGTTATGAACATAGAGCAGATAACAAACAAACAAAATTTTGTGCTAGATATTTATTAGCATAAAGGTGGTGCTTGGATGGTGAATAAAGGAAAAATTAGATTGCAAATGATTTATAAACTTGTAGTCTACGCCAAGTCAAGATCAAGATAAACATGAAACAGTTTCTATAGATACGATGAGAAGAAGTAGTGGAAGGGTCGGTTGTTGATGGGGTGCACCAAGTTAGTTTGCATAGTTAGAAAACCATACACAAAGGAGAAACTAACACTCTAACACTTCCCCCTTAATTTCAACTTTAAACTTTAGTAGAAAAACTATTGTTACATCGTACAAACCCCTATATTCTATCTATGAATTTTAAACAACTCCTTTCCCAAGGGTTTTGCAAACATATCTACAAATTTATCTTCTGATCTACAAAACTCTACATAAATTTCATTATTGTTTACCAATTCTTGAATGAAATGATACCTTGTAACAATATTGCTTACTTTTCTTATGGAAAACATGATTCCTTGATAATGCAATAGCATATTTTTTATCACAAAAAATATGAGTTGCATCTTCCTGTTCATGTAACATCTCAGCTAAAATTCTTCTCATCCACATAGTTTGACATGCTACTGATGTCACTGCAACATAATATGCCTCAACTGATGATAAAGTCACAATGGGATGCTTCTTTGATGCCCACGCTACTACACCCGATCCAAAACTAAACACATACCCTAATGTGCTCTTCCTATCATCAACACTTCTTGCAAAATCACTATCAGTATATCTAGTCATTTTAAAATCTAAATCTGATGTATATAGGATACCATAACTTTTTGTTCCAACAATATATCTTAAAATCCTTTTTCAAACTTTCTAATGGGTACTCTTCAGAGACTCCATAAATCTAGAAATTAAACTTACATCAAACATTATAGCTGGCCTTGTTTATGTCAAATATATGAGACTCCCTACCAATCTCTTATACAAGGTTAGATAAACACTTGATCCCTGATCCTCCTTACTAAGTTTTGTACCAGTTGCAATTGGTGTTACAACTGGCTTATAGTTCACCATCCTGAACCTTCTCAATATATCTTTTGCATACTTAGATTGACTAATAAAGATACCATCTTCAAATTGAGTTATTTCAATTCCAAGAAAATATTTCATCAGCCCTAAATTAATGATCTCAAACTTTGCTTTCTTGGCTATCTTAAAATCATCTATTGGGAGATCTCAAGTGAAAATCACATCACAAGAAAACTATCAAAATTTTACCATCCTAATTTACTTTTGTATAAAAATTTGGCTCACTTGGACACCTATTGAATCCTTTGTTGATCAAGTATTCATCAATCCTATTGTACCAAACTTTGGGTACTCGTTTCAATCCATATAATGCTTTCTTTAAGTTGTAGACTTTATCTTCTTGTCCATCAATTTCATATCCTGGAGGTTATTTCACATAAACCTCTTCTTTCAGAAATCCATTTAAAAATGCATACTTAACATCCATCTGATACACTTTCCATTTATTTTGTGCCGCTATAGCTAACACCATTCTCATTGTATCAAGTTTGGCTACAAGTGCAAAATTTTCATTATAATCAATGCCCAGATGTTGATTGAACCCTTGAGCTGCAAGTCTTTCTTTGTGCTTTTCAACTTTACCTTCAACATTTAACTTGTTCTTATAAACCCATTTAACACCTATACTATTTTTATCTTCAGGAAAATTTACAAGATCCCAAGTGTTATTTCTCTCTATATCATCAATCTCTTCATCCATAGCTTTTACCCAAACTTATTCTTCAATATCTTCTTCAAATTTTACAGGATCATATGCAATCAAAGAAAGATTTGAAACTTGATCTATCTCTTCATTTTTCTCATATAATTCTTTTAAGCTTCTACTCTTCTAACCTCTAATTCTATCCCTTAATGTAGCCAATGTGGGATTTGATTCATTACTTGCATCTGATCTTGATGTTTGTTGTCCACCATAACTTGATGCTTTTCCAAGTTCTTGAGTTTTGGGCATTCTGGTATGTTGTGAACTGGCTTCTAGTGATTTCCTTATAGGAGTACTTGTAGTAGGTGTATGTATATGTGGAATTGATTGTCCACCCTATATGGCCTACTCATCTCCATCATCATCTCCATGAGATAATATAGATCCCTCTACAACAAATTTATCTATGCTTCCATCCTAAGCCTCTTCTTCCTTGAACTCAACATCTTTGCTGATAATATACTTCTTGGTGATGGGATTATAGAGCCTATATGCCTTAGACTCCTCATCATATCCAATAAATATACATTTCTCACTTTTGTCATCTAAATTTCTTCTCATCTCTGTAGGTACATGTGCATGTGCTACACACCCAAAAATCCTCAAATGAGATACACTACACCACTCTTACCACTCCAAGCTTATTGGGGAACATGGTCCTTCACACTCTTAGTCGGACTCCTGTTCAAGATATAAAATGAACAAATAACAGCTTCTCCCCAATATTCATTTGATATATTTTTTTCCTTTAGCATACTTTAAGCCATGTTCATAATGGTTTGATTCTTCCTTTCAGCTACTCCATTCTGTTGTGGAGTAAAATGTGTAGTAAACTATCTCTTGATTCCATGATACTGAAAAAACTCCATGAAATCACTTAGCATATACTCACCTCCTCTATCTGATCTTAGAACTTTAATATATTTTCCACTTTCCATTTCAACCATGGCTTTAAAATTTTGAATACACCAAAAGATTCATACTTCTACTTCAGAAGATAAACCCGAGTCTTCTGACTATAATCATCAATAAAAGTCAAAAAATAAACATTACCAGCCAATGAAGGTGTTTGCATTGGTCCACACAAATATGTGTGTACAATCTCCAATGGAACCTTTTCCTTATACGAAACTTTAGAAAAAAATTTCTCTATGTGATGCTTTGCAAGTATGCAACTCTCACACAAGCTTTTCGGTTGTTGAATACTGGGAAACCCTCTACCATATGCTTCTTTTGTAGTAAATCTAGACCACCAAAATTTAAATGGCCATTATCTAGAATGCCATAACCAGGATTCATCTAAACTCTTAGTTTTATAGGCATTCAAAGCATTAGAAAACTTATTTCTCATTATAAGTGGAAATATCCTATTCTTTGTCATCTCCACCCTTGCTATCAATTGCTTACTTGGATACTAATCAATGATTGTACATACCTTGTTCTTGAAGAACACTTTGTACCTTTTCTCCATCAACTATCCAATGCTCAACAAATTGCATTTTAAACTAGGTACATAGTACACATCATCTATTTTCTTTCTTTCATCATTCTTGGTATACATGAAAATCACTCGTTTACCATTAGCACTCACCTTATTATCATTACCCAACTTTACTTCAGATTGAATAGTGGTGTCTAGATTGGAAAACAACTCTTTGTTTCTAGTCATGTGATTGTTGCACCCACTATCCAAAAACCAAACATCATTTGAACTTTCCTGGGTCACATTACAAGTCAGAAACATGATTTTTTTATTATCTTCAGATTCCTTAGTCATATGTCCAGACTACTTACCGGCATCTATTTGCTTCTTCTAGCACTTTTTAGAAAAATGACCATACTTTTAAACAATAATAACATTGTACATTAGACTTATCATACCTCTAGTTTCCTTGCTGCCAAGTTCTATTGTTACTCCCCCTTAAATTAGGAGAGTTATGTTGATATTTCTCCTTAGCTTTTGAATTAATTTTGTTGTCTCTTTGATCAAAAATTCTACCTCCACTTCCTTTGTTACCAGACCTTCCTCTTCATTTTCCTCTAGTAACATGTAGCTAAGGGGTATGTGCAGGATCATGATGGGCCAAAAAGTGGCAATATAATGGGTATGTGATTGACAACTAATTTTTCACCCAAAATTGATGAAACAAAAAGGGTTTTTAAAGGAGATTCTCAGCTTTCGACCGATATAAATTATACTTTATTTTGAATTTAATAAGTAATTATTATTCATTTTCTATTCAAATTATGACTAAAGTCCTGATTGATAGGCTGATTGAAAAACATCTATAGCTTTTAAACGGTATCAGATTTTTCAAATACAAAACATGTGTCACATTCTATGTTTGCATACTATAGTATTAAAAAAAGAAAATTTGAATTTCATGAAGTTTTGACCATGTTAAGGTGGTCAGACATACAAGTTTTTTATATTTTTTAAAAGTTGTAATAAAAAATTCATAATTAACTATTTATTTGGAAAAAAATTACAAAAAAATATGCATCACATTGGGGAATGAGTCTTCTACTTATATCTAAAATCTTATAAAAACAAGTTATCATTTTATTGTGGTTAGGGTGGTCAGACAAACATCTACTTCTTATTTTTTCCCTGAAATTTAAGTACCATTGCAATTGAAATTTCAAGTTTTCACCAAATAGATTTTTTTTTTTTTCAAACAAACCTAATAGTTTAGAAACTACATTTAATTTTCTACAGATTCTATTCCCACATATTTTTGAAATAATATAGATAACTTATTCAATTTTTCGTCAAGTTTCCTAAAGTCTCTGGATTTTTCTACGGGTATGTGCAAGATCATCATGGAAAAAACAAGCCCTTAAGTGGCAAAAATTTAGAAAATTCAGTGTTAGGCAACTTGAGTAAAAATTTGAATAAGTTATCTATATTATTTAAAAAATATGTAAGAATAGAATTTTTAGAAAATTGAATTTAGTTTATAAACTACTAGGTTTATTAAAAATAAATAAAATCTATTTGGTGAAAATTTGAAATTTCAATCTTGATGTACTTAAAGTTTAGGGAAAAATAAGAGTGAGTGACCACCCTAACCATAATAAAATGATATATATTTTTTATAAGATTTTATATAAAGTAGGGGACTCATGTCTAGTTGTGGGTATATTTTTTTGTAATTTTTTCAAGTAAATAATTAATTATGAATTTTTTATTACAACTTTTAAAAAATATAAAAATCGTAATAGGACCACCTTAACTTGGTGGAAACTTCATGAAATTTAATTTTTATATTTTAATCCTATAGTATGTGAAGCATAGAATGTGACGCATGTTTTGGTTAAAAAATGTGATACCATTTGAAGTTGTAGATGTTTTTCTATTAGCCTATCGATCAGGACTTTAGTCATAATTCTAATAGAAAATAAATAATAACTATTTATTAAATTCAAATTAAAGCATTATTTATATTGGTGGAAAGCTGAAAATATCCTCTAAAAACCCTTTTCATTTCATCAATTTTGGATTAAAAAAAAGTTGTCAGCCACATACCCTACAAATACCCATAATATTGCCACTTTTTGGCCCATCATGATCCTGCACATACCCTAATTTTTTTGCCACTTAAAAGCCTATTTTTTCAGTGATGATCCTACACATACCCTAAGTTTTGAAGGCATTCTCCAGTGGATTATCATCATATCTGGACATCCTAGATTCATGAGCAATCAAAGAACCAGTCAACCCATCAAAATTTGCATTTGACTAATGTCTTTAAACTCTTCAATATGTATAACCACAACTTCAAATTTCTTTGGGAAACTTCTAAGTACTTTTTCAATCACTCTCTTATCTGAGAGGTCATCTCCATATTGTCTCGGCTGATTAACAATGTTCATGACTTGAGTCATACAACTATCCACCTTGGATACACCCTAGTAACAAGTTTCAAGAGTGTCCCAAGCCTTCTTTGAAGACTCTACAGTTGATACTATATGAAATATGGATTCATTTAAGCCTTGATGAATAAGGCCAAGAGCTTTGTTATCTTTCTTTTTGTTCTCCTTTAATAGATTTCGCACTGCATTTTTTAGAACCATTTATGTTGCATGGTCAACTAGCTTTGAATATCCATCAATAGAAAATCCCCAAAGATCATGAGAACACAATAATGTTCTCATTCTAATAAACTAAGAATCATAATTCTTCTCAATCAGTATAGGAAACTTTGGCTGACCCAAACTATTGTTTGATGCCATCATAATGCAGATTCAAGATAGCTTCAATCTTCAAATGGAGGACAAAGATGCTTTCTAGCTCTTTCCCCAGCTATCTTCTACCTCTCTCATGGTCAATGGGCTTAACCTAGATCTGATACCAATTGAAGTATGGTTGAATATTGATCAACACACAAAAAATTCAAAATGCTTCAGACAAAAATATTATCAACATAGAGCACGACAACAACCTACATTTGTAGAAGAGACCAATTGTATCCTACAACATACAAAACTAATTTTATTGATAATTCAAAAATACAGAGTTGAATTACAATCTAGAACATATCACAAATCTTCCAATAGCTTTATATATAGCTATGGAAGGTTGTGCAAACTTGCACCACACAACAAGAAAAAAAGTGATAAGGATTATGCATAAAAATTAGATTTCATGTGATTTGTTATGAAGATAGCAGATAACAAACAAACAAATTTTTGTGGTATATCCTCTCTGATACGAGTGTGAACATAACAAAATATGCTCAATGTCTTATTGGAACAACATAATGCAAATAAATATAGAGGAAAACATAGTTGAAAACAACTGTATAACCATAACCGTCATAATCACTACGGAAGCAATTGAACAATGTAAAATTGTTATGCTAACAATACAGTGATGTGATATTGTTAGTGCCATTTAGCATTAATATTTTAGCAATAGTTGACAAGTGAATTGATTGGAAAGGTTATAAATATGACATGAAACCACTTTGATTGAACCAAGTGATGTATTGCAATTTTGCTTCAATATCATATGCTCATGCTCAACATTTATTATATGAGATTTACCACTTCAGCTTATATATTTTTTAATTATAAAATATTTTTGAAAAAGCTATATAGTGGCATATTCCTTAGGGTTGGGTTTATAAATCTATAAAAAAAAATCTTATATATTTTCCTTTATTCTATTAAAAATAATCTTCCTATAGAAAGTAAAAAAGTATTTAAAATTAATGTTTTACTCCATGACAATGTTCATAATTTTAATGAAAAAATTGAATTCCAATGCATACACAAATAATATGAATTACACTCATTCAATGTGTCTATAATTTTGTCAATTAAAAAATTTAATAAAAAAATTATAAAATATAAAGGTACTAGATGTTGGTCTTAAGGATTTAAATTTTCAAAATTAAAAAAAAAAATTAATATTTTTCTTAATATGGGTATGTGCAATATCATGATGGGCCAAAAAGTGGCAATATGATGGGTATGTGTAGGGTATGTGGCTAACAACTTTTCTTTTACCCAAAATTGATGAAATGAAAAGGGTTTTAAAGGAGATTCTCATCTTTCCACCACCAATATAAATTATTCTTTACTTTGAATTTAATAAATAATTAAATTATTCATTTTCTATTTGAATTATGACTAAAGTTTCGATTGATAGGCTGATTGAAAAACATCTATAGCTTTCAAATGGTATCACATTTCTTGAATCTGAAACATGTGTCACATTCTATAGGATTAAAAACAAAAATGATTTTCAAAAATTTTTAAAATTAAGATGGTCAGACATACGAGTTTTTATATTTTTAAAAATTTGCAATAAAAATTCATAATTAATTATTTAGTTGGAAAAAAATTACAAAAAAATATGCATCACATTGATACATGAGTCCTCTACTTATATATCTAAAATCTTATAGAAAAATATTATCATTTTATTGTGGTTAGGGTGGTTAGACAGACACCTACTTCTTATTTTTTCCCTAAAATTTAAGTACTAATACATTGAAATTTCAAATTTTCACCAAATAGATTTCTTTTTTTTAAATAAACCTAATAGTTTAGAAAATATATTCAATTTTCTATAGATTCTATTCTTACATATTTTTGAAATAATATAGATAACTTATTCAAATTTTTACGTTAGGTTGCCTAACTCTAATTTTTCTAAATTTTTCACTTAGGGGCCTATTTTTTCCATGATGATCTTGCACATACCCATATTATGTTTAAAAATAAATGACACTCAATACAAAACTAAAAAAATATATAAAAAACGTCATTATCAAATATGCTATATTTTTTAATGTTTGAAAGATTATAAATACAAACTCTACTATAAAAATGACACAAAGTCATTATTTTACATTGTCTTGTAATTTTTCTTAATTTATTTATTACCAAATGTGATATTTTTTTAGAAATTATTTTCAATGACACTGGACTACAAAAAATTAGATCTATAATGAACTATCATTGGAGATGAATGTACAACTCTAACATTATCATTAGCTACAATGGTAGTGAAACTTTTGATAGATAGAGAGTGGTACATGATGAAAAAAATGTTGTGGCCTATGATGTTTCCCATTAAACCCCTACAAAGATATAATAATTTGGGTCCTAGCTCTAAATAAAACATAATTATGCTAGTAAAATTTCCCATTTGTAGTTGTAAAGATCATTTCTGTAGATGTTTATAAAATGGCTCATTTGAAATTCATAAAATCTAACAATCCAAAATAATTGAGCTAAATGTCTCCCAATTGAGAAGGAATACAATAGCTTCTTCTAAATAATTTTATTTTACATTATTATCCATAAAAAAATATTAGGAAATTATTTTAAACTATATGGGTTAGTTAGCTTGTTCAAGACATCTTGTTGAGATAATCATATTGGTCTATATATATAAAAAATCAACATATATTCACCCAAAAGAAACACAATGTCTTTTATTTAGCAAATCCCAAGGTTGAAGCTACATTAGTTGACATCCAAATTTCTATTTCCTAAATCCAACGCTAATTAAACATACTAACTCAAAGTGTTCGCCATGTAGGTTGTGCCTAGTTAAGTGATACACTAGATCAATTATGTAATGGAGGTTTAGGAGAGTGTAATTTCCAACCTCACTATAATTAATCCAATTATCAGCGTTTAGATGATAAGTCTAGGAGCCCACAAATCCCTGAATATTGATTTTCTTAAATTTCACAAGATGAAGATGATAAATGGTTATAAATAATGAAATTTTACCTTCATGATAATTTAACTTAACGAGGGATGAAAATCGCCCTAAAGTGGAAATCTTTTGCTAAAACAAGAGTTGAATAAGAGTTGAATTTTAGTTAATGATTTGAAGCACTTGTAGAAGTAACATGATTATGCTTAAAAAATTAAATTTAGAGTTGAGTTTTTATTTTTTAAATGTGTGATTTATTTCAATACTTAAATGATTAAATTTAGTTTAGTTTAAAAGATGTATAATAGAAAATTTAGTTTCAATATTTTCTTAGGAAAAATGCATATCCACAGAAAAATAACATGAGGAATAGTGGGATCCCTTCCAAGGAGATCACTGAGGTGATGGAAGTGCATCAGAGAATTATTGATAGTGATATGGAGGTAGCTGATATTTTAAAGAATCTAGATAGTTACTATTTTTGCTCCTCTCTTTTGGTACCTATTTTTCTTTTGGTTTGCTACTTGTTGGTTTCTTGCTAATCTTTGTATGTTTTTCTTTTGATGCAGCTTCCTTTTTGTAAAGGGTTTCAAGGCCCCTTCAAAACCTATTTTACCTTTACTAAAAAACACAAGGAATAGTAAACATAAGGGTGGGTGCAAAAATATGGGGGACCAAAGAGGAGTCTTAAGTGGCCAATTTTTTTTCTAAAATTAGGAAAGACTAACCTTGGATGACAAAATAATGATAGTTACACTCAAAATTTAAAGATGCAACTAAAACAAGAGTCGTAGCTCTATAAATCTACTTTCTAAACTACTTTTTTTTTTAAAGGTAGAGATTAAGGGGTTCAAAAAGGTGGGCCAAAAAAATTGGTCCTTTTTTTTTTCAAAAAATATAACATAGTGTCTGGTGTGCCCCACCTAAAATGTTAATTTTCTTAGTATTTCAAAAATTAGTTCAATGAGAAATTAGCTAACACCATGTAGTTTATCCCTAATTTTTCTACTAATTTTTTAATGAATATATATATATATATTTTACTAATTTTTAAAGTGGACACATCCTGAAAAAATAGAATTTTGAACATGCCCCCCCTAAATTTTTTGAAAACATATCAAAAATAATCTTTTAAAATATGTATAGAATGGAGTCTAGTTTCTAAAAATGTAATTTATTTGAAATTTTGATCAACAGTTAAAAATAAAGTGAAAAATACCAAATATTGGTTTTTGACAAAAAAAAATACACTAACAAAAGAAATCAAAGATGAAAACCTTAACATACTCAAAACATGAAAAAAATACATGGTTATATAGCTAAGAGAGAGCTTAACATTACCATGGTGTTTTTTTGGCTTGAAATTGAAACATGTTCAAACTTGATGGGGAGCACACTAAAGATTATGCCAATTTTTTACAATTTGAAAAACCATGTCTTTGGATGTTAGAAAGTCACTCCAAGCCTTTGGGTTGGAAGCCCAAGAAAAATCCAAGCCAAAGGCTTGGAAATTTCCAAAGAAAGAAAAAATAAGAACGTGTTATAATGCACCCACATTATTTGAATGCTTTCACAAAACCTGAGTGTGTTATAATGTGCTTGTATTATGTGAATGCTTTCACAAAATACAAGCACATTATAACATGCTTGTGTTATGTTTTACATTGAAATTTTCTCTCTTTTTTCTTTCTCTTTCTCTTTCTCCTTTTTTGTCAGTGAAACTATATACATGAAATAAAAGCATAAGTTGACATTTACATATGGACATTTACTTTCTTATACTTTAAATAACTTATATTTTATATATAAAGTTTCAAGATGTTTGAGAGTGGTTTTGGATCTCTAGGAGTTATAATGCAAATCCTAGTTTTTGGAAGATCTTATAATTTTTTAGACTTAATCAAATTTTAGTAATAATGAGGTCAAATTCTAATAATCGATAGGTTGAATTATCTCTCTTTATCTATCTCACTCATTATTTATCCTTTATGCTCTACATCTCTCTATCTTACTATTTCCATCCCTTTATCTAACTCTCTCTCCCTTAAGCTCATGAACTACCTCTCTACCTGTCCATCCATCTTTCTCTTTCTCTCTCTCTCTCCCCTACCTCCTGCTCCCTCCCTCTTTATTTCTCCCTCTCCCCATATTTATCTCACCCTCTCCTTCCATCTCTACTCTCTATCTCGCCATTCTCTCTCTCTTCTCTCTACTTCTAGAGAGACGGAATGGTGATATAGAGAGTAGAGAGAGGAGATAGTGAGAGAGAGGGGGGGAGGTAGGGACAGAGAGAGGTGAAATAGATAGATATATATAGAGTGGTGAGATAGATAGTAGAGAGGGAAGGCATGTTAATAGGTCCAAGAAAACTAAGAGGGGGGATGAATCAGTTGTCACCAAATTTAAACTCAAAACTTCAATACTTATCAATTTCACAACTACACTATTATGTTATTAAGCATGAGCATGAAATGTAGAAAAAAAAAAGTAAAATCAACATACTGAACACCATATTTTACGTGGAAAACCCAATGAGGGAAAAACCACGATGAGGATTAACTCACAATATAAAGTAATAGGAAAACTGAATATATAAGGCCTACTTCCCTAAAAGGACTCACTATCTAGATGTAGAAGCTCACTACTTACAAGGAGGCTCACTGCCTACAAAAACATTTACAAAACAAAATTGGGCTTCATAGCCAAAATGAACTAAAAAGAGTGCACCTAACAAGTGTTGATGTAGTTTTGGTGATGCTCAATAGACTAACTTAACACACTTCAACATTTTTTATCTTCTTAACTTTCACATTCACTACTTCATCGATTACACCCCATCTTCAAAAAATATTCAACATATATATACTCGATCTATCCGCAAGCATCAATTAGGTCGACCTAATTGGATGCAATTCAAAAGATAACTGTCAGCTTCATACAAAGTTTCTCTGAATGTAATCCAAGTGTATAATACGCTACAATATACCAGCATGGACCAAAGATAGGTCGCACATATATCCATAGTACACGTTAAACTATTAACTAATTATTAGGTTGGCCATGATTAACCTAATACTGAAATGCAAATTCCAAAGCCGATGCCAATACACCAACCAATCATATGATCATACAAAAATACATACATACACACTTCAAGTGATCATAAGCCAATTTTCAAAATCTTAAACACCAATGATTACTAGAGGGAATATGCGGACCAAAATATCGGATCTACCACTAGAGGAAGTAAACCTATTCTACACACCGGTTCAGGGTACTAGACCAATCTGATACCATAAACAACATGGTGAAATCAATGAAAACATATAGACTGATCTTCTTCATTCTTCCAACAATCTCCCCCTTTGTCATTAATGGTAACTGTTGTCAATTCAGATTGCACCCGAACGCTTGAATAATTAAATTCAGCAATCTGTTGAAACATGGAATGATTCTCAGGCCTGTGGGTTGCCTAAAATTGAGAATCAATCTCCAGAGAGGGTTGGTTCCCTGATAAAAACTAATTGACTTGACTGGGAAAGAGGTAGAAAGACTAAGTCTGAATTCTAAACTATAAAACTGTTAATTTATGGTGATGCACCGAAGAATCCAACTTGCAGACTTAACTCACAAAACAGTTACTCACTATTTTTATTCGCACAACCAGATCTGGAAGTTTAAACACTTGAATATTTTAAACAAAGGTTATTAAAGAAACAATCACATAAGGGAAGTACAATTTCCACAACTAGACTGTTTGATTATTGATCAACACAATGTTTAACCAGTGGATTTAAACCTGGATGCATACAAAATTCACTAAGGAGACAGAAATATTTAAAGGTTTCAAAAATGCAACACAATAATTACTTCGATCAATCCCACATGACAAAGATGCTTGAAACTTGAAGGAAAATTCTAAAATACTGAAAATTGAAGGAATTCTCTGCAATAACACGATTTGAACCTGTAAAAAACACTGATGTATTAATCTGTAAATAAATGTTGAGTTACAAGATAGTCTTCTTTGCTGAAGGCAAAGGCAGAAAACAAGAACTAGATTGAAAAAGATAAACTTTTTCAATATATACAAAAAAGGCACTCCAAAGTACATGAATAGTAACTGAAAGTCATCAGAAAGTGAAAAGATGACAATTACAATGTGAAATCCGAGCACAAGTGAAAATCCCTAAAAAATGTGGCTCAAACTCATGCAAAAATGAGTGAACACCAACTCAAACTGGCGACCATAAAGCGTGTAACTGATATGCAACTCGAACTGGACTGAAAATCCCTGAAAAAATGGCTTAAAGCATGTAAAACTGCCTCGTTTTTACCAATCCGCCCATGCAACTCTAAAGTCCACCCTTTTCATTAAATTCTCAGTTGAGACTGATGTGTAACTGAAGTAAATAGTGATTTAGCTTTACATAACATCTTTATCCGCATTTTAAGATGATGAATTAATTAAATAATTTATAATGCATCATTTAATTAATTCATTTAAATTATTTAATGTGAATAAATATGAGGAATAAAGCTAAACTTGAAGGCACCTACAGTTTCAAATAATATAATTGGGAATATAACTAAATATTGATGTTTGCATTTTTTTAAAAAAATAGTTAAATTAATTAAATGATTTATATTTCATCATTTAATTAATTAACTTTACATTATATGAATGCAATACATTAACATTTAATAATAAATTCACATTTGGTACCGTACTTGGCATATTTTTTCCTTCGATGTTAAATTAAGTGGAAATTTTACCACTGGCCTAACATTACATAGCGACCACATCAAGATAGTAAAATTTTGGAAACAATGGGAAAATAAAACATAATCATTCTATTTTATTCTTAAAAGATCCCATTAAAAGTCACCAAGCCCGCATGTGAGTAGAGAAGGAAAGAAAATAAAAATGAAACCCTAATCACTTTGCAATTTTCACTATGCACTTCACTTTTGGCTGGAGTTGCGCTGCCATGGAGAGAACTTGGGGTTTCAAGTTCGACCTACACATCTTCTGGATATTTTCTGAGTGATCTCCATAGAAAAAGCTTGGTAATTTCTTCTTTATCACAAAATTGAGCATTTCCTTTTGTTTGGAGTGCGGCTATTCATACTCTGTTGATATCTATTCATATTTTGGCCGCCATTAGAGCTTGGTTCGAGCTTGATGTACATATCTATTGCACAGTTTGACCTATGAATCTTAAAGCTCACAAAGAGCTCAGCCATGGTAAGTTCTATCTTTTCCTTTATTTCTTTGTTGAATGGAAATTTTCTCCTGTATAAAATGAGTTGATAGATTAATTAAAATAAAACTCCAGGCCAAGAAATCTCTGTATGTTGTTCATCATTATTGGCCGTGGCTGTGAACTATCTTCATGTGGGTATTTGGATTTCACTGTATTTGCTATCTTCCTTTTGAAGATCTTGATGCATTGTTTTCTTTTAGAAAATATAATGCTCGCACGAAAATGTAACTATTTTGTGGATATTATGTGGTCTTAATAGCTGCCATGAAGGTTTTTCTCTATTCTGTAGCAGGTCATGGGCTTGTGCTCGTTATTCATTTGCATCTTTTCAGCTGGGTACCATTTACTCTTTTCCAGGTCGAGGGTTTTTCCTTTATTCTGTGCATCACTAAAAATTCTACATATGATCTCCACTCTTTCATGAATATTGCCTGAGCACAGCTTCTCCATTGCTATGTTATTAGTTTGAATACTATAAACGTTGATATAGTTCAAACTCTCTGTGGTGAAAGCTATTTTTATATCATTTACCTATAGACTGCTTTATGGCATGAATGTGAATACATGGATGCTACCATTTTTGATACAAGAAATGCCAGTTGTGAAAATGCTTCACTTTCCTCTTGAAAATTTCAACCACTGTCTGATATTGCTACCTCAACTGTGAATGAAGACACTGCACAGGTTCTGTAACACTTTAATTACCTTTGCACCTTGCTGTCATGCATTATTCACTATCATACATTCCCAATCCTTGTATATTGACATGGCTGCAACCTTGCATATTCCACTAGTAACTGCTTGAAGCGCCCCTTTACTCTTTTGATTCACATAATGCAATGTTAAAACAAAGGTTCCAACATATAGCACCAATAGCTATCTCTCCATATGAGTGTCACTGAGTTGAGAATATGTAATTGAAATAAGGCATTCAATTATGAAAGTGATGTATTTTACCCAGCTTTGGGCATTTTCTTTTTTGTAACTAATTGAGCTCAATAATCCTACGTGATTTTATTTCAAAACATTGGATCACGTCACAATGTTGAAATAAGGACTGCAAATGTTGTGCTTTTCATTTAATTTCAATAACGATGATGTGCTTGAAATGATGTACTCCATATATGCATTTTTTGAAAATACAGCTCATGTATCAGCATTGATGTTCCTGTAAGTCACTAAATTTAGCTCCTCCACACTGTTGTCTCCTTTTGGATCTATCATTCATTATCATGGATGTTATAATAGTAGTCTTATTTACTTTACTAATTCCATAGCAGCAATAGAATTCATGAATGCTCTTTATAAAATGCTCTCTTTTTTTTATGGAATACAAATTTGTTTCTTGTCATATCTTTATTTCTTTTGATCAGCTAAATCTTGCTGATGATTTGCATTGACTGCACAATATGAGAATGATGCTTTTCATTATGAGCATGTGCTGATTACTGTCATTTGGCTTTTTGAAACATGTATGCCCATCTACTTTTACCAGTTTTATATCAGGCATACTGTTCATGACTGTCCTTGACATTGTGACTCCATCGTTCCTTGTATAATGCTCCATACATTGTGGCTGCATTGTTCCTTACCAAGGCTGTCCACTTATTGCTAAATATTGCTAAATATTGTTGTTCATAGTTGTTGCTCTTAATGATTGCTGTTCTAGGTAATTGCTGCTCCATTGATATTTTGATGCCTCCTTGCATATACTCAAAGTTGGACTTTTGATTCAGCTGTAACCTTCATCATTCCCCATGACTGGAATGCATTTGTTACTTAACTCATAAGCTAAACTCATAAGCTGCCATTATATTATTCTTTCAAACACCAAGATTACTTTCAGCTTAAAATGGAGATGAAAAATAGCTCTGACATTGATGGTCCATACCTTGCAAAGGCTGTCTACTTCAAAAGTAGATTACTACATTTTGAAATTAATGTTGCTAAATACTTTAAAATCTCTTTGAAATAAGGCTACTTATTTGACTATTTCTTTATTTCAGTAGCTCTTTTGATGACTATTTTGACAAAATTAATGAACTCTCATATGTAACTTGAGAGTGTATTCTTTTGATATGCCGGGCTCAACCCTTGTGGGAGCTCGTTTTACTCCACATATCTGATGAAATGAACTTGAACATGATGACCTGTTCCTACACACTGAAACAAACATGTCAACAAAAAATAAGAAGCTGAAAGCTTCCATTGATTTACATTCCTTCTTCTTCTCTGATTCTTTGCAATTATCTAATGAATGCTCAGTTTAATGCAAATTACATTTCTGTCTGTAGCATAGGCGTAAGACAAAAAGTAATTCACCATTTCTTAGAGTATAACTCTAATACCATCTCCTTAATGATTTTGCAGGTACACAGAGCGATGAAGGCAAGGCTGCAACTGCTCAGAGGCACGACAGCTAGAAGCACCAACAAAGTGATTCATCATTATAGGCATTGATGAATTGCTTTTCTTTTTTACGCTTATGCTATTTTTAGCAGTGTAGTCTGTCCATTTAAATTTAGTATTCATCTCTTGATTGTCAGAAACAAACTCAGTTACTCTCGCGACTTGTGCGAGATTCAGCATTTCACAAAATGAATAAAAGTATCATTATGCAAATTTTCTTAATTTTCTATTTTAAACATTTGCACAATAAACTTATGACACATATGTAAGATGATCTCAATGACGATCAAGGAACACTTTATCAACAAAATATGAAAATTTCCTATACCTATAAATGATGAACTTCATTCAGCTCTACCTGGTTGAGCTTGTAGTGAAAAATAGGTAACAGTAACATGTGCAAAAGTATTCAAAAACTCTCCTCCAATCTCTCCCAACTTTCCAAATCCCTCCCCCTTTGACATCAATGGCAAAGGGAAACCAAAAATATGTAAACATGGTGACATTCAAAATTGCGAAAAAAGATTCCAATTCTTCCAAAAGATTCCATCCATCCAAAAAATTTCAAACATTTAACCTTTCTAAAACAATTCAATTTTTCTTTATCTTATTCAGTTTCCCTCTTTCTCTTTCTTTTCATTTTTCCAAAACAAACAAAAAAACATAAATTGAACATTCAAAATTCAAGTAAAAATGACACTCTTCACCTAAAACACCTTCTTGTATCTTTCTTTGATAACTGAATATAACTTATTCCAATTAAATATAGCTAAATCCATTCTCATCCACATGCTTTCTAATAGGGCCAACAATGTGAAAGAAGATGACCAATCTGTAGATGAGCACTATTTTTCACAATCTTTTGCATCAGTAAGTATTCTAGAAAGATGGTTTAATCAGACCTCAGCAATCTCCTTAAGGAGCCAAAAAAATTTCACCACATCATCTCTTTGTCTCTACACAATAATCGGCTCAGCTTGCAAGTCCCCAAATCTCAGCCTTTGTTTCCCTTCTTTGTCTTCAAAGATATCTAAGTTCCTTATGATGTGTTTACCTCAGATTCAATTACTTCAATCCTACTTCTAAAATTGTTTACTGTAGCAAGCCACCGGAGATAGTATTTGTAGATATTTGACATTTCTTTTATACATTTCTTCATTTCCATGATAATTTTAGATAATCTTTGCTTAGATTTAGTACATCACTTTTCAACCAAGGCTTCCTATTAAATGTCCAAGATACTCAGAGGGGGGTGAATCAATATCTTCTTAAATTTTATGATTAGATACCATCCAAAAATTTCAATACGTACAACATCAAAGATAGTTAAAATCATTAACAAAACATGAAATCAGAGAGCACATGAACACTAGGATTTTTATGTGGAAAACCCAAAATGGGAAAAACCACAGTGACTATTAGCTCACAATATAGTATAACCAGTTATAAAATATTATAAAATGGATGGCTCATTTCTAGGACTCACTATCTAGAAACAAAGGCTCACTGCCTACAAAATTGCAATGACAGAAAATGGCTTACAACCATAAAATGAACTAATGGAGTAGACCTTGTGAGTGCAGATTCAGTTTTGATGTGGCTCAGTAAATTGACTTAACACACTTCATCATATTTTATCTTCTTTACATTCACATTCACATCACCCAAAATTCACACCTTCAAACTTCAAAGATTATCCAATATATACCTGATCTCTCTGAAAGCATCAATTAGGTCAGCCTAATTAGATGCACTTCTTATTTACAAAAAAATACCATTTGTCGACTTCAAGCATTCACAAAATATTTCAAGAAGATAATTCAAACCTCCAACATGCTACATTATGTCAAAAAAGACCTAAAAGAGGTTGCAGATACATCCGCATAACAAAAATATTTTATCATTACATGATGCACTCATTAGGTTGGCTAGGGATAGACCTATTAGCACAAAATGCAAACACCAATGTAATACTAATACACCATACGAGCAAATAGATACTGAGATCTTGAATGTACATGCTCCCAACATCTACAAACCATTCCCCAAAACCACCAACAACAAAAATTACCAACAAACAAATGTAGACTAAAATACCAAACTAGAATACCAAAATAACTTCAGTCTTGATCTTGCAGTTGCAACTCATATATTATGGTGACAACAATGACAACACAAAGTAACAAAATGAGATGTTCTTGATTTTTCCAACAATCTCCCCCTTTTTCATTGATGGCAACATGTGCCAAAAATCAAAAAGAATATTTACAAAATTCCTTATTTATAGTACTTCTCCCCCTAACACCATTTCACCATTCTTCACTCCCTCTTTGACATCAAGGACAAAGGGTGTCCCAAAAAAAACTAAAAAACATTAAAGCAAAGAAAACAAAGAAACATGTATCAACCAGAAGATGATGAGCCTTGAAGCTCCTTAAGAATACCTTGCCATATTGCTTTTCCATTCTCCCAACTATCCTTAGCAGCAATCAAAATCCTATTTAGAGACTCCAACTCAATCAGAATTTCTTCTACACCATCTGAAGTATTAGGAGTCAGATTTATCTTTTCAAGCTTTTTTATATAATCCAGAGCCTTTCCAACCAGTGTAAATTCAACTCTCACAATGTCACTCAACTAGTCAAATTTCCTGATAATTTCTTCCTTCTGCTTCTACAAAAAAAAAGAAATTTTATTTATGTGCAGAGATTGCATTCCAGGATGAGTTGTCTCTATCTTTAGATAGATTGTAAGTACCAAACACAATTGATAGTTGAGACTCAATGGAATCCATAGAAACCTTAATTTTTTGAGTGGCATCCAGCCACTTTAAGAAATAGGAAAGAATAGCATTAGCCTCAGACTCACAAACCTTCATGGCTTCCAGGTTCTTTTCAACTTTAGAATGTGCAAGCACATATTTGTCATATAGAGCCAATAACCTTCTCTCTTCCAATTTCTCCTCAACCTCTTGTGTTTCCTTTTCATTGAGCCTAGAGGTATACTCCTTGAGAGAATCTAACAACAATCTCATATTTTCAATAGGGGTGAGAGATGTATCAATGGATGCACCAAGTATGACTTACTACAATTCCTTTAGGGCATCGTCCACAAGTTATGTTCCTCTTTGATGTGCTTCCAAAATTTCCTTCCTACTTGATTCTTGCATAGCATCTCCCAACATTACTTTATGTATTAGAGACATCTTCTTCATGTCCACCAATCCTTTAATCAAAGGAATTTGTAAAAGCTCCTGGGGAATAATCGGCTGAAATCTAATTTGCTTGGAAAGAAATCCTTTCAAAACATCATTACCAGAGGATGATTCTCTGGGAGTCTTAAGGTATTTCACAAATTTCCTTACACTTTCTTCAGTTTTCCCTTTAGTGTCTTCATTTTTCTTTTCTTCCTTTCTCTCTTCCTTTTTTTCCTCTTCCTTCTTTTCTTCTTCCATTTCCTCTCCTTCCTCTTCTTTCTTCTCTTCTTCCTTTCCTTCATCTTTATCTTTATCATTATCTTTGTCATTATTGTCCTCTTCCTCATTTCCATCCTTTTCATTTTTATTCTATTCTTCCTCAGGGTTGTCTTTTCCTTCTTCTTCACCATTGCCTTGAACATTGTTCCCTTCTACTTTAGTGTGCTCCAGAGGAGCATCATTATGCATTCTAGTCTCAAATTCTCCTTCATTCTGCTCATTATTTTCATCACCAACATTAATTTCAACATCAAAATTTCAAGAAATGTCTTCATTACCTGTATCAAGAGGAGTATTTTCCTCAGTATTATCAATAGCAACAACATTTTCATCAGTCTTCAGCATACCATATTTTTCTACAGTTTCATGGATTACCTTTACTGTTTACTTTCTTAGTTTCTTTATCAAATTATTTTCTTGTCATCAACATATTCACCCTACTCTTCATCCGAAACATTTCAACTAAGATCTTCTTCAGAGATTTCAGATCATCAGGGGTCAAGGAAGACCCAATCTTATTACATCTTACATTTCTGATTTTCTCTTCAAATAAAATAGCCTCATATTTCCTTTTCATCAGATCATCCCACATACTTTCAAGTACACCTTTTCTTATGTCATCCCACTTGACGTCTAAAACAATAACATATTCAATGACAGCTAAAAGCAGAGTTTTCTTGTCTTCCTCTCCAACCTTATCATAGTATTTAGTTGTGGGTTGAAGTATGTTCTCAAAATTTAGCAAGGAATTAAGAGTTGGCTCTAGTTTATATCGAGGGCTAGAACTTACCAGAATGTCCTTTTCATTTCTTTGGTCCTTAGAGGCCTCACCAGCTACCTTAGCCTTCTTTGATTCTGGCTTGGTGTGCACATACATACCAAACTCTTGCTCTTCTTCACCATCAAAAGATGATAAAATATGTACTCTTTTGGAACCAATAGCTTCTATAGATGCACCTTCATCACAGGGAAAACCTCTTTTTCTTCTCACTAGCTTTGCTTTAGGATCTTCATCATCATCTTGATCATCTGTAAGACTCAAATTTGTCTCCCTTGATGCTTTCTCTTTTCTTCCCAATTTTGCAGGAACTACTAGAGTTTCCTTCCTCTTCCCAGATCTTGTAGTCGATTTGGAGGAAATAGGACCTTTACCTTTATCAACCACACTAGGATCAATCTTAGTTGTAGGGGTTGCAGAGGGTTTTGCAAAGGTATTCCTTCTTAATCTCCTTGGGCCAGATGATTCTACCTCCAATCATTCTCCCCAATCCCTTCCAAGGGCAATCTCCTCATTAGTGAATCCAACATCTTTAAGTGTTTTCTCTACTTCCTAATTTTAGGCTTCTACTGCTCCATATGAATATCCATAGATTTTTTTGCATATGTCCCAATTATGGGTTCATTGGAGTCCTTTGGATTCTTCAACAATAATTGCACATATCCTTTAGCTTCATCTTCTATCACCTCATATCCCAGAGGTTGAATCCATATAGTTCAAGGTTCTATAGCTACAATCATGCATTCATTAGATGAGACATGGAATATGATTTCATCCTTGTACTTCTCAATAATCTTTCTTGAGATCCTCTCTCTTTCATTCATGTTTCTTTTAAATATGGCAAATAGTGTTCTCAGTGCATTATCTTGAGCATCCAAATTTCCCAGACTATGCATATAATCAAAAATTTGATGTCCTATAGGTCTGGATGAGTCCCAATCTACTTCTTCACTCTTTCCTGAAAGTCTCTTCATGAAATAAAACAATAAGCATATGATAAAAGAACGAAACTTGAAGGCATACTTCCTTTCCTTTGTTGACTTCAGGTTCTCTAGCAACTGTATCTAAAGAAGCTCACAAAGATCATAATCAACACCATTCTCAACCATATCAAAACCAGTATAGATTATTGTGGCTGAAACATAATTCTCTCTATTTGTGAAATATATTTTGTGTCCAGTCATCATGGTTGCATACTTCATAGCAAGGTTAATAATGGTTTTCATTGCTAGGGCTCTTTTTTCATATGCAGCTCCTATGAGTTCCATTACTACCTCATTCTTCATAGATATTAACACAGGTATTGTACCTTTATCGCAAAGCCCTGTTACAACCCTAATCACTTCCTTTTTTATCAAGTGCGAGTGGTCAGTCTAGAGAAATTTTTCATGAATTCTGCTTAGGACTAGTTTAACATATTTTTCATCGCAGCTGAAATTGGGAAAATTATTTCATTTATCCAAGCTTTTCTCAATCACATTTGAGTACTTAGGTTTTACCAAGAATTCATCATCAGTAAGAACTTTTTTCCAAATATCAATCAATTTAGATTGATCATATTCCTCATAATTCACATGAATATACATCCTTATATCTTCAGCCGACATTATTCCATATGGAATTGACGAAAATGCACCCGAGTGGTCATCTTCAAAAAAATTGATAAATATTTTATGTAAGAGGGCCTCATCCTCTCTGACACTTTCAAAATAATAGGATTTTCCATTCTACCAATTCTGAACTCAAACACCTTGAACCAAGCAAAAACACAACTCAGGGGATAAAAGTACCTTTTCTACATGACAAATGACAACTAGGGTTTCCATAGCTCTGTTGGGTGAAAATTATGTAATCAGCTTTTCGATAGATTACACAACTTGGACTTCAGCCATAGCTATGTGAGATGTGAATCTCTCCTCTCGTAAAGGGGAGGCACCCTTCTTACTGCTAACAGAAGTGATAGTAAAACAAACAAGTAATTACAAAATGTACACAAAACTTACGGAGTGGGGGGGTGTGTTACATTCATCCTTCTCTCTTTTTTCAGAGAAGATGTTTACAATGCTTCACTGTTGGAAGTTCACAATTCTTGATAACCTTAAACTAACAATTAGCAGTAATACCAATATCTCTATCTCGTCAAAGTGAAGCGTAGAGATACCAAAAGTGATTAATAATAAACAAATAAAGTAAAAAGGGAAAGCTCACGAAGGCACAAAGTCATTCCGTAGCTTTATCAATGTTGGATCTATGCAGACGTACTGTTTATTATGTTAGAAGTACAAAGTCTTCTTAGACACAGCAATTCCTTGAACAACATGAATGATTACAAGCACAAAGTCTTGTAGATCATCCAACAAAAGTATCAAAGAGCACGAATGATTACAAGCGCAAAGTCTTGTAGATCTTTCGACAAAAGTATCCAAGAGTATGAATAATTACAAGCACAAATTCTTGTAGATCATTCAACCAAAATATGCAAGAACATGAACAATTACAAGCACAAAGTCTTGTAGATCATTCAACCAAATGATAAACAGAAATACAAATGCAAATCTAAATAATAAATGTAACACAAAGTTTACATAAACTACTTAGATTCCTTTAGATTCTTCAAGCTAATCACCACCAAATAAGATCAACTCACAAAAGTATCAAATCCAATGCAAAGTTTGGCTTGCAATCCTCTTCTTTATTGATCAAATTCCATTCACAAAGCATGAACACAAAGTTTCACAAATTTGCTTCAAAAAGGGCAGCACTTCGTTGCAAAACACTAAAGAATAATTTACAATGAAAATCCCTCACATTATATAGAAAGAGGGATGAGCAAAATTAGGAAAGAGATTGAGAAAATCAGGGAAAGTTAGGTGAGCAATTTTAGAGATCTCACCTAACTTTGACCAAAGTCAAAGTATAATTTGTTTTCAAAATATTACATCTTTGGACTTGGTGAAATTACAATTTACAAAAAGACATTTGAAAATGTTGAGAAATATTACAAGATGCATAATGGGATGCACCGGAAATGTCTAACACTGGAGAATAGGGGGCTGCTTCATGTTTCTTTGCATTGGGCGCGGAAGTCTTCAAATTTCCTCCTAGTCTCCTGCACGAACTTCTCATCTGGACCAACGGTGTAATCCACAATGGTGTGAATTCTCGTGATCAATCTCATGGCAGATGAGTGAACCTTCTTGCACCTGTCAAGATGTGTCTTCAGGTTGTCCAATGTGAGCCTTGTATCACAAATGATGTTCAGTGAAGCTTCTGAGAATTCTGAACTGTCAATCAAATTCATGATGGCTTCCTTGAAGATCTGGGATATTTCTGTGGCCGGAAGGAAGATACGATTTTCCTCAAGAAGTTGACCAAGCAACTCTTTGATACCTTTTTCAAGAATGGCACGATGCCCATTGACATCTTCCTGTACTTGGTGAAGATCTTTTGTAAGAGATTGAACCACTTGAATTCTATGTTTCAAGGATTCTCTTACCTCAATGAACTTTTCTTTCTCAGGAATTACCCCAACCTCCACCAATTTGCTGAGCTTTACCTGTTTCATTTCCCACCATGACAACAGGCATTTTTCCATGTCTCTATGCTCCTGGGAAAGTACACTTTTTTCTTTATCAAGCTCTGTTGTGAGCTTGGCCAACAAGGTAGTTTTCTCATCCACAACCATTATAATCGGAAATCCATGTTCAATGATCTTCTCAACAAAATCATACAACACTCTGCCTTTGGAGGTGAATTTCTCAACTTTCTTGACAGCTGGGTCTTCAATATTTACCACTGTCAGTGGTTGTGCATTACTTGGAGAACCTTCAAGTCTCTTTACAATAGTGGCATAATGCTCTGCCCTCTGTTTGTACATGTTACGAGCTTGCTCTACTTTATCCAGCCTTCCAGCCAAGATATCCAAAGTGACTTGCACATCGGCTTTTGCACTTTCATTGGTAACCTTACCAAGTTGGACCTTTGTTACCGTGTAGTCTTCCATATTGACATCACCTTCTTCATTTGGTGGTATGCCAATTTTAGCATACTTGTGGCTAGACTTATCAACGTTTAGCCTTGAGTATACCTTTGCCTTTTTCTTCCCTTTGGCTTTTGGAAGAACTATCTCTTCGAGGTCGAGCTCCTCTGAAGAAATCATTTGCTTTTTACGCTTCAACACTTGAGATATTAGCCAAGGAGGAAGAAAAGAAGTGTGAACTTCTAGATTTACTGTCAATTCAGTTGCCATTGCTACTTCTGAAGTTATTGTCACATCTGAACTTACCATAGGTATCGTGACAATTGGAGAAGTGTCTATCATCATTGCTCCTATAGTTGACACATTGAGCTGATCATGCATTGACTCATTCATGAAATGATTGAATTCATTTTCAGAAGTGATATCATACATTGGCGAAGACAAACTAGGAATAGATGATGGAGGGCTTGACAGTATATCAACTGTATGGATGCTTGTCACTGAAGGAGTATCAAGCTGGGTTGATGCTACAGGGATAGGGGATATCTCGGTTGTAGGAATGCATGTGGTAGGAATAGGTGACGAGGGAACAGGAGGTGGAGGAGTTCTTGAATCTAGAGGGGTATGAGGAACATTTGAAGTCACAGGCGATGATGTTCTTGGAATTTCCTCAACTACATTCTTAGGAGGAGAAGTAGTTCTTTCTTGATCATGCTCGGGTTCCTGTTGATCACCCTCTTGTTTCTCCGATTCTGATTCACCTTCAAAATCACCTTCAGATCCTTCTTCAGAATCTTCATTAGACTCTTGCCCGCTTTCAAAAACCTCTTTGGCATCGGAGTCTGTTTCTGCTGAATCTTCATCTTCAGCAGATTGGTCACTTGAAGTTTCTTCTTCATCGAAATCTATCTCCTCTAGATTAGACTTTTTACCTTTAGAGCGAGAGGGATTAGATTCTATGTTTTCTGTCTCTCAGACAGCCAACAGTGAACTTGATCCTAGGACCTCTTTGTGAAGAAGTGGGAATGGCCGCCGATTTATTTTTGTCGCGGAGTTCTTGCTGTTGGCGAGCTTCTGCTTCGGATTCCTCTCCTTTTGAATCTGTTCTGAATCTTTTCATTGCATAACAATGTTTATGTAACCATTCTTCTGTGTTGGCTAGGATTGGCCTCAACCTTTCTCTCATGCTGGTAACTTCTTTCCTAAACCATTGTATTGCAGTTAACAGCCTTTTAGCAATGCCTTGCTCATCATAGACAACATTCATGATATCACCTAGATCTTCAAAATCCTCTAGTAGGTCAGCAATACCAAGATCTCTGATTTGTTGAACTGTCAACCTGCAATAGTCCATTTTATGAATGGCTTCTTCATCTCTGCAATCTGCCCAGATGTCCTCAAAACGATACCTGTGTTGGTGGCCCTTTTGCAACTTTTTTCTAACATCTCGGTAGTCGAAATCAAACCTATACCTGTAGGTTTTGATGGTCATGATCTGCATTTCAGCATAGACAGACTTAGCTTTTTGTGCAGTTTGGATAGTATATCGGCCGATGGTCACTGGGAACTTGAACCCACGCTTGTGGTTGCTTCTTCATTCTTTTTGCACTGACATCAACTGTCTGCATGTTTCCATGAGAACCCACTTATCCGAAGGATAACGTGGTAGCATGTAGGGACAACCAATGTAGCAGCCTACTCTCAAGTAAGTAAACATTGGGAATTAGAGAAATATACATCCAACTTTACTTACCACCTTATAAGCCTCATCAGATACTCTTCTTCTTTCCAAAGCTGGATCAAAATTGAAGAGTAAAGGCACAAAGAAAGCATCAGTGACCCATATGAAGTGATGAAAACTTTCCTTTAGCTCCAATTGATAGAAATATCTATACACAGGAACCATCATCCGATTCCCTTTTGTAGATAGACCTGGGAATTTTCTCATTACGGCTGCCACGTACACCAGGTAAGAAGTCATGTAGAACTTCAATTTAGAAGGAGCATTGATCAACTGCTCATGTATGTCATCACTGATTTGTTTGCCCCAGTCAATATGCACCTTCTACCTTCTAATGATCCTGATGTATTCATACATCCAATCATGAAAAGTGGATGATTCTAGCAAGCCTTTCACCCTGCTTAGAAATGTGATCATATCCTTGATGTCATCTTTGAAGTCACTTCTCAAGAGTCCTTTCGGCCATCTGGAAACAGATGATCTAGGCTTCTTTAACCATTGAGTGTTTATCAACTGTTTAGCTTTATTGGGATCAGCATCGAAGATCCCTTGTGCTTTTGATATAGAGATGTTAATGTATTTCTCCATATGAGGGACCTTGAAGACAATATCAAAGAAATCAGGGTTGAGTCTCAGAATCTCGTGCCCGGAAGAATCGATCACACTCCTGCTTTCTCTGATGTAATGAGACACAACTTGAAGAACAAACTCGATATTGTGCGCAGCTATAGGGAACATCGCCACCAAATGGAGGTTGTTGTGTACGATCGCTCTCATTGAATCAGGAAGAGGCTTTGTCTTGGTTAGCTTTGTGAAGTCAACCAAGTCTTGATGACCAACCTCTGTGTCTTTTATCTCTTCGACTTTGGAAAGCACTATAGTCGGTGGATAGACACCTTGATATTTGTACTTCATCTTGCCTTTTTCTTTTGAAGAAGAAGGAGGCTTAGTAGTAGTCAGCAAAAAGAACTGGAACTCTGATCACTCTTGACTTGACGATCTTTGAAAATAGACTGCAATCCATTTAGCCAGAACAAACATTAATTGTTAGGAAACATGGGAAAGCGCAAAATGAGCACAAGGATGGGAAAGCATGGAGCGGATGATGAGGCATGCAAAACGATGCACAAAGGTAGAAAAATGAGGCTCAAGAATGCACTGGTCAAAAATGAAGCTCATTTGGGAAGGATTAGAGAAATCTTGGAAAATGTGTAAGGGCACCAAAATTCAGCACCCTTACATCTCTGGAAAATGACTTTTGATGCAAGGGCGCTAAATTTTAGCACCCTTACATTTTTCAGTGTTAGGAAAATTTTCAAGCTCAAATATGTTATAGCGCTAAAATTCAATGCTTCAGCATTTTTGGGCTTTTTTCAAAAGCAGATGTAGGGATGTATGGTGATGGCGCTCGTGCTTGGTAAAGAAATGTTTGTAACATGAAAGCTTTGAAGAAAATTTTATTCTCCTTTGGATGCAACTCATTATCATTATCAACGCATTGAATTGCTAAAGAAACCTTCAAACAGAAACCCTCTTTGGGATCTCAAAGTTCGCATCAATACGAATGGAGAGAGCGACATGAATAACGTGATTGACAATAACAAAAATGTTAGAAAGAAAGGCGAGGCAGAGAATGGAATGAAAACGAAACACAAGAATTTGCATTATGTAAAGATAAGATGAAATGCACGAATGAAGAACACGCAAAGAGAGAGATATGCGAAATGGAGAAAAGCGCGGATGAAAAGAAAACAAAAACATGTAGAAGTAAAAATGCAAATGGAGAGAAGGAATGCGCGTAGGGTAAAACAAATACAGAGCTAAAATCTCATATGAAGAACATAGAACATATAAAAAAGAAAGAAGAAGACAAAGCAAATGACTTACCCGAACCAAAATGTGAAGAGTGCTAAAGGAGAAGGCGAAATTCTCAAAAACGTGATTTTGCAGTTGAAAAGCACTTCGCCCAGCAAGAAGAAGAAAAGAAAAAAGCTCATAATAATGAAAAATGGTGAATTAAAAGACCTTTAAGTGAAAAGGAAAATCAAAAACCTAACTCAAGTCGAGCAATAAATTTAGGCACGAAAAGTGGCACGATTGACGAAAAACGCGAAAACATGAAGAAATGTGCCAAAGCCATGAAAAAGTTTAAGTGGCGAAGAAAAATGTAATGGCGCTAAAATTTAGCGCTATTGCATTTTTCTTGGAAATTTCACTGCATGCAAGGGCGCTAAATTTTAGCGCCCTTGCATTTTCTAGACTTAGCCAATTTTGGCTTCAGGGCAGGAGTGCACTTTTTTAGTGCCACTGCATTTTTCGTAATTCACTAAGTATGAACAGTGAAACTTCACAAAAGATCTCGTTTCGAAGGTCTTCACGAGGCAAACATGGGGGAATGCTTGAATTGACTATTCGAGACTTAGGAATGCATTTTGAGGTGGCTTGAAAATCACTTTGTTATGCATGCTTGAACTTCACGAATCCTAGGAAACAAACAAGTTTCGTAGGGGGTTATCCATGGAACGAGCGCTGCTAGATTCCATGATAACAGCTAGCTCCTACTGGGGATCTTCCTTTGGTTGTTCTTTTGAAAAGAACGAAGGGAGAAGAAATCCAGATTTCAAGGGACTTTATCCATCCATTGGGCTTGGAGTTAGGTGATGACTACGACAGAAACAAAAATGTAAAGACTCGAAAGGACTTAAAAATATAAAGTATTTACATACCAACGCCAACTTCTTTACTGCGTAAAGTTCTTGAGATATTTCCCACTGTGAGGAAGGGAAAATGGCATTCCATCTCCACATGCTAACAAGAAACTATTTTCACCATGCAACTGATGTATTTGGAAAGGTCCTGTCCATAGTGAGTCAAATTTCCTGTGCATACCTTTTGGTTCTCTTTGTTTGTCCCACAAGAGAACGAGATCACCAATTTGAAATTCTCGAGACTTAGCCTTTTTGTCAAACAACTTCTTCACTTGATCCTGGTGTTCCGCAATGCGGTCAGCCACTTGAACCCGATTCTCTTCCAATTCAGAGAGATACATGATGCGCTTGTCGACAAAATTATCAAACGTCTCATCCTCAATGGCCTTAGCCAACTTGAGGGCTAGTAGTTCCAAGGTTATAGGGATCTCGGCATTCAGCCTGTACAAGAGTTGAAAAGGAGACATGCCGATTTCTCATTTAGGAGTTATTTTGTCTGCCCACAAAGCATCAAACAAAGCCTTGTGCCACAAACGTTGATTCTCGTCCACCAGCTTGCGGATTATAGTTACCAGATTCTTGTTACTAGATTATGCTTGACCATTACCTTGCAGATAATAGTCGGAAGAATGTGACAAGGTTATACTGTGTTTGAAACAAAACTCCGTGATCTCGCTTGATGAGAAAGCAGAAGCATTGTCCACAACAATCTTGTTCGGCACACCAAACCTAGAAATAATATTTTCTTTTAAGAAACTACACACTACATCTGAAGTAACACACTTGGTAGGTATTGCTTCCACCCATTTGGTGAAATAATCCATAGCAGTTAAATTGTAGATATGTCCAGCACTTGACGATGGATTAACTGCACCTATGAAATCAATGCCCCATTGCTAGAAAGGTTCATCAATCACAACAGGTTTTAATGGAAAAGATGCCAACCTAGGACGGCCGACAAATTGTTGGCACAATTCACACTTACGCACCTAAGAGTACGTGTCCTGAAAAAGTGTGGGCCAGTAATACTTCGCTCTCAAGATTTTGTGAGCAGTTACTGGAACTGAGAAATGCCCACCACATGCCAAATCATGATAAGATTTCAGCAACTTTTTTTGTTGTTCTTTATCAACACACTTGAGAAATGTCTCGTCCATTGCACGCTTATACAAGCCGCTATCCCACAAGATGAAACTAGCTGACTTCAACTTGACGGTCCTTTTTTCTCTCAGAGTTAAGTGATTAGGACATTCTCCGTATGTCAGGAAGTGAGCGATGTTGGAATACCATTCATCAGTGGTGCTAACAAATAGTACCATTGGAAGTGTACTGGGATCGACCAAGAAGTTTACCTTCTGTCACCCCAAAAGTTGACTTTTTGGGATTGAGGGAAATGTCATGCTGACGGAATCTCTCTAGAGTTTGACTAAAGTGGTAGAAATGCTCATGACGTTGCTTAGAGAAAACCGTAAGATCATCAAGGCACACCACAATGAACTTGCCTATCACATCACAAAAAGCGAGATCCATGGCACGTTGGAATGTAGTGCCAGCGTTGATCAAACGAAATGGCATCCTGTGATACGCAAAGGTTCCCCATGGTGTTGTGAAAGCGGTTTTGTGTTGATCGCTTGAATTAACTTCAATTTGATTATAACCAGAAAACCCGTCTAGCATAGAGAGCATCTCGGATCTAGTTACATTTTGTAGAACTTGATCCATCACTGGAAGTGGATAATTATCTTTGAGAGACAATTGATTTAAATTTATGAAATCTACACAAATGCGGATTTCACCATTCTTCTTACGAACGGGGACGATATTGGCTATCCATGTAGAATGGTGGATAGGGAATATTATCCGTGCGTTCAACATCTTTTGAACTTCCACCAAAATCGTTTCAGAGACTTGGGATTGTACTGCCTCTGCTTTTTTTTATAAGGCAATGCTCCAACCTTGAGAGGAATATCATGTTGCACTTCCTTAGGCCAAAATGATTTTAGATCATCATATGAATATGCCAAGATGTCAATGTACTCCTGCAGTAGTTGAGCAAACTGTCTTTTTTCTTCGGTCATGCAACATTTGCCAATGTTGACCATCTTAGGGTTGGCTTCAGTTCCTAAATTAATCTGTTCCACTTCATTTGATGAGTTAGAATCTGAGAGTTGCTTCTTCACGTGGTGATCATGCTTATCAAAAAGCTTTTCCAAGGATACCAATCCTCTAGGGATCTTATTCCCTTTGAGCTGTAGATATTCCTTTCCTATAACAGGATCTATACTAGACAAGGATTCTCGAAGCGGAGAATCACTGCCCTCAAAGTACAACTCATCAAAATTCTCTGCTTTCTCAAGAAAGGTGATAATTTGATGGTCGTCATTGAAAATCTACCAGTTCTTTGAATTTTTAGGTACACTTGGGCGAAAAACCAACTCTATGGTGTAAGTAGAACCTTGAAAGTCTTTGTGTGGCACCAAGAGCATGGCAGAGATCATGAGGGAATCAGCTCTAGTATTGTATTCTCTAGGAACAACAGAGATATCAAAAGCTTCGAATTCCTCAATGGAATCCCATACTAGATTATGATAATGCCTGAGTCTCTCATTCTTTGTTTGATAGAGATTTCTTACTTGACATACTATCAGCTCGGCATCACCTTGTGCAAGAAGATTTTTTATACCTTTCGTCAATGCAACTTGCATTCCTAGCAATAAGGCTTCATACTCGGTGGTGTTATTGGTGTTATCAAACTACAGCTTGAAGGAGAAAGGGAAAAACCTTCATGATGGTGAAATGAAAACCATTCCTACTCCAGAGCCAGTCGAAGAGCAGCTACCATCAAACTCGAGCAACCAGACACCATTGGGATCACCGACTAGAACAGTGTCGAAGTCCAAAACTTCATCATCTGATGAAGATTCATGATCGGAGATGGAAAAATCTCCTGATGATGTCTCATTTGAAGTTGAAGAAATATCATCTTTCTCTAGCTCATTTTGAGTCGAGGATTCTCCTACCTCATTTGTCTGTAGGTAGTAAGTTCCCATGCCTGATGATTCGAACAGAATCTAAGCTCTGGGATCATCTGACTCAACAACTGAAAACTTTGACTCTTTTTTAGGAATCAGCTTTTGCATCACACCTTTTACTGGTATTCTTGCTTTGAACATATCCATACTTAGCTCTCCTCCAACATCTTTGCAGAAATTGTGTCCGAGGAGGATACCGTAGGAAGCTGGTACATCAGCCACGAGGACCGTCATCTTTATCTTCTTTTTCGGGTATGCGGTGAATGCGTACTGCGCATCTTTGATCTGACCAATCAATGGCACTTGTTTATTCTCCATGGAAAAACAACGGCTGAAGGTTTTGGTCATTTCAAGGCCTAACGCAATAGCCACCTTGGCAGGCATCACATTGTCAGATGCACCAGAGTCTATGACATAGTTACTCAGCTTGAAACCATTTACAAGTAGTGAGATGAAAAATTGATCAATGCATCCAGAAGCAGTTGGAGGATTAGATACAAGGTTACTCTATGATACCTTGGGTTTAGGAGCAACTGGGATGTCAGGAGGGGTATCCCGACTTGGGGAAATCTTTTTATCATTAACGAACTTGACAAGCCTGTCAAATTGGTCAGGGTTGGCTTTGAGGTATTCAGCCTCAGACATTTGAACCTTGGTCTTCTTGGCATGATCAATAATGTCGAAAGCCTGGAAAGAACTTTGTAGGTTGGAAGTCGTAACTTCGTTGATTGATTTCACAAAAGGCACACTGGTCTTTGGAACGGGAGGATTAGTTTTAGGAATAACAGGAGTTGATGAAGGAGAATGAGGCACACTTACTTGTGGATTCACTGCTTTCTTAGGTTGCCAAGGAAGGGGAGATCCTCTCTTGGCGATCGTTACTAGCAGCTTCTCTTTTTTTGGAACAGCAGCAGCTTGAGCTTTGTCAAGCTAATTTTGTTGATGCTGCGTAAAAATAGCGTAAGTGTCAGTCACCAAGTCGTCTTCTTCTTCTTCTTCTTCCATCATTTGCAAATAGCTAATCTTGGAGTCGCCAGCTGATTCAGTTTCTTCTTCTTGGAAGAGGTTGGCATTTTCTTCTTTAGGATATTCGGGCTGAGCATATTCATCTTGTTCAGTCTCATAGTACCCGGCAGCATTGTTAGTAGGCGGGGCTTCCAGAGCAAGTCTTCCTAGAGGTGTTGGGAGACGATTCTGATTTTTGTTGTAGCATAATTAGGGAAAGTCCTCCTAGGGATGTCTTTGTAGTTGTTACCATTGTTGTTGTTTGACACTTGCTTCTTAAGAGACAAAACTTCATTTGCCAACCTTTGGATCATAGGATCAGTAAAATTAGAGCTGGTAGTGGGGGTACTAACATTGGACGCCAAAGATCCTAAGGCTTGCATCCTTTAATTTCCATTAGTCCCCATCCTGATTTCTCCAGCAAGGATCATGTCATCCTCCAGACTGGTAGCCAATTGTTGGGCTGCTTCAACGTTAACAAGATTTTCCCTACATAAGTAAAAACTTACCTTAGGTAGTTGAGTGTTGATGAAGAAGCATTTCAGGTTATGATCTATTGGTTTTGCATCATTTGGGATCCGCGTCACCAATTTATTGATTTTTGCCACAAACTCACACATAGGCTCGTGAGCCTCTTTACGCATGGTGGTGAGCTGGGCCAATAGAGCATGTGAATCTTTAGCAGGTTTAAATCTTTCTTCAAATTTAGTGCAAAGAGTGGCCCAATTGGTGACGGAGGCATTAGGAAGAGTAAAGAACCATTCGGCTGCAACCCCTTGAAGGGATTCAATGAAAAATCTTACAGAAACATCTTCATGTTCAATACCAAGAACGCCACATACAATGTAGAATGCAGATATGTGCTCATCAGGGTGTTGTTTGCCGTCACCTTGAAATTTTGGAAGATGCTTCCTGGATACACATGGTAGTTTGTGCAAAGGTGGAGTCAAACGGAGGGGACCAAAAGCATTTCCCCATGGTCCTGTAGGTGGTGCGGCCATGACTGGTTGCACAACAGGTACTTGAACAGGATGTCTATGATAAACTGACCAAACACTTGGGATAGGAGATCTTTGGCTACGTGGAGGGAAGCTTATAGCCCGTTGCAGTGGTGACCTTGCTCGTGGAAGAGTAAATGGGAAGTCATGTTGCAACAACTCTACAAAGAGTGGATCTGTTACTCCTTGAGCCCTCAATCCTCTTGTATATATTTGGTCTACCAGAATGTAGATCTGAATACAAAGGATGTTATAGAGTAAAAATATGCAAAAGAACAGTAAGAAAAAGGAAACTTATCTACTTCAATCAGAAGCGTGAGGCTCATAATGCGTATGTTGTTTCCCCAGCGGAGTCGCCAAAAAACTATTGGGTGAAAATTATGTAATCAGCTTTTCGATAGATTACACAACTTGGACTTCAGCCACAACTATGTGAGATGTGAATCTCTACTCTCGTAAAGGGGAGGCACTCTTCTTACTACTAATAGAAGAAATAGTAAAACAAACAAGTAATTACAAAATGTACACAAAACTTACGGAGTGGGGGGGGTGTGTTACATTCATCCTTCTCTCTCTTTTCAGAGAAGATGTTTACAATGCTTCACTTTGGAAGTTCAAAATTCTTGATAACCTTAAACTAACAACTAGCAATAATACCAATATCTCTATCTCATCAAAGCGAAGCATAGAGATACCAGAAGTGATTAATAATAAACAAATAAAGTAAAAAGGGAAAGCTCACGAAGGCACAAAGTCATTCTGTAGCTTTATCAATGTTGGATCTATGTAGATGTACAGTTTGTTACGTTAGAAGCACAATGTCTTCTTAGACGCAGCAATTCCTCGAATAGCATGAACGATTACAAGCACAAAGTCTTGTAGATCATCCAACAAAAGTATCAAAGAGCACGAACGATTACAAGCGCAAAGTCTTATAGATCTTTCGACAAAAGTATCCAAGAGTATGAATAATTACAAGCACAAAGTCTTGTAGATCATTCAACCAAAATATGCAAGAGCATGAACGATTACAAGCACAAAGTCTTGTAGATCATTCAACCAAATGATAAACAGAAATACAAATGCAATCTAAATAATAAATGTAACACAAAGTTTACATAAACTACTTAGAGTCCTTTAGATTCTTCAAGCTAATCACCACCAAATAAGATCAACTCACAAAAGTATCGAATCCAATGCAAAGTTTGGCTTGCAATCCTCTTCTTTATTGATCAAATTCCATTCACAAAGCATGAACGCAAATTTTCACAAATTTTCTTCAAAAAGGGCAGCACTTCGTTGCAAAACACTAAAGAATAATTTACAATGAAAATCCCTCACATTATATAGAAAGAGGGATGAGCAAAATTAGGAAAGAGATTGAGAAAATCAGGGAAAGTTAGGTGAGCGATTTTAGGAGATCTCACCTAACTTTGACCAAAGTCAAAGTGTAATTTGTTTTCAAAATATTACATCTTTGGACTTGGTGTAGTTACAATTTACAAAAAGACATTTGAAAATGTTGAGAAATATTTACAAGATGCATAATGGGATGCACCAGAAATGTCTAACACTGGAGAATAGGGGGCTACTTCATGTTTCTTTGCATTGGGAATGGAAGTCTTCAAATTTCCTCCTAGTCTCCTGCACGAACCTTTCATCTGGACCAACGGTGTAATCTACAATGGTGTGAATTCTCGTGATCGATCTCATGGCAGTGAGTGAACCTTCTTGCACCTGTCAAGATGCATCTTCAGGTTGTCCAATGTGAGCCTTGTATCACAAATGATGTTCAGTGAAGCTTCTGAGAAGTCTGAGCTGTCAATCAAATTCATGATGGCTTCCTTGAAGATCTGGGATATTTCTGTGGCCAGAAGGAAGATATGATTTTCCTCAAGAAGTTGACCAGGCAACTCTTTGATACCTTTTTCAAGAATGGCGTGATGCCCGTCGACATCTTCCTGTACTTGGTGAAGATCTTCTGTAAGAGATTGAACCACTTGAATTCTATGTTTCAAGGATTCTCTTACCTCAACGAACTTTTCTTTCTCAGGAATTACCTTGACCTCCACCAATTTGCTGAGCTTTACCTATTTCATTTTCAACCATGACGATAGGAATTTTTCCATGTCTCTGCGCTCCTAGGAAAGTACACTTTTTTCTTTATCAAGCTTTGTGGTGAGCTTGGCCAATAAGGTATTTTTCTTGTCTACAGCAATTATAATCTAAGATCCGTGTTCAATGATCTTGTCAACAAAATCATACAATACTCTACCTTTGGAGGCAAATTTCTCAGTTCTTTTGACAGCTGGGTCTTCGATATTTACCACTATCAGTGGTTGTGCATTACTTGGAGAACCTACAAGTCTCTTTACAATAGTGGCATAATGCTCTACCCTCTGTTTGTACATGTTATGAGCTTGCTCTACTTTATCTAGCCTTCCAGCCAAGATATCCAAAGTGACTTGCGCATCGGCTTTTGCACTTTCATTGGTAACCTTGCCAAGCTGGACCTTTGTTACTATGTAGTCTTCCATATTGACATCACCTTCTTCATTTGGTGGTATGCCAATTTCAACATACTTGTGGCCAAACTTATCAATGTTCCGCCTTGAGTATACCTTTTCCTTTTTCTTCCCTTTGGCTTTTGGAAGAACTATCTCTTCGAGGTCAAGCTCCTCCGGAGAAATCATTTGCTTTTTACACTTTGACACTTGAGATATTAGCCAAGGAGGAAGAAAAGAAGTGTGAACTTCTAGATTTACTGTCAATTTAGTCGCCATTGCTACTTCTAAAGTTTTTGTCACATCTGAACTTACCATAGGTATCGTGACAATTGGAGAAGTGTCTGTCATCATTGCTCCTATAGTTGACACATTGAGTTGATCACGCATTGACTCATTCATTAAACGATTGAATTCATTTTCAGTAGTGATATCATACGTTGGCAAAGACAAACTAGGAATAGACGATGGAGGGCTTGACAGTATATCAACTGTATGGATGCTTGTCACTGAAGGAGTATCAAGCTAGGTTGATGCTGCAGAGATAGGGGATATCTCGGTTGTAGGAATAGGTGATGTGGGAACAGGAGGTGGAGGAGTTCTTGAATCTGGAGGGGTATGAGGAACATTTGAAGTCACAGGCGATGATGTTCTGGGAATTTCCTCAACTACATTCTCAAGAGGAGAAGTAGTTCTTTCTTGATCATGCCTGGGTTCTTGTTGATCACCCTCTTGTTTCTCCAATTCTGGTTCACCTTCAAAATCACCTTCAGAATCTTCATCAGACTCTTGCCCACTTTCAGAAACCTCTTCGGCATCGGAGTCTGCTTCTGATGAATCTTCATCTTCAACAGATTGGTCACTTGAAGTTTCTTCTTCATCGGAATCTATCTCCTCTAGATTAGGCTTTTTACCTTTAGATTGAGAGGGATTAGATTCCGTGATTTCTATCTCTCGGACAGCTTGGGTATCTTTCTTGCCAATAGTGAACTTGATCCTAGGACCTCTTCGTGAAGAAGTGGGAATGACCGCTAATTTATTTTTGTCATGAAGTTCTTGCTGTTGGCGAGCTTCTGCTTTGGATTCGTCTCCTTCTGAGTCTGTTTTGAAACTTTTCATTGCATAACAATGTTTATGTAACCATTCTTCTGTGTTGGCTAGGATTGGCCTCAACCTTTCTCTCATGCTGGTAACTTCTTTCCTAGACCATTGTATTGCAGTTAACAGCCTTTTAGCAATGCCTTGCTCATCATAGACAGCATTCATGATATCACCTGGATCTTCAAAATCCTCTAGTAGGTCAGCAATACCAAGTTCTCTGATTTGTTGAATTGTCAACCTGCAATAGTCCATTTTACGAATGGCTTCTTCATCTCTGCAATCTGCCTAGATGTCCTCAAAAAGGTACCTATGTTGGTGGCCCTTTTGCAACTTTTTTCTGACATCTCGGTAGTCGAAATCAAACCTATACCTATAGGTTTTGATGGTCATGATCTACATTTCAGCATAGATAGACTTAGCTTTTTGTGCAGTTTGGATAGTATATCGGCCGATGGTCAGTGGGAACTTGAACCCACGCTTGTGGTTGCTTCTTCATTCTTTTTGCACTAACATCAACTGTCTGCATGTTTCCATGAGAACCCACTTATCTGAAGGATAACGTGGTAGCATGTAGGGACAACCAGTGTAGCAGCCTACTCTCAAGTAAGTAAACATTGGGAATTGGAGAAATATACATCCAACTTTACTTACCACCTTATAAGCCTCATCAAATACTCTTCTTCTTTCCAAAGCTGGATCAAAATTGAAGAGTAAAGGTGCAAAGAAAGAATCAGTGACCCATCTAAAGTGATGAAAACTTTCCTTCAACTCCAATTGATAGAAATATCTGTACACAGGCACCATCATCCAATTCCCTTTTGTAGATAGACCTGGGAATTGTCTCATTATGGTCGCCGCCTACACTAGGTAAGAAGTCATGTAGAACTTCAATGTAGAAGGAGCATTGATCAACGACTCATGTATCTCATCACTAATTTGTTTGCCCCAGTGAATATGCACCTTCTGCCTTCTAATGATCCTGATGTATTCATACATCCAATCGTGAAAAGTGGATGATTCTGGCAAGCCTTTCACCCTGCTTAGAAACGTGATCATATCCTTGACATCATCTTTGAAGTCACTTCTCAAGAGTCCTTTCGGCCATCTAGAAATAGATGATCTAGGCTTCTTTAACCATTGAGTGTTGATCAACTGTTTAGCTTTATTGGGATCAGCATCGAAGATCTCCTATGCTTTTGATATAGAGATGTCAATGTATTTCTCCATATGAGGGACCTTGAAGACAATATCAAAGAAATCAGGGTCGAGTCTCAAAATCTTGTGCCCGGAAGAATCGATCACACTCCTGCTTTCTCTGATGTAATGAGATGCAACTTGAAGAACAAACTCCGTATTGTGCGCAGCTATAGGGAACATCGCCACCAAATGGAGGTTGCTGTGTACGATCACTCTCATTGAATCAGGAAGAGGCTTCGTCTCGGTTAGCTTTGCGAAGTCAACCAAGTCTTGATGACCAACCTTTATGTCTTTTATCTCTTCGACTTTGGAAAGCACTACAGTCGGTGGATAGATACCTTGATATTTGTACTTCATCTTGCCTTTTGCTTTCGAAGAAGGAGGCTTAGTAGCAGTCATCAAAAAGAACTAGAACTCTGATCACTCTTGACTTGAAGATCTTTGAAAATAGACTGCAATCCATTTAGCCAGAACAAACATTAATTGTTAGGAAACATGGGAAAGCATGGAGCGGATGACGAGGCATGCAAAATGATGCATAAAGGCAGAAAAATGAGGCTCAGGAATGCACTGGTAAAAAATGAAGCTCATTTGGGAAGGATTAGAGAAATCTTGGAAAATGTGTAAGGGCACCAAAATTCAGCGCCCTTACATCTCTAGAAAATGACTTTTGATGCAAGGGCGCTAAATTTTAGCGCCCTTACATTTTTCAGTGTTAGGAAAATTTTCAAGCTCAAATATGTTATAGCGCTAAAATTCAGTGCTTCAGCATTTTTGGGATTTTTCGAAAAGCAGATGTAGGGATGTATGGCGATGGCGCTCATGCTTGGTAAATAAATGTTTGTAACATGAAAGCTTTGAAGATAATTTTATTTTCCTTTGGATGCAACTCATTATCATTATCAATGCATTGAATTGCTAAAGAAACCTTCAAACAGAAACCCTCTTTGGGATCTCGAAGTTCGCATCAATACAAATGGAGAGAGCGACATGAATAACGTGATTGACAATAACAAAAACGTTAGAAATAAAGGTGAGGCAGAGAATGTAATGAAAACAAAATGCAAGAATTTACATTATGTAAAGATAAGATGAAATGCGCGAATGAAGAACATGCAAAGAGAGAGATATGCGAAATGGAGAAAAGCGCGGATGAAAAGAAGACAAAAACGCGAATGGAGAGAAGGAATGCGCGTAGGGTAAAACAAATACAGAGCTAAAATCTCATATGAAGAACATAGAACATATAAAAAAGAAAGAAGAAGACAAAGCAAATGACTTACCCGAACCAAAACGCGAAGAGTGCTAAAGGAGAAGGCGAAATTCTCAAAAACGTGATTTTGCAGTTGAAAAGCACTTCGCCCAACAAGAAGAAGAAAAGAACAAAGCTCATAATAATGAAAAATGGTGAATTAAAAGACCTTTAAGTGAAAAGGAAAATCAAAAACCTAACTCAAGTAGAGCAATAAATTTAGGCACGAAAAGTGGCACGATTGATGAAAAATGCAAAAACATGAAGAAATGTGCCAAAGCCATGAAAAAGTTTAAGTGGCGAAGAAAAATGTAATGGCACTAAAATTTAGTGCTATTGCATTTTTTTGGGAATTTCACTATATGCAGGGGTGCTAAATTTTAGCGCCCTTGCATTTTCTAGACTTAGCCAATTTTGGCTTCAGGGCAGGAGCGTACTTTTTCAGTGTCACTGCATTTTTCATAATTCACTAAGTACGAACAGTGAAACTTCCTGAAAGATCTCATTTCAAAGGTCTTCGCGAGGCAAACATGGGGGAATGCTCGAATTGACTATTTGAGACTTAAGAACGCATTTTGAGGTGGCTTGAAAATCACTTTGTTATGCATGCTTGAACTTCACGAATCCTAGGGAACAGACAAGTTTCGTAGGGGGGTTATCCATGGAACGAGCGCTGCTAGATTCCATGATAACAAGCTCGAACTTCAATTCTCTTCAAGAATGCTCCAAAATCTCTTCAACTTCTTTGAATGCTCAAATGATCAAAATGCCTTAAACATTTCCTTTATAAAAAAATGATCTTCCCTAATTCACATTAAATGTGGTAGAATCCAAAAATCTGCTAAAAACTCTTCTCTTTTACATAAACAAACCCTAATTTGCTCCACAAAAGATCATCCCTCCATATTTTCCATTGGTTCCTTTTTTAGAACTTCTAAAAACTCAATATTCACATTTCATCCCTGTTCCATCATCTGACATGCCATGTATATAGGGGGTTCTATACCGGATGTAGGCACAGACTCATCAACAGTCTCTAGTTCTTCTTTCTTCCTCCAAATCTTATTCATCTCTTGCTTAATCTCATCTTTGTCAATATTCTTCACAAATTCATTCTTTTCTACTAGATTGGTCTCCTTACTCTTCTTGTTTCTATAGACTCTTGAAACATGTCCTGGTTTATTGCAGTTATAGCAAACAATATTTCTTTGATTGGATTGACTTCCACTAACTCTTGCTCTGCACTGATTAGCTTTATGTCCATACTTGTAGCAAGTATAGCAATTGTAAGTGGAAGAATGTGATAAAGAATCTAAACATGCTTCTACACTTCTAAATAGGACATTGCATCTAAGATTTAAAGAATTTAAACTAATTTAAACTAAAAAGCTTCAGAAATCTATCCTATTGCTCTCTATCTCTAAAGGATCTCTCTAATTTACTTTGCTCTCAGATTTAGAAGCTAATTAAACTATTGAAATGACATTTAGAGAATGAGAAATGAACTAATTCTATTCCTATGTGATTAAATATGCAAATCTATTGTAATGGCAGCCATGACTGCAAATGTTGGATGCTTGATTGCTGCTTGATGGATGCTGGATCAATGCTTGAATGCTTGGATGCTTGGATGCTTGAATGCTTGGGAAACCTATAGAGTAAGATTACACAAATTGGATCCATTTCCTGTAGCCAAAGAGCTGTATTTATAGCTTTCACAGCAGCACATTTGCATAGGGATACAGGATAAGGGGCTATGATTCAATCTGGAGAATTGAAAGGCATGGGATGAGAAGATGGAGCTGATCATGGAGGATTGTTCCTCCCCATGAAAACACCAGGCAAGAAGAGAGGGAGGATTGATGGAAGAAGATTGAGAGGACTTCTTGCAAGTTTGTCCCCGAAGCTCTTCCCGTGAATGGAAGTTGCATTAATTAGATTTTAAAAAATCTAATTTTATTGGTGAGTGAATAGTGTAAATGATTTATGCATAAAATTAAATATTTTTGATTTATTTAATTTTAGCAAAAGAGGAATAAATAATTTAATAAATCAAACTATAGGGTTTGTTTATTAAATTAAAATAAAAGGAAAATGATAATTAAATAAAAGATTATTAAAATATCTTTATTTAATTTAAGAAGAAATGTGATGAGGTAATTAAATAACACAAATTATTGAAGCTGTGTATTTAATTTAAGATAAAATTAATAGATAAAGTATAGAAGAAATATTAATGATAATAATTAAATAAAACAAAGTATTTAATTTTGTTTATTTAATTAAGAGAGAAAATAATATGATAAAAATGATAATTAATTAAATAAAACAAAGCATTTAATTTTGTTTATTTAATTAGGAGAGAAATAGAAGAATTAATAATGAACTTAATATAAATAAATATTTCTATTTATTTACTAAGTAGATGAATTTAAGATAAATTAATCAAATAAGTCGTATTTAATTAATTAGATTCTCCAGACCATTTTAGGTGTACATTTTTCCCCTCTTTGAAGTGATGGATTTACACATTGCTTCAAAGAATGATTTTGCCTCAGCTACCAGTATTGATGAAAAGTTTAAAATATGCCCCAAACTTGCCTCAAAAAATGAATTTCGAAATGATAGCGATATATGCCTCCACGGGAGATAAATTGATGAATTTTGGAATTTTTTTATGATATAAAAAGTTTGAATTTTTATGGTGATTTGATGATGAATTGGTGAAGAAACAATTTATCGCCCGACTAAATAGTCCAAAAATGCCCCAGATAGATAAGAATAATTCCTCAAAAGGAAAAATAGATAAATCTTTTGAAAATTCCACAAAAATAACCTATAAATGCTCAAAAGGTCATTTTCAAAAGTCATTTGTGCATTTGACTTTGACAATCTTGTGATAGAGACCCTCAGAGTGTTTAGAGCTTCAGGATGCCGATCCCTTACCACACCCACCAATTCAAGCGTGTGCGACGTCACCAGCATCCGGCTGACTATGGACCTCCGGTATGTACCCCAAATCCTTCTCGTGATTCGCGCCCATTCTTTTTTTGTCTTTTTGCACGTGTTTTTAGTGTTTTAGTGCGCGACGGACGCGGTTTAGCGCGACGGACGCGGTTTAGCGCGTCCGTGATCTGTTGTAGCGCGCCATAGTTTTAGCACATCTGTGAAGTTTTGTAGCACGTCCGTGCATTAGGATAGCGCGCTAGAAGTTTTAGTGCGCAGGGTTAAATCTGTAGTGCGTCAGTGGGATTTTATAGCGCGCAGACTTTTTAGCACGTTAGGTGGATTTTGTAGCGCATTAGGTTGATTTTGTAGCACTTGGAAGTATAGATTGATGAAAAATTGTGTACTTTTCTTTTCATCGATTTGTTGTTGATTCCATCTATTTTAGTTTGATTTTGACTAAAATATATGGTAAATGATCTCATGATGAGCGAGATCTATTGATTGATAATAATTACCCTCATGATAGGCGAGGAATAATTAAACTTTTCGAAGGATTGAACCCAATTGATAGATGAGGGTTCCTTGATAAATTGATAGTTTGACAGATAAAGCACAATTTTTGAAAATTTGATGACCTCCTGATGTTTGATATTCTGATTAAAATGTTCTATTTGTATGATAACAGGAGCATTTAGATGTTACCCAGGTGCGAGAGCAGTTCCCTTGGCCATTTGATATGATACCGCGACTTTCACCTGATGAGAGACAACATATTACTGCTTGCGGTTTAGCGACGTTACTTGATATGCCCCATATTAAACTTAATAGGGGTCTATTGACAGCCTTAGCTGAGCGGTGGCATAGTGACCACAACACCTTCCACTTACCTACTAGCGAGATGACTGTGACGCCAAAGGATGTATGGCGTATTCTTCGCATTCCTTTCATTGGGGAGATTGTAGTGCATGATTCAGAGGAGGTTGGTGGGGTAGAGGCTATGTGTAGAGTCTTTCAGGATCTGCATATTGCGGGAGAGTGGATTCCCTGGGTAGAGATGCATGATTCATATGCTCCACTTCCTTCAGTTTTGGCCGGCTTTATTGGTGGATTTCTTTGTCCTGATAAGAGGTCAAAGGGTCTATCTCTCAGATGGGGTTGGGTGTTAGAGGGTCTGGTGGCCCACAGGACAAGATATGCTTGGGGCATGTGCATGCTTGCTCAGCTCTATCATGATTTGCATTGGATCATGTACCTCAGTAGCAACAGTTTATCAGCAGGGGCTACACTTCTTCAGGTATGGGCATGGGAGCATATTGTTGTTATGCGTCCCATGCCAGTGTTAGCGAGACCATCGACAAGGCCTTATGTGTTTCGGTATAGAGGCAGGCCTACCCAGCATATGATGGGTAAGCTAGAGTATTGGAGGCAGATTATTGATGATGTGGAGGCAGTGACCTGGCATCCCTTTTTGGATTGTGATGTCTAGGATGATGATGATATTGAGTTGGGGTTCTTGTCCGATTTGATGTATTTGATCGGGAAGAGCCCCAGGATCTTGGAGCAATTCCTGTTTCATCGCGTATACAGGTAGTATGGTATCATGTAGTGTATGCCATAGGGAGTGGCGCATTACGGATGACGTCAGATAGATGTCAGTGATTGGGGCCCTAGTTTGCCTTACGAGGCACTCGTTGAGGGTTACCATGCTCTGCAGCCATCAACATGGAATATTCGACGGGACATTGTCGAGGCACCTGTTACTCCCGAGTATGGAGAGTACTTGGCTCTGCACCCTCCTCCACGTATTACTATTCTAGATGAGCCAGTACCAGCACCAGTGGCAGCACCGGCACTAGCACTAACACCAGGTGTTCAGGTTGGTCAGAGACGAGGGAGAGATGATGACAGTGAGAGTAGCAGTGAGGATGATAGTGAGAGTGATGATTGCAACGACGATAGCAGTGATGATGATGGCAGAGATGGGGGGAGACCGAGCATAGCAGGTACCACAGAGCCATCTACTAGTGCACCTCGTAAGAGGTAGGCTGTTGCTTCTTCATCAACAAATCCATCAGAGGTTGCAGGTCTATAGGTGCAGGTGCAGACTTTGCAGGGATAGCTAGCATAGGTGCAGGGATTATTGGCACAGACGCAGGCTCAGATGTAGGCACAGCTAGCTACTGCACAGTCACAGATTACCTCTCTGATTGGTGAGAGAGATGAGGCTCTACAGGCAGCAGTGATCACACAAGCTCAGCTAGCAGGGGTACGAGCATAGTTGACCTCTGCGCAGACACAGATCACAGCCTTGACTACAGAGTGAGATACTATTAGATAGACGATAGAGACAACACAAGCTACTGCAGAGAGATTGCAGAGAGTGGCAGATGGGACATCTGTGGCAGATTATATGTGAGAGGTGATGCGAGCAGGGGCTAAGATTGAGTTCTACAGGAGCTGTTATCATGCGTTTTGCCCCCCAGAGCAGAGAGTCAGTTATGCCCAGTCTTGCTCAAAGAGGACTCATTCGAGGACAGTGAGTAGAGGGGTGACACAACCTCTTCTGAGAGATCCTGGGACATCTGATGGTGGTCCTGATACTAGTGAAAGACCTACTCCTTCTAGTGCAAGTACCACTTGATATTAGTTGTGTACCTTTTGAGAGATATATACAGCCCTTTTTGACATGATGTTATTTTCATTCTTTTCACACTTCATTGTATACTTGACACTTGATGAGATATATATGTGCAGCGGTTCGATTGATCTATGATATGTTCTGCATGATTTATGTGATGGATGCATTGATCTTATGATGTGTTCTATATGATTGATGTGATGGATGCATTTTAATTTTTATGTTTTATGATGATTTATTGTACTAGCTTGTATGGATGCATTAATGATGATGTGATATGATATTGATGATATATTTCCCTTCTTAATGAGATGTCATGTATGATAAATAAAATGTGATGTGAATGAAATGATATATGGATGAAATGTAATATAGAATGAGATATAAATGATTGAGGTGTGTAATGAGATGTTATGTGATAGATAAAATGATATGTGATATATGATATATAAAATGAGATGTGAGTGAAATGATGTATGCCATGAATGAGATGCAAATGAATGAAATATGAAATGTGAATGAAATGATATACGGATGAAATGTAATGTAATGATATATAAAATGAAATGTAATGAATGATGTAAATGAAATGAGATATTAATGAAATGTGAATGGATGAAATGTAATGTAATGATATATAAAATGAAATGTAATGAATGATGTAAATGAAATGAGATATTAATGAAATGTGAATGGATGAAATGTAATGAAATGATATATAAAATGAAATGTAATGAATGATGTAAATGAAATGAGATATTAATGAAATGTGAATGGATAAAATATAATGAATGATGTAAATGAAATGAGATATTAATGAAATGTGAATGGATGAAATGTAATGAAAATGTATGATGAAAATATAAATGAATGATGATTTTGCAACTACATGATAATGACAATGTGATGAGACGTAAATGCATGATGTAACATAGCGTGTATATGATGCCACAAAATGAGATGTTTATTGTAAAATTTATGATGAGGTGAAGAAATGATTTTATATGCATGTCATTATGAAAATCGTATGTGCCAAGTATACTCAATCCTTAATAAGAAAAGATAACATTATTTGTGAATGAATCTTTGTAATTTGTGCAACCAGTACTCTGCAGATGTATTATTATGAATGCAATCCATGTTTACCATGAAAACCTATTTTATCAATGCAAACCTAAGTGTCATTTCAATAATCTTTTTATTTTGCTTGGTATCATCACTAAGCCTTTTTTAAAATGTTGAAAGCGCATACAAGCATCAATGATATGAGATAGATCAATGATGAGCTGAGTATTTCTTTCATGATTTTTGATATTGTAAGTGAACATAAGCATCAAGGTATAAGATAGACCAATGATGACCTGAGCATTTCTTGCATAAACAGACAAGAATTAATCATTTTCTTAAGTGAATTGTAATGTCATCCATGATACTTGGTAGAGCACTTCCCGTGACAATTCACAAAATAATAATGACTAACTCACAAACAACAAACAAAGAAAAGGTATCATTCTCCTTCCTTGCTTCTCTTAGTTTTAATACATCATCGAGTAGCTCCAAAGAAATGATAAGCAAATAATAAAAATAAAAAGCACAACAATTCAAATTTTACTTAATGTATTTTCAAATCATTATTCAGATTAGATCATTGATGTTGAAATGTGTGTGTTGATGTTTGCATGATATTCTTAGATGTTCGACCAAATGATATAACCTAAAGACCTATCCTAGGGGTCTCGGGGACTGATCAAAGATTAGTCTTGCCTACGTTATACACGTAGAGACCACGTAGTTCGACTAACACAGACTCCACTTTTAATTGATGCAGACTCTATTTTTGTATTTTCAATTTTATGAATGTCTTTGCATGGATTTTCTGATTTTCTGATGTTTTCGGATTTTGATGGATTTTTCGATGTTTTTGGATTTTGATTTTCTGATGTTTTTGGATTTTGATTTTCTGATTTTTTTGGATTTTGATGGATTTTTCGATGTTTTTGGATTTTTGCAAGTATCGTCACTTGGTGTTGTTATGTTTGATTGCCTTTCCATTTAAGTTGAAAGTCCATAATTAACACTAGGATGTTGCCCCCAAGCTAGGGTAAAACAGGATATCTCTGCACTAATATGGATAGTGATAATGATTATCCCAAATGATGGACGAAAATGATCTGAAAGGAAACAATCGTGACAAAACTGTATCTAAATAGATAGAAGAACTGGTGAAAATCACAAGTAGCGCTTGTTTGCCAGGTTTTCATCACTTGTTTTCATTGTGTCCTTTTTCTTTTTCTTTGTATTTGTATTTTTATTTTATTTTTTTATTTTTATTTTTTGCTTTTCCGTCATCATGACGCATGTTTGCCAGGTTTTCATCAAGACAACTTTTTTGATTGTGCACTAGGTATCCTCAAGTGTAGAATCACCTAAGATGAATGTTGTTCATGGGTTCCTCCAACATATCCCCTTCTAGTGTAGACAGCCTGTATGCTCCTGATCCATAGGCTGATATTATGACATAAGGTCCTATCCAGTTAGGTTCAAACTTTCCCTTCTTTTCTCTATCTGCTTGATTTCTACGGTTTTCCCGTAGGACCAAGTCTCCGATTTGGAAGACTCTAGGCTTAACCCTCTGATTATAGTTCCTAGACATCATTTTTGATAGGTTGTCAAATGATTGACAGCTTGTTGTCGACGTTCATCAAATAGCTCTAGTTCTTGAAGTCTAGAGATCCTATAATCTTCATCTAAAATGAGTCCCTTTAGTGAAACTCAAAGGGATGGAATTTCTACCTCAATAGGTAATATTGCCTCTGATCCATAGACAAGAGCATATGGTGTAGCTCCTGTTGGTGTTTTGATGCTAGTCCTGTAAGCCCAAAGAGCAGGGTTAAGCTGAACATGCCAATCACACCCTACGTTATTTATAGTCTTCTTGAGAATCTTGAGGATTGTTTTGTTTGAAGCTTCAGCCTGTCCATTACCTTGAGGGTAACACGGGGTTGAAAAGAGATGTTGAATGTGGAACTTTTCACACAACTCTTGGATGTCTTTGTTCTTAAAAGGCCTGCCATTATCTGTGATGATTGACTGGGGTATCCCATATCTACAAATGAGATAATTTAGTATGAAATATGATATTTGCTTCCCATTTATTGTGGTTAAGGGAACTGCCTCCACCCATTTTGTAAAATATTTTGTTGCTGTGATAATGAACTTGTGTCCATTAGATGAAGATGGGTTTATTTTCCCTACCAAGTCCAATCCCCACTGACAGAAAGGCCATGTAGTTGCAAATGGATGGAGCTCCTGTGCTGGTGCATGTATAAGGTTGCCATGAATTTGAAATTTTTGGCATCTCTTAACAAACTGGTAAGATTCTTGCTCCATGTGTGGCCAGTAATAGCCTAAACGAAGGAGTTTCTTGGCTAAAGATAATCCACTTGAATGTGTACCACAAATTCCTTCATGGACCTCATGTAAAGTAGAAGTAGATTTGTTATGTTCTAAACAACGTAAAAGAGTACCATCTAGGCCTCGATGGTAAAGGGTGTCAGCAATAATGGTATGTTTTTTGGAATGGTGTATGAAGTTGTACTTTTGGTTGCGAGAAAGATCTGGGGGTAAGATATTATCTTTTAGATAAGTATAAATGTCTCCATAAATGGAAGATGGAGTACTATCCAAAAGGCTTATGGTTTGGGATTTGGGATTTGCGTATGTAGGGTTTGACACTTGTTCCACAATAAATCGATAATGATCTTGTGTTTCAGGCATTTGTAGAAGAGATGCTATTGTGGCCATGGCATCTGCTGCTTTATTCTCTGATCTTGGTATCTGTTCAAATTTGATATCTATGAAGTATTTCTTTAGATCATCTACCAGTCTTTTGTATAAAATCAGAGTGTCATCCTTGGTTTGGTAATCATTATTGACTTGATAGATGATTAACTAAGAGTCTCCATATACCTGTAGTTCTATTATTTTCCAGTCAATATCCACTTTAATTCCAAGGATCAAAGCTTCATATTCTGCCACATTGTTAGTGCAACGAAAGGTAAGCCTATAAGATCATGGAATTGTGTACCCAAGAGGTGTGACAAATAAAATTCCTGCCCCTAATCCATGTTTTGTGTAGGATCCATCAAAGTAGAGTTGCCATGGTTGTGTTGTAATATTGAGGATATCTGCATCAGGAAATTCCATGGTCATAGGATGATAGTCTGATAATGGAGCTTCTGCTAATTGGTCGGCGATGACTTGTCCTTTGATAGCTCGCCTTTCAACATACTGAATGTCAAACTCACTGAGGAGCATGACCCACTTTGCCAACCTTCCTGTTAAATCTACTTTGCTCAGTAAAAATTTGAGGGGATCAATTTTTGCAACGATCTTGACAGTGTGAGTGAGCATATAGTGTCACAATTTTTGTGTTGCAAATACTACTGCTAAGCATGATTTTTCAATGAAGGTGTAGTTTACTTCATGTCCATTGAGTGTCCTGCTGATATAGTATATTGCCTGTTCCTTTCCTTCTCTGTCTTCTTGTGCTAGCAAGGCTCCCAAAGAGATATTTGTTGTTGCGATATATAGCAATAATGGCTTGTCTTCACTGGCTGGTACCAAGATTGGTGGTGTCATCAAATAATGCTTGATTTGATTGAAAGTACTCTCACATTGTTCACCCCATTTAAAAGACACATTTTTATGCAAAAGATGGTTGAATGGATGACACCGATCTGCTAGTTGAGAGATGAATCTTCTGATGGACTATAGTCAGCCTTGTAGAGATCTTAATGTACTAATATTCTTAGGAGGTGGCATTTCCATAATGGCCTTAACTTTTGCTGGATCTACTTCTATTCCTTTTGTAGAAACTATGTATCCAAGGAGTTTTGCTGATGTTACTCCAAAGGCACATTTCTTAGGATTTAATCTGACTTTGAATTTCTCCAACCTATCAAATATTTTGGCCAGTATCTCTAGATGTCCTTCTTTGGTGTAAGATTTGGCTAAGATGTCGTCCACATAGTCCTCCATGAAGGTGTGCATCATATCATGGAAGATTGTTGTCATAGCTCACTGGTATGTAGCTCCTGCATTCTTTAACCCATAAGGCATGACGTTCCAACAAAAGGTGCCCCATGGACATATAAATGTTGTCTTTTCTTGGTCTTCAGGAGCTATTTTGATTTGATTGTATCCTAAAAATCCATCCATGAGTGATAGCATTTGATGGCCAGCTGTTAAATCTACAATCATGTCTATGTTTGGCAAAGGAAAATCATCCTTTGGACATGCTTTATTTAAATCCCAGAAATCAGTACATATTCTGATGGTGTGATCTGGTTTTGAAACAGGTACAATGTTGGATATCCATTCAGCATAATCAATAGATCTGATAAACGCAGCATCTAGTAGTTTCTTTAACTCATTTTTTACCAATAATGCAACATGTGGATGCATTTTTCTCAGTTTTTGTTTTACTGGTTTAGTGCCAGCTGGTAAGGATAAGTGATGCATAATGAGATCTTTGTCTAAGCCTGGCATGTTAGAGTATGACCAAGCAAAATTGATGCATCATTCTTCAAAGAATTTGATAAAATCTAGCTTTTTTGTATCTGTCATGGATGCTGCCAGGTGTAGTATTCTTGATTTCTCTGTTGTGCCAATATCAATAGACTATGTGGGTTCTATTAATATTGATGATCTTTCATGGTAATGTTGTGGGAGGATGTCAAACCTTCCATCCTTTGGTGCCTCAATGAGGTTTTCACCATTGGATGCATTCTTTGTTTTTACTATTTTAGGATCAAATATTGCCATAGAATGGTTTTCACCATTAGATCCATTTTTTATTTCCATATTTTTGCAACTAGAAGCCTTGGCATCCTCCTGCCTGAAAGCATCGTTAAAAGAAGTATTGGTAGAACAAGTATCAGTTTCCTCACAACAAAGGTAGTTAATAATAGTGGAGTCATTGTCAAAAATAGGGAGATTGATAGGGTGTTGGGGTTCCCATTTGATAAGCTCGGGATGTAGTAAAGGCAATGAATCATTAGATGGGTTGAGGTCAGTGATAGTGAAAGCTCGGACGGAAATGTCATCTAGGTTGTTAATGGTTATGTCGAGGCCTACAAAGATATTTTCTTCCACATCATTTATCTCAATCAACGTTCGTTCATCTTCACTTGAGTCATCAAAGTTTTGTGTTTCAAAGACAATAGGATTAAAATTCGAGCTTTGACCCTCCTCATGTTTAGGGGTATACTTTTTGATGACGTCGATCTGAATATCTTCATAGGAAACATCTGATAAGTTATCCCACTCATATTCATTTGAATCTATTTCAGAGTTATCTCTCATTTGCAGAATATGCTCCATAGTTTTATTGGTGATTTCCGCTCTTGCTTCTTCTATGTATCCCAGTCCAATTCTGTCATTTTGCTAAATTGTGAGAACTTGGATCAGTTCCGTTACACTTTGTTTCCCTCAGTCAAGAGATCCTTGTTCTACTATATATCCTAGTCCAGTTTTATCCTTATGTTGGAGCATGAGTGGCTGGATTGGTTCTGTTATGCCTCATTTCTTTAACCCAAGAGGTCCCTATCCTGAATATCCCATATTCTCTAGAATAGTTTTTCCCTTTCCATATTGATTTGTTTCTATGATATTACTCATGGAAGTGGAAGCTTCCTCATCTCTATAAATCCAATTTAGTATGGCCTTCTCTTCTGATTCTTCATCTAAGTTCCCAGCTTTTATAAATCTGCCATCTAACGTTGTTGTAGATTGTGCTGATTTTTGGGTGGTTGTAGATGGTTGTCCATATGTTTGTAAGGAGGGTAACATTTGTGATAAATGAAATGAGTTTCCAACACCATATTCACTTATTCCTTTTTCACTTATCTGTACTTCCTTGGTGAATTGATGTGAGAGTGAAGCCAATTATTTTTCAACATTTGAAGGGTTAGATTGTTCTACCCTGATCTCTTGTGATTTTTGTTGTTTTGGAAGCCACTTTGATATGAAACTTTGTTGTTTCTCACCATTAGATGAATCTGATGTGCCAACTTCCCTATTGTGAGGTATCAATGTATCCTGAGATTTTTTCAATGTATGACAAGCTTGAGTGTCATTATAGTCTGCTGTGATTGTTACCTCCTGTCCATTGACGGGAAATTTCAGGCATTGATGATAGGTGGAAGGTACTGCTTGCATATCATGAATCTAAGGACATCCCAATAGTATGTTGTATGTCATTTCTCTATCTAAGACTTGACAAACCACATTTTGTACAATAGGTCCTACTTGAATGGGTAATATGATCAACCCTTTAGAGGACCTTTCTTCTTTATCATATGCTTTGATTGTGATTTTTCTTCTTGTATCAATGGATTCATCTGAGTATCCTAGTGCACGAATCAACTTTAAGGTAGAAATATTTAAACCATCCCCTCCATCTATCAGGACACACTTTACATGGTGTTTATGGATGAGGACTTCAATGTGAAGGGAAAAATTATGTGGATGGGTGAGTGATACATCATCATGTTCAGAAAATGAAAGGCAATGAGGTGCAGATAGATGTCCCACCATAGCTTGGAATTGACATACATCCAAATTGTTAGGTACCGTGGTTGATACAAGAGCTTGTTCAAGAACCTCTTTGTGTGATGGGGAAATTTTTAAAAGTTCCAAGATGGATATTTGTGCCGGTATTTTCTGCAATTGATCGATGAGATTATATTGATTAGAGGGAGGATCCACAGATGGGGATGATATTGATGCTCCTTTCAATATAACTTTTGATTGTGCCCTTGTTGTGGCATTAACTGGTTGGTACTCTTGTTTCCCTTTGAGTGTGATTACGTTAATTTGGTTTTCAGATTTGTCCATATGTTGTACCAAATTGGTGGATGTAATGTCCTTGTTCTGATTGATTTGATTGCATAACTCTTCATCCTCCTTGGCAGCAGAAAAACAAAGGATCATTGTGTCATAAACATAACCAACATTCTTACCTTTGGTATTTGCGGAAGAGGATTCTCCTTTTTGATAATTGGGTAGAGGATTTTTGAATGTTGTATGATCTTTGTTTGTTTGGTGCCCTTCTACAAATACTTTCTTTTGACCTATGAGGTCTTGTACCGCATGTTTTAACTGCCAACAATTTTCAGTCATGTGGCCTTTATTTTGATGATAGTGACAGTAGTGTAAGTCATTCCACCATGATGGTTTGACTTGAGGGTCCCAATTTCTAGCCTCTTGTACTTGAATGAGTTTTTTGTCCAAAAGTTCTTTGAGGACTGATTCCAATCATTGTCCTAAGGGCATGAATTTTTGTTTATTGGATGGTCGTTGGAATGATTGGGTTTTTGTTTCTCCACTGTTTTGATTATTTCCTTGATCACTACTTTGTTTGATATTAAGACCATTATTTTGTTTACTTGTAGTGGTTGGTGTCAAGGTGAATACTGGTTTGGATGTGTGTGTATCGATCATGGTATCAATATTCTTATTCTTTTTCCAAAATCTTGGCTTTTCATTGTTGTTGTTAGAGGAATTGTTATTGTTTGAACCTTCAATGAAGTGTTTGATTGTTCCTCTTTTGATTAGAGCCTCTTCGATTTTGAGCCCTTTTTCGATAACTTGTTCAAATGTAGATGGACATTGTAAGTCCAACCTATAATTCATGTCATCCACTAAGTTGTCAATGAACATCTCTATCTTCTCCTCTTCAGGAATAGATCTAGGGTATTTACCAAATAGCCTTCTCCATCGTTGGAGAAAGGAAAGAAACTTTTCACCCTTTGCTTGTTTGGTGTTGTAGAGTTCTTTTAAGGTTACCCCATGTTGGATGTTGAATGAGAAGTGTGTTATGAACCTATTGATCAGTTCTTCAAAAGATTGGATCCCAGGTTCCAATTTAGAAAACCACTCCATGCAAGTGTTTCCTAAGCTTCTTGGAAATAATCGTAGTAAGTAAGAGTCCTCGTGTGCGAACTCTATGCTCATGGCTCAAAATTCTCGTACGTGATCAAATGGATCAGTTCTCCTGTTGTATTTGTTGTATGTTGGGTACTCACAATACCGTGGAAATGGTATCATGTTAATGCTTGAGTCGAATGGATAAGGGCAAATGTCCTATAAGGAATATCTTTTTGTTGGCCCTTGTTGGATATTTTGGAACTGCAATTGTAATTGTTGGATTTGTTTCGTCAAAGCATCTATTTGATTTGGATTTTCTATACTAGTTGGGTTAGGTGTGGTTGTTTCCTTAAGTTGATTGACATCAAAGTCTTTAGGAAGCTTAGCACCTTTGTCAGCTAATAGTAGAAGATACTTTTCCATATCTTGCTCTAGCATCTTTTCCATAAATTTATGGAAATGAGGATCTTGTTGAACTTTCTCAATTTCTTCTGTAGTTATCTCTTTCTCTTGTGAATTAGTGAGAGGATCAGTGTTGCTATATCGTCCCCAAGGGTTTTCTTTAGCCATGGCTGCTATTCTTTCATTTTCTTCTTGTTGTTGTCTTTGATAGGCTGCTCATGTGAAAATAGGCATACAAACGTTAAATTTTTACTCTAGACTTTGATCTTGGATTGTTTGATTGGATAAGTGTCGAGGTTTTTGATTTAAAATCTGATTTAGTTCTTGTCTAGTTTCATGATGGAAGGATGATAAAAATCCTTGATAGGGAAATTTTGACAGAAAATCTTAGATTTGGTGATATTGACACTTTGCAAGATGTTTCAAGATCTAGGTGTAATGGTAAAGTTTCCCTTTTGTATGACCCAAGTGTTTTGGACTGTGAAAAAAAATGTTTTGTACTGATGAAAACCTTGTTATCGATATGGGAAAACTGACAAGCTGTCCTATCAACTCTTTATTTTTTTGACTTTCTGGAGCACTAAAACAGAGACCTAAAGCGCTAAAATAGAGACTGGACGTGTTGGAACATAGACTCTAAGCACTGAAACAGATACTGGAAGCGCTAGAACAGAGACCATACGTGCTAGAACAGAGACTCTACATGCTGAAATAGATACCGGAAGCTCTAGAACAGAGACTGTACGCATTGAAACAGAGACCTAAAGTGCTAGAACAGAGACCGGACGCGCTAGAACAGAGACTCAAAGCACTAAAACAGAGACTTTACGTGCTGGAACAGAGACTGGAAGTGCTGGAATAGAGACCTAAAGCACTAAAATAGAACCATGAGGTGCTAAGATAGAACTATCTTATTCTATGAAACTCACTTGGTCTAGTATCGTATTGTATGGCTAGTTGTGGGATGTATTCTAGACGAATTCTTTGACTGTGATTATGGTGTTGCCTAAGAGCCCTTCTTTGATAGAATGCTTGTGAATCTAAGGGAGCTACATCATAGTCGTCTGTATAACCTCTAGAGAAATCATGATACCTATGAATAAAAGTCCTATGTTGGAGTAGAACTTTCCTGCTTTGATATAGAAATCGTTGCTTTCTCAGAAGTTGTTTGTATGCAAGTGTTTTCTTTGGTTTTCTGATTCGTTTGACAAGAGATTTCTTGACAAACTTGGTCGATACCCAATCTCAAATCATGAGAATTCCACAAGTGTTTTGATTTTGATGATTTTTGTGATGATCTTATCTGAATTTAATGAGAGAAAACACAGCAAGCAAGAATAGAATGGTTGACTTTAAAATCCTAGAATCTAAACAGATAGTGTATGTTCTTAAGAATTAATGATTCTTCTTGATTTTTACTGGTTTATAACAAATAAGATACTTCAGATAGACTCACTCCTAGAGACAAAAGGTCATCGTTATATACTCGAACAGCCCACAGCTTGGAATTACGTTGAATCACACAGCCATGTCACCCCCTAGAGGGCGCCCGTGTTTTTGTCTTTTCTAGGTGCGTACTTAGAGTGATGGAAGTGGATACCGGATCCCCTGAGCAAACAGTCCTTGGCAATTATATGGTGAGTACTTGAGGGTAGATTCTTCCCCGCCCCTACACCGCTGAGTATTACAATGTTTAGAAACTAACAGGCATGCTTCTATTTCTAGGTTCTTAGATAGGGTTTCCGTTCGGAGCAGCAAATGGATAAACTCCCTCGAGAGACCTCCCAATCTTTAAAACAAAGATTTTGGGGATGGTTATCCTGCACACTTCCATTGAAAGAGGGTTTCCCCAAATTCACATAAATTTTAAAGTGGGTTGGAATGCCATGGCTTTTGGCTATCCCCACTCAGGTCGTTCCCGTAGGGTGAGTACTTTTTCCCACTATGGTAGGCCTGTCTAAAGGTTTTAATGAAATCTTGAAAATGTGTAAAGTAAAAGTGAGTCTGGTATTTTGGTGCACCCAGTTAAGGGGAGAGCATAAACCTATCACCCAATCACAGCAAAGAAATTGTTCACTTTTAAAACCCAAAAGACGAATGATCTAATCTATATGGAGATATTGCTCCATAAGAACATGATGTTCAATTTTAGTCCTAAAAGAAAATTGTGAAGAAGATGGAGCTGATCATGGAGGATTGTTCCTCCCCATGAAAACACCAGGCAAGAAGAGAGGGAGGATTGATGGAAGAAGATTGAGAGGACTTCCTGCAAGTTTGTCCCCGAAGCTCTTCCTGTGAATGGAAGTTGCATTAATTAGATTTTAAAAAATCTAATTTTATTGGTGAGTGAATAGTGTAAATGATTTATGCATAAAATTAAATATTTTTGATTTATTTAATTTTAGCAAAAGAGGAACAAATAATTTAATAAATCAAACTATAGGGTTTGTTTATTAAATTAAAATAAAAGGAAAATGATAATTAAATAAAAGATTATTAAAATATCTTTATTTAATTTAAGAAGAAATGTGATGAGGTAATTAAATAACACAAATTATTGAAGCTGTGTATTTAATTTAAGATAAAATTAATAGATAAAATATAGAAGAAATATTAATGATAATAATTAAATAAAACAAAGTATTTAATTTTGTTTATTTAATTAAGAGAGAAAATAATATGATAAAAATGATAATTAATTAAATAAAACAAAGTATTTAATTTTGTTTATTTAATTAGGAGAGAAATAGAAGAATTAATAATGAACTTAATATAAATAAATATTTCTATTTATTTACTAAGTAGATGAATTTAAGATAAATTAATCAAATAAGTCGTATTTAATTAATTAGATTCTCCAGACCATTTTTAGGTGTCTACAACAATATCCATTAAAGGATTGATTCATTCTTCCTCCATAAAATTGATTTATCATCAAGGTCCTACATTCACTTGCCCTATGTCCAATTCTTTTTCATGCAAAACACTGACCAGTAAAAGGACCAGGGAACTATTTCATCCTACTTCTACACTTTGTTGCCTTGGGACAAAATTTATCACATGAAAAATAAGTGCCATGGAAAGAAGGATACCTTTGTGCATTAGGTTGTCTCATCGTAGGTCTCCTAGAGGAGTTCCTTGAATTTTCTTTCTGCTTTCCTTTATTCCGAGTCTTGTGATTGTTCACAGCTTTATAACTTTCACTGGTATCATTTCCCAAACCACCTTTTTCTTTACTCAATTTATGTCCTGCAATTAATTCATCCAACCTATCTGAGCTAGATTTGAAATTTTTTTCATAGAGTTTTTCCTTCTCTAGATCTACTTTCAGGTTCACAAAATCCTGTTCAAGCTTGGTGCACTCTTCAAACTTGCTTTGTACCAACTTGTTTAGGCATTCTTCAATTATTTTCTTCTCTTCTACTTGTAATTTCAAACTAGAAATATCTTCATTAGCTTTCTTCAACTGATTGAAATTACTTCCTTGTGCCTATCTTTGAACTTTTTCAATTTCTCCTTTAATTTTCAAGCATAATCATTTACGTCTTCAAGATTTTCTTTCAAATCTTTGTTTTCTCTTTCAACTTTGTCAAGATCCTCAAGAGTAGTCCAGAGCTCTCCTTTATCATTCATTTCTTCCATCTTTTGGATCTCCCTCAAGCTGTTAGGCTTCTTCGGAGGAACTGAGCTTTGATACCAATTGTTAAATGTCCAAGATATTGAGAGGGGGGATGAATCAGTAGCTTCTTAATTTTTTTGATCAAATACCATCCAAAATTCCAATACATTCAACAATAAAGATAATTAAAAACATTAAAAGAACATTAAATCAAAGAACACATGAACACTAGGATTTTTACATGGAAAACCCAAAATGGGAAAAACCATGATGAGTGTTAGCTCACGATATAGTATAATCGATTATAAAATATTATAAAATGGATGGCCCACTACTAGGTCTCATTGTCCAGAAATAAAGGTTCACTACCTATAGAATTATAATGATAGAAAATGGCTTCCAACCATAAAATGACTGATGGAGTACACCTAGTGAGTGCAAATTTAGTTTCAATGTAGCTCAGTAAACTGACTTAACACACTTCATAATATTCGCTCTTCTTGACATTTGCATTTGCATCACCCAAAATTCACACCTTCAAACTTCAAAGATTATCCAATATATACCTGATCTCTCTGCAAGGATCAATTAGGTCGGCCTAATTAGATGCACTTATTATCTACAAAAAAATACCATCTATCGGCTTCAAGCATTCACAAAAATATTTCAAGAAGATAATTCAAACCTCCAGCATGCTACATTATGTTGAAAAAGACCTAAAATAGGTCACACATATATCCGCATAACAAAAATATTTTATCATTACACGATACATTCATTAGGTTGGCTAGGGATAGACCTATTAGCACAAAATGAAAACACCAATCTAATACCAATACACCATACAAACAACTGGATACATGAGATCTTGAATGTATGTGCTCCCAACATCTACAAACCATTCTCCAAAACTACCAACAACAAAAATTACCATCAAACAAATGCAGAGCAAAATACCAAAGGATATAAGAACAATACTGGTTCAGATACTAGACTAGAATACCAAAATAACTTCAGTCTTGATCTTGCAGTTGCAACTCATATATCATGGTGATATCAATGACAACACAAAGTAACAAAATGATATGTTCTTCTTCATTTTTCCAACACTTCTAACTTGCGTCCTTCCAGACCTTGAAGCAACATTCTTTCTTCATCAACCTCAACTAAATTTTTTGGTAAGGAGTTAGAAAAAATTGATACATCAATACCTTTTCGAAGTAGATACTCTACTAGAGCATCATCAATCTTGATTCTATCAATTGGAGAGGTTGTGTTCCATAACTCACCAATTTTCTTCATCTTTCCTTTAACCAAAATAGATCGGATGTCATATGGATTAGAGGATTCGAATCCAAGTAGAGGTTCTTTTTCTTTCTCTTTTGAAATGACAATGATGTCTTAAATTATAACTTTTATTTTCTTCACTTTTGGAGGGGAATCACTAATGAAAACTTCCAATTCTTTCTTACTAGAGGATGAACCCACTTCAAACTAACTTGGTGCTAATGTACCAAAGCATAGATTTATTCTTAAGGATGTGAAATATTATTTTCACACACATTATCTACCAACGATTCTAGGAATCTATAGACTTGTTTCCCAATAGGAATACTAGATTCCCACATAAAATTTTCTCTTCATGGTAGGGAGTTCAAAAAGTGAAAATCCAAGCACACAAGCAAAGATCCAAACCGAAAGGGATAACAATGAACCACCGAAATTTTGGAATTTTTAGATAGATTTTCAAGTAATAGGCTATACAAATGAAACTGCTCATTTTCCTGAATCATCATATGTGCAAGATATACAACAATAGCAGAAGTCAAGCCTTCACAATTTCTAAAATAGATTTTATAAGAAACACCGTACACAACCTACCTTATAGCCAAATCCACAAGTGTATTTATCAATAGAGCTTGAGGTTCTTTATTAATGCCAATGATTTCCTCCACATCTTTATATTTCACATTTTTCTTCTAGGAAGATCTCCAATACTGCATAAGCTAGTAATTGCTTTGATTGCTTCCTTTGTAATTAGGTAGGGTTTATCCAAGACAATGTTATTGTTCTTGAATTGACTAAACAAGAAAAAAATGAACTCTTTATCTGCAAACCATGGAAATTATCCCCATAAATACATACCTAAGGTTTTTATGCTTTGTGATTCATTTTCCTTCAGCACTAGTTCCATTTCCTTCATCTTTCTATGATCAAATTCTTCCAATTCAACTCCTTTCAGCTTCAGTGGAATGTCACCATTATATCCTCTATCCATTTCCATGCTTAACTTTCTTGAATTCATTAATGTTTAGTCAAGAATTCTTCTTTTTCTTCACAAATTGAATAATAATTCCTACGTATTTGTCACAATTTCTTTAACTTATTTAAGAAATGCTTCAGATTGCTTCAAGATTGCTCCAAGATGCCTTTCCAAACTCAAGTGCTCAAAGAGGCTTACAGATTTTACCTTATACACCATCGATTTTCCCTAATTCATATTAAATGTGGCAAACATCAAAAAACTACTAAAAACATTCTTCTCAACACAGAAAGCCCTAATACGGTCCACAAATCAGTATGTCAACATGTTTTCTCTTGGTTCCTTTTCCAAAACCTTTGATTATTTATTCTTCACATTCCATCCTTGTGCTAGCCTTTGACACGCTATTCATCTGAGGGTTTTTACAATTTTTTGATAATTCTCCCCCTAAGACCATGCTACGTCTAATTCTCAGAGTAATTGTCAATCTTCTTTACTAGTTCATTTTTCTCTATCAGAAAAGACTACTTTCCCTTCTTAATTCTACAAACCTTTGAGATATGTCCATGTTTGTTACAATTAAAGTAGACAATACTTTTTTTATTAGTTCAACCTCCATTACTTCTAGATCTGCATTGAGTTGATTTGTGTCCAAATTTGTTACAGGTATAGTAGTGGCCATTAAAGAGTTGATTCATTCTACCTCCATTAAACATGTTCATCATCACCTAGATAATCATTCTCACTTGAGATCTACATTTAGTAGCTTTATGTCCAAATTTTTTACATCCAAAACATTGTCCAGAGAAGAAACCAGAGGTTTGATTCATCCTACTACATTTTGTTTCCCTGTGACCAAATTTGTTGCATGAAAATAAGACACCATTGAAAGAGGGATATCTTTGAGAATTAGGCTATCTCAAAGGCGGTCTTCTTGTAAAATTTCTTGAATTTCTTTTCTACTTCCATTTTTCTTGACTCTTTTGATTGTTCACTGTATTTTGCACAACTTTGGAACTTTCACCTATATTAATTCCCAATCCACCTTTGTCTTTACTTGGTTTCTATCCTACAATTAATTATTCAATCTTGCTAGACCTAGATTTGAAATTGTTCTCATAGATTTTTACCTTCTCCAATTCTACTCTCAAGTTTACTATCTCTTGTTCATGTCTAGAGAATTCGTTAGACTTATTCTACACCATTGTATTCAAACATTCTTCAGTCCTCTTCTTTTCTTCCACAAGAACCTTTAATCCAATGATCTCTTGTTTCTACTAATCACTCAATTCTCTATGTCTTTCTTTGAATTTCCTCAATTGTTCTTTCAACATTCAGACACATTCATTTTCCTCATCTATATTTTCTCTCAAGTCTCTATTTTCAAATTCAGCTTTATCAAGATGTTCAAGTGCAGTCCAAAGTTCTTTCTCATCCATTTAATCAACCTTTAGGATCCTCCTCAAGTAGTTAAGCTCTTCACCTAGGAACCAAAGCTCTGATACCAATTGTTAACAGGTGCAAGAAAACTGAGAGGGGGGGTGAATCAATTATCACCAAATTTAAACTCAAAACTTCAACACTTTCAATTTCACAACTATACTATTTTGTTACTAAGAATGAGCATGAAATGCAGAAAACATAAAGTAAAATCAACACATTGAACACCATATTTTACGTGGAAAACCCAATGAGGGAAAAACCATGGTGAGGATTAACTCACAATATAAAGTAATAGCAAAACCAAATATATAAGGCTCACTGCTCTAAAAGGACTCATTGTCTAGATACAAAAGCTCACTACTTACAAAAAGATTTACAAAACAAAATTGGGCTTTACAGCTGAAATGAACTGAAAAGAGTGTACCTAACAAGTATTGATGTAGTTTTAGTGATGCTCAATAGAATGACTTAACACACTTCATCATTTTTTCTCTTCTTCACTTTCACATTCACTTCTGCTTCATCAATTACACCCCATCTTAAAAAATTGTTCAACATATATATACTCGATCTATCCACAAGCATCAATTAGGTCAGCCTAATTGGATGCAATTCAAAAGATAATTTTTGGCTTCATACAAAGATTCTCTAAATGTAATCCAAGTGTATAATACGCTAAAATATGTCGACATGGACCAAAGATAGGTTGCACATATATCCACAGTATATGTTAAACTATTAACTGATTATTAGGTCATCCATGATTAACCTAATGACAAAATGCAATTTCCAAAGCTGACACCAATACACCAACCAATCATATGATCATACAAAAATACATACATATGTGCTACAAGTGATCATAATCCACTTTTCAAAATCTTAAACACCAATGATTACCTAAGGGAATATGCAGAAAAAAATACCAGATCTACCACTAGAGGAAGTAAACTTGTTATGCACACCAGTTTAGGGTACTAGAAAAATTTGATACCATAAACAACATGGTGACATCAATGAAAACATACAAAATAATCTTCTCCATTCTCCCAACAAGGCAATAGTGAGAGAGAAATATGGGGGATAGAGAGAGGGGGAAGGAGGTAGGGAGGTAGGGAGAGGTAGGGAGAGAGAGAGAGGGGGTTGAGATAGAGAGAAGTAGAGAGGGAAGGAGAGATAGAATAGGGAGGGAGAGAGATAGAGAGAATTAGAGAGGGAAGGGGGGAGGGGGGGAGAGAAGTGAGATAAAGAGAATTATAGATAGAGATAGAGGGAGGGAGGGAGGGAGGGAGAGGTAGGGAGAGAAAGAGAGAGTGGGAAGGGAGGGAGGGAGAGGTAAAGATGGATAGTTGAGATAGAGATATGTACAAACAGAGAGAGGGAAGGAGGGAGGTGGGAGATAGTGGGGAGGGAGAGATAGGTGAAGAGGGATAGGTGAGATAGAGAGAATTAGAGAGATAAAGAATGACAATATAGAGGGAAGAAGAGATGGATAGGGATAGAAATAAAGAGAGGTAGAGACAAAGACAAAGATAGAGATAAAGACAAAGATAGAGATAGAGACGTATATATATATGTGTGTGTGTGTGTGTGTGTATATTAATGTGTATATATATGTATATATATGTGTATATATATGTATATATATATGTATATATATGTATATATATATATATATATGTATATATATATGTATGTATATATATATGCTATATATATATGTATATATATATAGAGAGAGAGAGAGAGGAGGGGGGTGGGAGATAGAGAGTAGAGAGGAGAGGAAGGGATGGAGAGAGAAGTGAGATAGAGAGGGAAGGAGAGAGAGAGATGGTAAGAGGGAGAGGGGGAAAGAGAGAGTTAGATAAAGGTATGAAGATAGTGAGAGAGAGATCTAAAGCATAAGGTATAAACAAAGAGTGAGATTGAGAGAAAGAAATATGATATAATTTCTTAATTACTAAAATTTGATATGTTGATTACTAAAATTTGAATAAGCCTAAAAGATTATAAGATCTTCCAAAAACTAGAATTTGTATTAGAACTCCTAGAGATCCAAAACCATTGTCAAATATCCCAAAACTACATACATAAAATATAACTTAAAGTATAAGAAATTAAATGTTCTATTTCATGTATATAGTTTTGTTGAAAGAGGAGAAAGAGAAAGAGAAAGAAAAAAAGAAAGAGAAAAAATTTCAATGCAAAACATAACACAAGTTAGCTTCCTTGGAAGTTCAAAAATGACATGAATTCATGATTATATCCCTTGTTAATCAAATTAGAATAAAGAGAACTCTTGTTGATAATGTTTCAACCATTAATGTGTGTAGTGTGAGCCTTTTGGAGAAGATCGATATGGATAAGAGTGGAATTTCCCCTGATTCTTTGTGTATCCATGGCTTTGATAACATAGGAAAACAATCACTTGGAGTCATCACATTACCTATTATAGTTAGGAAGGTAACATTACAAACTTTGGCCCATGTTATGCCTCATGATCTTTCTTACAATCTCCTCATGGGGAGACCGTGGATTCATGAAATGAATGTCATTCCTTCAACCCTTCATTGTGTAATGAAATATGTCTATAACAACAAATTTTACATGTATTCAAGGTAGACCTTGAACCTAAAAGTTGTTTACAGACAAAAATATAAAAAATTCCTATGAACATTAATACCAATTTCAAAAGTGGAATTCATGAAGGAAGAAGAACAAGGGAAGAACATTGATGAAGTCATCAAATTACTAGAATATTATTGTGCTTCCTTAGATTTCACACCAAAATTCATGGGAGAATAAAAATTACAATGAAACAAATTGAAGAGAAAAAGGAACCAATGGCAATGTCAACGCAAAATTCTAAAGAAACCTCACAAGCATCTACTTCACCCACTCTAGAAGAAGACATAATTTATATAATGAACTTTCATGAGATAGACTACCAACAACCACTTAATCCGAAAGAGATGGAGAAAATTTATGGAAGAGGTTATGAGCTTGTGAAAAAACTTGGTTACAGTGGACAAGGATGTGGAAGAAAAAAACAAGGAATTTGTGTTCCTATAGAGCCTAACACATAAGAAACAAAAAGTGGTCTTGGATATTGTCCTTCTAAGATAACAAAAGCAACATAAAGACCCTCACTCAACATCAACACTGTCATGTGTAACTCCCCTAAGACAACTCTCACTTTGAAACATCCTGAATTGATTGATACGACATGCAAAGAATCATTGGACTACATTGAAGATGATGAAGCTTTGAAAGAAATTTTAGGAGTTTATGACAAGTCATTTATTCCCCCTAAGAAAAAATAGGTTTCTTGTGCTATGGTTACTACTAAACAAATGGATGATGAAAAGGAAGTTAATGAGGTTGACAATGATAAAGGCTAACACAATTCTAAAATTTTGAGATAAAATTCACTTTCTTTGGGAGATACAATCAATATACCAATGGATACAACTAATAAATAAAGAATGACTCAAATAGGAAAGTACCTTGATGAAGATGAACAAGAAGATCATGCAGCATTACTACATGAGTTTCATGAACTTTTTTCTTGGACTTATTTAGACATGTCGAGTATCGATGCTAAGATAGTGATGCACAACATAGTTCTTGAAGAAGATGCTAAACCTATAAGACAGAAGATATGAAAGATGAACCCTAAGATAGATTTATTGGTTAAGGATGAGATTGTAGAACTTCTTGAAGCTAGTTTTATACGACCTATCAATTATTTTCCTTGGATCTCAAACATTGTTGTAGTCACAAAACCTGATAAATATATTAGGATGTGTACGAAATTTTGTGATTTGAATAAAGCACCTTTAAAAGATGATTTTCCCCTTTATAATATTAACATGATAGTAGGTTTGACTGTGGGACATGCTTTGTTGTCATTCATGGATGAATTTTTTGGTTACAATCAAATATTTATAAATCCTCAAGATAAATACAAGAAAACATTTACTATAGCTTGGGGAACATTTTTTTGGGTGGTTATGCATTTTGGATCAAAGAACGTAGGCACAACATATCAAAGAGCTATGACACTGATATTTCATGATTACATACACAAGATCTTGGGAGATTATGTTGATGATATTCTGGCTAAATATTTAACTCAAAAAGACAATGTGAATAATCTTTAGAAAATATTTGAAATAATGCAAAAATATAACATGATATTGAATCCAAAAAAAAGTGTCTTTGGTGAGGATCTAGTGGAAATTTTTTAGTTTTTATAGTATCTCATAGAGGCATTGAGGTGAACATGAAGAAAATTGATGCTATCATTAACATGCCACCTCCTAAAGACATTTCTCAACTATGTACTTTATAAGGATTAATTCAAGTTATTCATTGTTTTGTAGCATCCTTAGCAAACCGAACATTAACCTTTACACAACTCCTTAAGAAAGAGGTTAAGTTTAAGTGGAATGAGGATTGTAAACATGACTTTGAGATTTTGAAAGATTATCTTGCTACTCCACCTGTTTTACAACCCACTATGCAAGAAAAACCATTTATTCTTTATACAGTAGCATTAGCCAATGCTCTTGCAGCATTGTTGGCTCAACAAGATGACAATATTGAAGAACATCTTGTTTATTACATGTAGTGTAGCAAACTGCATACCCTTGCATTTTCACAATTGTTTGGGCCCTCCTTGCTTTATTTATCCCTATTTATCGCTTAATTGGTCTTATTTTGCATCCACAAGTGCAAGGAATTATATCTTTTTCTAGCCAATTTTGAAAAACTGCAATGGATAAATGATAATTTAATGATTCTATCTGAGTGTCCCTAATTTTTGGGTCAGAAATAAAATGCCACTTGGGACCCTAATTTTGAAAGCACCTAAATAGGTCCCTTTTTGGAGTCTATTCCTCAATTTTCATGTCTTGGGACTAAGACAGGACTAAGACGCCACCTAGTACATCTTAGTCCCCCTTTGATGTAAGCAAGGAGGCAACACAATAGGTTTGTACAATGATTAACAACTTGGTTCTTGACTGACTTCCCAACTACTCACAAAACCCCTTAATTGGTATAGACCTCCAAGTGCTCCAACTTGTACTTTAGGTTTCAGTTCTCAACATGAACTTGTTTAAGCATCTAATAAGATTAAGATCCACATACAGACACAACTTGACTGCTCAAACCCAAAATCAATTCCCAACCTTGACACCTCAAACATAAGAACTTTCAAAAAGTGGATTGTTCTTAACTGGCCCCAAATAGGCTTCTTTTAATCATTCAATTTGACACACCATTATATAAGACTCTTGTTAACTCTTCAACAGTTCAAAGGCCTATAATAATTCATAATTTAACCCTCTTCAAATAATATTATGATCACTCAAGATGAAAGATTACAAATTTTACAAATACTGTCCCATTTTAGGACTGTGTCAAATTTTCCATGACAAGATAGTCTAAACAAAGGACTCCAAAACCTTATCCTTTCACCAAACCCTATCAAAAAAGGGTTATAACACACCTTCAAAAACCTTCAAAAACAAAAAAAAATCAAAAAGGACTCAATCACCACAGTCTAAACTTTTAAAGCACCTCTGTATACTAATTTTACCAGTCTTTGTCCACAATTACAGGCTTAGGGCTTTGTTAAATCTATCCAAAAGCTCCTTCTCACATTCTTCCACCTTGAGATCTTTTAAATTACTTATCAAAATTCGTTCCCACCAAGTTATAGGAATTTCCAATGCTAAAAACAAAAGAAACACAATTTAGTATGCTCATTGTTTACCATAGAAGAGGGTTTAACTTTCCTGTAGGGATTTACTCATAACTTTCTCAAATTTAATGGATTTAAATAAAACCAAGTGCATATTAAAGATAATTCATAGGGATTACATCTAAAATGGATGAGTAAAAGTTTTATGTACTAATCATGGCCGTGCAATGGCTTAAAACACATAAATTGCAAGAAAATAATTGAAAAACAGAGCATTCTATTGAATTTCTTCCTCACACAACTTTTCCCAATCTTCCTCAAAGAAAATGAGGTTACCAAAATCCTTTATAAATCCAAACCATCCTCTTAAACCAAATCCTTAACTACTTTGAATATTCACCTTCCTCTATTTGGCATATTTTGCACTTTTGCAATATTGCTTATGACAACAATTAGGCAATTTTTTGCAATCTTTACATTTAATGCCCTGATTAACCCAAAATGCTTAACTATGACCTAAAACAAACTTATTGTGGCCAAATTGACCTTATTAGAACATGATACTAACATTTCTAAATCAAAACTTAAGGTTTCCTTATGGAGGCATACTCTTCCAAGGGTGCACCTGCACCATTCTCTCTAGCCAAAAGAATGCCAAGTCCTCTTGGATCATCAATTCTCCTCCTTGTAGTCTTCTATTCCCTGCAACAACTTTCATTTTCACCTTTTGTTAGATTTGTTCCATGCCAACTTGTCTCCATCTTGTCTTGTCACCTAGAATCCACTTCTTCATGCCCTGATATGCCTCAATTTCCTTTGAAATTTGTCCTTTAACCTTCCTATTGCCAAGAACTGATGATGTACATGCCTTTGTACCTGCAAAAAAACTCAAACCTTTTGTTCCTTGAAATCTCTTCCTAATCATCTTTATTGAATGCTTGAACTCATCCTTTTGCTTTGACCAAACACTCATGTTTACTTCACTTTCAGTCTTCACATCTACTTGTTAGTTCTCAAAAATGTTGGTTAGAAAACCTCAAGAGGTTTCCAAACTCTTGCTACATTTTAGCCTAATGAAAAAGGCCAAATGGTGTATTTGAACCTTCTTCTCTTCAGGCTCTGCCAGACCTAGGTGGGTGTAACTATGCAAATGAAGCAAACTTAAACTGTATTTTTCCTACTTAGGCAATCTATCCACAATGGCGATTGAGAGTGGAGAGATGAAAGCTTACTAACTACTCCTACTGAAATTTGATATGTGAATGTTTTGAATAATATTTTATGAAATTCTAAAATGGAATTGGTATGACCAGTTCCTACTTATGTTGGCATAATGGAGTCAAGAGGTAAGTGATATGTGTGTCCTATTTTTGGATACAATTCAAATTGTTTGGCACTTTTATGAGTCTATGCCTGGCATAAACGTGCAAGGATGCAATTATAAAGTTCTTCTTATTGATCCAAATGACCTTTTCTAGATTACTGTGATTAATTAAAGAATTTAATGCTTCCTTGAAGGAGCTAGCTAACTCAACCACACAAGAGCAGCAAATGTGCTTTGATAAATTGAATATATCCTTGATATATCAATTTAAATAATAGGGAAATGTCAACCTAGGAGACAACTAGATAATATTTTCAATTATTTCACAACAACTAACACCATAACACAATCACCAAATTTATGCATTCTTCTCAATTATATAATTTTAAAATATTTTACAATATCTAGCATAATGTTTTGTTGAGGTGACTAACCAACCTATCCAACTATCTGATGAGTTCCTAACCTACTGATTTTATCTTCTTGATGATTTTATTTCATCTTACAAATATACATTGTTCTTTTAGGGTTATAACCCTTCACATCCGTCCACTGCAGCTCTTCATTTAATTAATTGTCTTCAATAGATTAAAATATTTTAATTTTAATCTATTTGATATTCACAGTTTGTGAAAAATAAAGTATTTCACAATACTTTAGTCTTAATCCTTTCACCAGCGATTTCTCGTTTATATTTACTCTTGGTGAAAATATTCCACTTTGTATTTTACCTATATCATTCATTGAAATAATTACCCATCCCTTTTACAAAATTTATATTTTAACCTTTCAATGCATATCCACTCAAATAATTACCTCCCCATAATTTTCACATTATATTTTCTCTTTCGGTGGATAAATATTTACCATAATAATTCATTTTATGATTTCAAAATATTTTCCTCATTTAAATATAAACCATTTTATATTTGATCTCGCATGTAAAAAATATATTAATGTCTCTTATTTTGTTTCATCCTCACTACATCCACCGCAAACATCTCATTTTACCACATACATGCTTATAGATTTGAGATCCCTTGCGGTAATGTGGGGAATATTAAGAGACCTCCCACAACACCACACACAATCTTGACTCCTCCGAAGGGGATGTGGGAAGACTCACCACTCACCTGTGCATCATCAGAATTTCCTTCATGGGGATGTGGGTTAACCACTTTCATAGCTTGCAAACAATTCTCAACTGGTGTATTACTTCAAAATTTTAGAAACAAAGATCTCTTTGTTACCAAATACTATAGAATAATTTATTGATTCTTCATAGTTGCTTGTTGTCCTTTGTCAATTACTCAAGTGATTCTCTAGGACATCCAACCTCTTTATTTTTCCATGCACATCAATCACAATGTAACCAAATGTTCACTCTATAAGTGTGTATCCATAGGCAGTTGCAGCATAAGCTAGTACCTACTCATCAGGAGATTCACCTTGATACTTGACCAACTTCACAACTTCTGATGTTTCTGTTATAATGGAAAATATTGTATTACAAGCTACTAGAGAAAGGAAATAATCATGTGCAAATCTTGTCTCTGATGTGACATTATCTTTCTAAAGCAACTGCGCAAGTCTGGGTTCCACTCTAACCTCCAATTTTTCCTTCCAAGTCTCTCCAACATTTACACCTATAAAAATATCCTTCTCTTCATTCTCTATAGAATATTTATGGTAATTATACTCTATCAAAGTCTTTGAGGTACTGTAATTTCTCCCAAACATACTTGCATCTCGAAATTCCATCTTATTTTCTATCAGAGTTCCTATCTTATCTGAAAATACATACTTTGTTTTTTAAAGGTCTTCATTGATATTCAATGCTCGGCATTGGAACTTTGATTTGGAAACACTGTCATACATATTCTTATCTCTAATCATGAAATAATCTTGTCCCAAACAGACCAGCTCCATGGATATATATAGAAAAATATTATCATTTTCGTTAATATTGCAATCACTACCTTCACTTCTATACTTTTGTTCTCTAAAACCTTGAAATACCTATCTCTGAAGTAAGGCTACAAAGGCTTTTAGTTATAATTTTATAGGTGATAGTATTTAGAGTAAGGTCCTTGTCCTTCCTTTCATTTCCCTATCAGTTCGTGTAATAGCTTTCCACACACTATCATTCTTGCAGAGACCATTAGCAATAGTATGGTATGTTATACACATGTAACCTCATTCTTATCAAAATATTGGTTGGGATCCATTGTACGCATATCCTTCATCGATGGTGTATTCCTTGACCATTGTGCCCATAAGATGACATATTTTTGAGGGATTTTGTCACATTGTTTGCATGCTTTTGTCTCTGCTTCAAATTTATAGTCATTCTACTTGCACTTGCTTGAAACCTCCCAAAACATCTCCAATCAATCTATCATATCCATGAAATGGCCTTCCTTTAGACCCACGACATACTTAAGGTGTCATATTCAACTCCTTGAAAACGTTCTTTGCAAGTGCACAACATGACTTTGAAAAGGTAGCAATCTTGTTACTGAGATTGTTGTCTTCATGAAATCAATGAGTTTTCCCTCCATGAATACTCATGACAACATTGTAAGCATAACATCTATTATCATCTTCTCTATTAGCAACTCGAAAAGTGGAACTATCTTTAACTTCCAACCATCAAATCCTTAGTAATGTCACATCCTTGAATTCACATTTTGTATTAGATAGAAGAACTTTTGTATTTAAATGGTGTCAAGGCATTATAAGCACTCTTTGCTAGGGATACTCTTTTTCGTAGCCCTAAACAACCATACTTTCCCTTAGATTGTTGATTCGGGTCAACTGTACATGTAAGGGATTCCACTTGAGTTTTAGTTGTCTCTTTCTACCCATTTATGGCAAATTAATTTGTAATTTCCCATGAGCTCTTTTAGTAGCTATCAAAATTTTGTATTTCACAAACTATCTTTCCAGCAAATGTGGATGTCCATGTGCAGTGCTTTTGGTTCTAAATTAATTTTATGCCCATGTTGAATCTCTTCTTTCCCTATTCAAGAGAAACTGTGATTTAGGACCTTTTACGTCCTTATTTGATATGAAGTTTAGGTTCTATATGCACTACAGATTATTTTATTCCCAAGATATGGGTTTGATCTCAAGTCTTCAAGAGTTCAAGCCATGTACCAATATTTTAGAACTTCATTTCCACATTTTTGATATTTGAGACCAACAAACCCCACTTAATGAAAAGCAAGTAGAGCACTACCAAAGCAGCATATTAGCATTCCATGTCAATCACTATCTGAAGACTATTATTTTTGTTTGTTTTTCTTAATAGGTCCATCATGGGGAGTTAATTTCTTGTATTGGGGCAAAGTCTAGGCTGTTAATTATAAGGGCCATCCCATCATTCTCATGAACTTTACTTAAGAGGGGATTCCTTTGTATTGCATATCAACACTCAAACTTGAATGAGTAGTCATAGGATCTATTTTTTGAAATCTTGCACTGCAGTCAAAAATAGTCAAGTAGCATCCATAACTGCTTTAGAAAATTGATCAAATGATCTCCAAAAGCCATGAAACTTCGCCAGTATGCTATTTGAGGGTAGGGGAGTGTGCTTGTAAAATGGTTTTGCATGAACTTGTCACAATCAAAAACTGTTAATGTTCAAAATTGCTTACTTGGCATTTTGAAAAATTGCAATTGTTCAAACTGGGTAAAATCCATTTGGATTTGATTTTGAAACAATGTCAAATGATGTCCTAAAGCTTTGGAAATTGGAATGAAGGTAGATTTTTTTGGGGAGAATCAAGAGCACCAATCGTTTTTTCATGAAATTCTTCCAATTGCTTAATATTATCTTCCAAAGTTGGTCACTTTGACAGATTTCACTGTGTAGACAACAAACCTTCTCAGAACCCTTCAACTTGGCCTTTTGAAACTTTGTCAAAAATAATCGTATGAAGATGAAAATTGGTATTCACAATCACATATGGTAGATAAACATCCGTGCAAGGTGGTTTTGCATAGAACTGCTCTAGCTTCAAATTATGATTTTTCAAAATAGGCCTTTTGAGTAGATTTTTCATCTGTACATCTGAGTGCTAAAATCAAATTTTCACACATGGGAACCTAAAATTTGCATGAAATTTTAGGCTCCAATAGTGGCTCCATCTGGGGATGTATTCCCCTTGTGGGCATACCAAGAATCCAGGTCTCTGGGAGAGCAAACCAAATGTTTTATCTATTGAGCAGTAGATTCAAACTCTTTTTTGTCATGAACTAATATGGTTTTGTATAAACCACATCACAACTAATGGCACAATGCCACCAAAAAAGAAAGGACCTTATATTCCTCTATCATACACCTGGTTTTTCTCACACCATTTTGAACCCAATCTAAAAATTTCAGTGAAATATGTTCAACAAAATCTGTTAATATTTTTTATCCATCTATTATGCCCGATATTACCCATTTGTTTTCCATTATTATGCACTTGGGTATCAAGTATAATCTGAAATATTTTATCACCATATGAAAAGGAGTCACAACCACCAAACTCTACATGGTACTTTATTTCATCCCTTTTTTCATTGTTCACCAAATGTTGGCTCTCTAATTGAACTGGAAAGCAAAATGGATCATGTTGTTGACATTTACTATCATCAATGTTGGCTTTAACATTAGACTCAAAAATATCAGCACCATATTCATCATTACATATAGTCTTCCTACATAGTTGTGGTTTTGAAACTTCATTAGAATCAACAATTTGTAGACCAAACACATCGGAATCATCAATACCCCAAGACTTAATAGAAGTATGCATTTATGGAGCAATGTTGAAATGAAATTCATGACCACCATCTATTTATGTTTTTTCAAAATGTAATTGTGAATATACAATTTCATGCTTACCATTTTCACACAAAGTTTCTTCACTGTCAAAGGAAATGTGTATTGGGCATTCAATTTCAGCATTATTCATGTGTGCATATCTCTAAATTCCATAGTCAGAAAATTTGAAATTTGGTCACTGTTGAGTGAACATGTTGGCTCTCTAATTGAACTGGAAAGCAGAATGGATCATGTTTTTATTGACATTTACTATCATCAATGTTGGCTTTAACATCAGACTCAAAAATATCAGCACCATATTCATCATTACATATAGTCTTCCTACATAGTTGTGGTTTTGAAACTTCATTAGAATCAATAATTTGCAGACCAAACACATTGGAATCATCAATACCCCAAGACTTAATAGAAGTATGCATTTATGGAGCAATGTTGCAATGAAATTCATGACCACCAACTATTTATGTTTTGTCAAAATGTAATTGTGAATATACAATTTCATGCTTACCATTTTCACACAAAGTGTCTTCACTGTCAAAGGAAATGTGCGTTGGGCATTCAATTTCAGCATTATTCATGTGTGCATATCTCTAAATTCCATAGTCATAAAATTTGAAATTTGGTCATTGTTGAGTGAACATGTTTCTTCATTCACCACATTATTGTTGTATTCTTTGCTCCTCTCATCATCATAGCAAATCTCAATATCACCAAGAAACATCAAATCAGATTTATTATTAGCACAGTCACTTACTTCACAAGTTGATGCAATATCTTGTTTATCTAAAAATGCTTCATCCTCCTCATGCAAGCTGTCATAGGAATTATTTTCACTTGCATATTCATCCTCTTATGAACTGATCATAGTCATTTCCTTCTTCATTATTGTAGGGCATGCTATCTTCTTTTATTTCAACTTCCAATTTTTTGTCTTCAATGCTATGGCAATGCATAAATGGCCTTACTTCCTCTTCATCTGAATCATGGCTGATATATTCCATAGGTGATGTGTCCCCAACAACATCTTGAATGTTGCAATCATCTTCCAAGGTGGAAGATTGGTCTTCAACGATTCCATCTTCATTAAAATCATTCTTTGTGTAGTTATATTTGACATTGCTAGCATGCAAATGTCTGATTATCCATAACCACAGTCGTGCAAGAGTAGTTGGCTTTGATGACTCAGGCTAATTAATTGAATCAAGGTCATATACTCTCATGAACTATTCAATGAATGTGGGATCATTAGGCTAAATATTAACATGTATTTCCCCATGGATAACAAATATTTTGTCAAATAGGGAGCGTGCAAATTTCTCCTTTATGTCTCCTTACACCAAAAAATGTCTCTAAAAGATCTTGACTTCCTTCTTGAATATGTAAATGTTCATCATCATTGTCCTCATATTGGCTTAGGAATATTCTTTTGAGATCTTCCCATGAAGATATACTTTGCATGGGAAAGCTTATAAACCATTCTCTTGCATTATCCCTCAAATATCTTGAGAAACATCTCATAATGACATCTTCTGGATAAATCTAAAAGTCCACAATGAAATCCCAAAATATTTGTACATGCTTATGGGCTGATTCACTCCGTTCTCCATAAAATTTAGGGGTATGTTGTAGTTGTTCTATCAGTTCGTAGGGATAAGGATTTGGGTAGCCTTGGATATTATTGCAGTTAAATGGTTTATTAATGGATGAGACAAAATTTGGAGGGCCATATGGGTTTTGGTAGATCACTAATCTAGGAGATGGAGGATATGTATTTATTTGATAAGGGGCTTGTGGTGTAAAAATATCCTACTGTGAATGGTGTGCATTCCCCCATTGCCAAAATTCTCAATTGCACCATAATGTGTATGGGGAAAAGAATAATTACTACACTTACTTCAGTTTGTGACTTCTATTTCTGACTGGCAATGTTGTAGTTTGAAATTGTTCTTGGTTTACCCCAGCGGAATCCCCTATGAAATGAAAATGTGAATTTTTTATGACTCTATACCAACAAAGGCTTGGATTCAATGTTGATTTGGCTTGATCCCCAACAGATTCGCTAATCTATTAGTTGTGTGACTCAGATGGGGAGCTACAAACTACACAATTATGAATCTCTAGTTGAAGACCTGAATTGAAAATTTTAATGACTCTATGAGGCAAGGCTTCCTACTACCAAATTTTCTCAAGTTATTCCCCAACGGAGTCACCAATCTGTTAATTCTCAAAAACACTAATTAGAAAACCTCAAGAGGTTGCCAAATTCTTGCTATGTTTTAGGCTAACAAACAAGGCTAAATGGTGTATTTGAACCTTCTTCTCTTCAAGCTCTGCAAGACTTAGGTGGGTGTACCTATACAAATGAAGTAGAATTAAACTGTATGTTTCCTACTTAAGAAATCTATCCACAATGGAGTGGAGAGATGAAATCTTACTAACTACTCCTACTGAAATTTGAGATGTGAATATTTTGAATAAGATTTTATGAAATTCTAAAATGGAATTGGTATGACTAGTGCCTACTTCTGTTGGGCTAATGGATTCAAGAGGTAAGTGATATGTGTGTCCTATTTCTGGATACAATTTGAATTATTTGGCACTTTTATGAGTTTATGCTTGGCATAAACGTGCAAGGATGCAATTATCAAGTTCTTCTTATTGATCCAAATGACCTTTTCCAAATTACTGTGATTAATTAAAAGAATTTAATCCTTCCTTGAAGGATCTAGTTAACTCAACCACACAAGAGCAGCAAATGTGCTTTGATAGATTGAAAATATCCTTGATATATCAATTTAAATAATAGGGAAATGCCAACCTTGCAAACAACTGGATAATATTTTCAATTATTTCAACAAACAACTAACACCATAACAGGATCACCAAATTTATCCATTCTTCTCCATTATATAATTTTAAAATATTTTATAATATACAACATAATTTTCTGTTGAGGTGACTGACCAACCTATCCAACTATCTAATGAGTTCCTAACTTATTGATTTTATCTTCTTGATGATTTTATTTCATTTTACATATATATACATTATTCTTTTAGGGTTACAACCCTTCACATCCATCCATTGCAGCTCTTCATTTAATTAATTGTCTTCAATAGATTAAAATATTTTAATTTTAATCTATTTGATCTTCCCAGTCTGTGAAAAATAAAGTATTTCACAATACTTTAGTCTTAATCCTTTCACCAACGATTTCTCGTTTATATTTACTCTTGGTGAAAATATTTCACTTTGTATTTTACATGTATGTGTTCATTGAAATAATCACCCATCCCTTTTACAAAATTTATATTTTTACCTTTCAATGCATATCCACTCAAATAATTACCTCCCCATAATTTTCACATTAGATTTTCTCTTTCGATGGATAAATATTTACCATAATAAGTCATTTTATGATTTCAGCATATTTTCCTCATTTAAATATAAACCATTTTATATTTGATCTCCCATGTAAAAATTATATTAATGTCTCTTATTTTGTTTCTCCCTCACTACATCCACCACAAACATTTCATTTTACCGCATACCCGCTTATAGATTTGAGACCCCTTGCAGTAATGCGGGGAATATTAAGAGACCTCCCGCAACACCACACACAATCTTGACTCCTCCAGTGGGGACGTGGGAAGAGTCACCGCTTACCCATGTATTATCAGAATTTCCTTCACAGGGATGCGGCTTAACCATTTTCACAGCTTGCCAACAATTCTCAACTAGTGTATTACTTAAAAATTTTAGATACAAAGATCTCTTCGTTACCAAATACTATAGAAGAATTTATTAATTCTTTACAGCTGCTTGTTGTCCTCTGTCAATTAATCAAGTGATTCCCTAGGACATCCAACCTCTTCCTTTTTCAATGCACATCAATCACAATGTAACTAGATGTTTTCTCTATAAGTGTGTATCCATAGGCAACTGCAGCATAAGCTAGTGCCTACTCATTAGGAGATTCACCCTGATTCTCGACCAACTTCACACTTTCTGACATTTCTGTTATAATGGGAACTACTATATTACAAGCTACTAAAGTGAGAAAATAATCATATGCAAATCTTGTCTCCAGTGTGACATTATCTTTCTGAAGCAACTGTGCAAGTCTGGGTTCCACTCTAACCTCCATTTTTTCCTCCCAAGTCTCTCCAACATTTACACCTGCAAAAATCTCCTTCTCTTCATTTTCTATAGAATAATTTTGGTAATTATACTCTATCAAAGTCTTTGAGGTACTGTAATTTCTCCCAAACACACTTGCATCTCAAAATTCCATCTTATTATATATCAGAGTTCCTATCTTATCTGAAAATACATACTTTATTTGTCCAAGGTCTTCATTGATATTCAATGCTCAGCATTGGAACTTTGATTTGGAAACACTGTCATACATTTTTTTATCTCTAATCATGAAATAAGTCTATCCCAAATGGACCAACTCCATGGATATATATATAGAAAAATATTATCATTGTTCGATAATATTGCAATCACTACCTCCGCTTCTATACTTTTGTTCTTTGAAACCTTGAAATACCTATCTTTGAAGTAAGGTTATAGAGGCTTTTAGTTATAATTTTATAGGTGATAGTATTCAGAGTAAGGCCCTTGTCCTTCCTTTCATTTCCCTATCATTTCATGTAATAGCTCTTTGCACACTATCCTTCTTGCAGAGACCATTAGCAATAGTATGGTATATTATACACATGTAACCTCATTCTTGTCAAAAGCTTGGTTGGGATCCATTATATGCATATCCTCTATCGATGGTGTATTCCTTGACCATTGTGCTCCATAAGATGACATCTTTTCAAGGGATTTTGTCACATTGTTTGCATGATTTTGTCTCTACTTCAAATTTATAATCATTCTACTTGCACTTGCTTGACACCTCCCAAAACATCTCCAATCAATCTATCATATCCATGAAATGGCCTTCCTTTAGACCTGCAACATACTTAAGGTGTCATATTCAACTCCTTGAAAAAATTATTTGCAAGTGCACAACATGATTTTGAAAAGGTAACAATCTTGTTACTTGAGATTGTTGTCTTCATTAAATCAATGAGTTTAATGTCCATGAATACTCACTAGAGCAGTCGATATTGACAACATTGTAAGCATAACATCTATTATCATCTTCTCTTTCAGTAACTTGAAAAGTGGGATTATCTTGAACTTCCAACCATCAAATCCTCAGTAATGTCGCTTCCCTAAATTCACATTTTGTATTAGATAGACTAAATTTTGTATTTAAATGGTGTCAAGGCATTATAAACACTCTTTGTTGGGGATACTCTTTTTGATAGCCCTAAACCACCATACTTTCCCTCAAATTGTTGATTCGAGTCATCACATGTAAGTTATTCCACTTAATTTTTAGCTATCTCTTTCTACCCATTTATGGAAAATCAATTTGTAATTTCCCATTAGCTCTTTTAGTAGCTATCAAAATTTTGTATTTCACACCAACAAATGTGGATGTCCATGTGAAGTTCTCTTGGTTCTAAATTAATTCTATCCCCATGATGAATCTCTTCTTGGCCTCTTCAAGAGAAAATGTGATTCAGGACCGTTTATGTGCTTACTTGATATGAAGTTTAGGTTCTATATGCGCTACAAATTATATTATTCCTGTGATATGGGTTTGATCTCAAGTCTTCAAGAGTTCAAGCCATGTACCAATATTTCATAACTTCATTTCCACTTTTTTGATATTTGATACCAACAAACCCTACTTAATGAAAATAAAGTACAACATTACCAAAGGAGCATATTAGCATTCCATGTCAATCACTATCTGAAGACTATTATTTTCGTTTGTTTTTCTTAACAGGTCCATCATGGGAAGTTAATTTCTTATATTGGGGAAAAGTCCAAGTTGTTAATTATAAGGACCATCCCATCATTCCCATGAAATTGAATCAAGAGGGGATTCCTTTGTATTGCATATGAGCACTCAAACTTTAATGAGTAGTCATAGGATCTATTTTTTGACATCTTGCACTGCAGTCAAAAAGAGTCAAGTAGCATCTTGAACTGCCTTAGAAAATTGATCAAATGATCTCCAAAAGCCATGAAACTTTCCCAGTATGTTATTTGAGGGTAGGGGAGTGTGCTTGCAAAATGGTTTGGCATGAACTTTTCAGAAAAAAAAAACTGTTAATGTTCAAAATTGCTTACTTGGCATTTTGAAAAATTACAGTTGTTCAAATTGGGTAAAATTCGTTTGGATTTGATTTTGAAAAAATGTCAAATGATGTCCTGAAGCTTTGCAAATTGGCATGAAGGTAGATTTTTGTTGGGCGAATAAAGAGCACCAATCATTTTGTCATAAAATTCTTCCAATTGTTTAATATTATCCTCCAAAGTTGGTCACTTTGACAGATTTCACTGTGTAGACAACAAACCTTCTCAGAAACCTTCAACTTGGCCTTTTGAAACTTTGTCAAAACTAATCATATGAAGATGAAAATTGGCATGCACAGTTACATATGGTAGATAAACATCTATGCAAGGTTTTTTTTGCATAGAACTGCTTTGGCTTCAAATTATGATTTTTCAAAATAGGTCTTTTGAGTAGATTTTTCATCTGTACATCTGAGTGCCAAAATCAAATTTTCACACATGGGAACCTAAAATTTGCATGAAATTTTAGGCTCCAACACTACCTTCAGGTTCTCTATTCTTGGAACCTCTGTGCAATCAGACTTATAGACCTCTATCATGGAAGATTGCAACTTCCTTCCAACCTCTTGTCCAATCAATGGAGACACTACTTCTCCAACTATGACCTCTCTAGGCCATTGTTGGATTTCCCTAGGCAACACACTTTCACTTACTTCATCTCTCTCACTTATCAGGGTATTTAACTCATTTGATTCACAAAATTTTGTGTTATCATATTCACACACTTCCTGTCCCATCAATGGACAAAGCACTATCTCTTACACAATCTCACCTTATTTTCTTGACTTATATTGTACCTTCTCAAGGAGTTCTTCCTTAGCCTCCTTTGTCTTAGATTCTGATACCATCTTCTCATCCTCTTTCCTTTTTATCATTGCATCATGCTGCAATATTGCTTTCTTGTCATCTTCAGGCCTTGAAATGGCTTCAACTTTTGCTTCCTCTTCATCCTCTACTTGCACAAATACTTTCTTACCACACATACTTACCCTTGCTGCTCTATTTTTTCCTTCTTCATTTTCCATCAATGGTTCCAATGCAAATGAAACCCCATCCTTCTCAATTTGATATGTATTCTACCTTGCATCATATAGGGCATACCTCTCATATTTAGTATGCTCATGGTTTACCCTAGAAGAGGGTTTAACTCGCCTGTAGGGATTTAGTCATAACTTTCTCAAATTTGAATGAATTTAAATAAAACCAAGTGCATATTAAAGAGGACTCATAGGTCTTACATCTAAAATGGAGGAGTAAAAGTTTTATATACTAATCATGGCCTTACAATGGCCTAAAACACAAAAATTGCAAGAAAATAATTGAAAAATAGAGCATTTTATTGAATTTCTTCCTCATACAACTTTTCCCAATCTTCCTCGAAGAAAATGAGGTTAAAAAAAGCCTTTATTAATCCAAAAAATCCTCTCAAACTCACTCCTTAACTACTTTGACTTTTCACCTTCCTCTATTTGGCATATTTTGCACTTTTGCAATATTGCTTATGACAATAATTAGGCAGTTTTTTGCAATCTTTACATTTAATGCCTTGATTAACCCAAAATGCTTAACTATGACCTAAAAGAAGATTATTGTGTCCAAATTGACCTTATTGCAACATGATACTAACATTTCTAAATCAAAACCTAAGGTTGCCTCATGGAGGCATACTCTTCCAAGGGTGCACCTGCACCACCCTTGAGGAATTCTTGGGGTTCAATTTCAAATTCTCATGGGATTTAGCCTCCTTTAATTAAGGAATTCATTTGTCAGCTTGGTGTGGTGTAATGTTAGGATATTAAGCATGGATAAGTATAAATACAAGGTTCCTTCTCTCATTTTCTCCTAAAAAGGAATCTAAGCATCCAAGCATTCAAGCATTCAAGAGCATTTCATGAAGCATTTGGATCCATCATCAAGATTCAAGCATCATATAAAAGATCTTGTTGCATCATGTTTGTTATTTTGCTAACATTTATGATGTAGGGTTTTGATGAAAGCAATCAATTCAAGTTCATATATATCAAGCATTTCTTTCATTCAAGATCCATATCCAAGCTACTCATTTCACACAAGTTTTCATATTTTATAACAAGGGTATGGTGAGTTGTAGCATTGCATATTGTTTGTTCATCATTCCTCCATCACATTTCATTCCATTTCAAGGTTTAATTACCAACAAGTGGTTTGACCAAGGCAAACCCCCATTCACTAACAATCAACAAGTTTTTCCCCTCTTGCATGTTTGTGATTGCAGATTTAGGTTGAAGACTTGAAGATCATTTAAAGTGCAAAGTTGCAAAGTTGCAAAGTTCTCATCTTCATAGAAACTCACCTACAAGCTAGATCAGGAAATTTTAGAACCTGAGATCAGAGAAGAAGGAAGTGTAGACATCAAGCCTCAAGACCACATTTAGAGATTTCAGAAATTCCAAATGGGACTAAGTCGCCACGTAGGGAATCTTAGCCCTTCTAAGGTGATTTTTTAGAAATTCCTCTAGATCCGATTTTGATATCCAAAGATTCTACATTTCCCCCAAAAAAATAGCAGCAGGACTAAGACAACAGTAAGGGAATCTTTGTCCTCCATAACTCATTTTGACAGCTTCTTTGCATTTTCGAAATCCTTGTCACATTTCTAGATTTCTCAAGTACACATACCCTAACTTGTTGTTGCATTATTTCAGTATTTGCATCCTCCATTTAGCTTGCATTACTAGGTTTTGTGATTTGAATTCTTATTTGTCTTTTCTAAGAATTTGCATGGTGGTGAACCCCTAAAAGCTTAAATAACCCCTTCCTAGGTCTTCCTTGTTGAGAATTGACTAACCTTGTGAGGTTGATAGTCAATCCAATTAGGACTCCTAGGACATACTTGAATGATAGTTGGAGAAAAGTGATATTTTATATACCCATTTTTCAATGAATCATTTTGGTGAACCCAAAATTTTTGAGATTTCATTTTTTGATTTGGAGTTCATTAAAGTCCTAGATCTAGATTGCATTCATTCTTGCATAGAATCTTGCATTAGTGAAATTGCATCTAGGGTTTCTCATATTTGTATTAGTGAAAGTGCATATAGGTTTCATTTTTCTTCCTTGCATCATCTTATGTCATTGAAAAACTAAAAAAGTACATTGTTCATCATCCTAATTATATTTAGAAACATTTTTATTGCACTCAAAATTGAAAAAGAAAATTTGCATTCAATTTTGCATCCAATTGCTTCTCTTTAGTTAAATTTTATTGCATTCATTTGCACATTTTTTTGTTTCTAAACATCAGGTCCCTAGGTAGGTGATCTGGGAACATTGTAATCAACTCATAATTTGTTATTTTTCTGACAAAAACCTCTATTGGGACAAAAATACCCTTCCTAGCATCTTAGTCCCTCTCAAGGTTTCTAGCTCAAAATATTTTCTTCGTTGATTACATTCTGCTCTAGTTTCTTGAACCTTTGATGTAGAGTGGCAGGGATAGCAAACACCCAACTATGATGGAAAAGACACTCAACTTAAATTCTTCTATCAAATACTCATACATGGAGCCGTCAACTCCATTACTCCTTAAAGAAGAGACCTTCTATACTAGATGCATCATTGGTGCATTTACAAGGAAGAAAATGAGCCATCTTACTAAACCTATCAACCATCACAAAAAACACTATCAAAACCTCTTTGGGTTCTAGGAAGCCCCAATACAAAATCCATACTTACACTCTCCCAAGGCCTATTAGGAATGGGGAGTGGCTGATAGAGCCCTGCATTTGATGAAGTTACCTTTTCTCTTTGATAGATTGTACATCCTTCTACATACTTTCTCACATCCACTTGCAACCTTGGCCAGTAGTAGAACCTCCTTACTTGTTCTAAGGTCTTATCAAGGCCAAAATGGCCTCCAAGACTCCCACTATGTTTCTCCTTTATAATATTCTCCCTCATTGAGCATTTAGGCACACACAATTGACTTCCTTTAAAGAGAAAACCATTCTGCAACAAAAAAATCAGAGTATTCACCATGAAAAGTATTCAAATGTTGATAAGAAACGTTATATACCTCCTTAAAATCTGCATCTTCATGATACATGTCTTTCAATGCATCAACCCCATGCTTTGGAGTTGGATCTCTTGCACTACAAGTTCCCTTCTACTGAGAGCATCTGCCACCTTATTTGCTTGGCCATTCTTATGCTTTATTGTGAATGTGTAGGCTTGTAAAGACTCTACCCACTTCATGTGCCTATGATTGAGTTTATCCTATGAATTCAAGAAACTCAAAGCATGATTATCAGTATAAACAACAAATTATTTAGGTAACAAGTAGTGCCTCCACTTTTTGAGGGCTTGGACCATAGCATATAATTCCAAATCATAGGAAGAATACTTCCTCTTTTCTTCATTCATCCTCTCTATGAAAAATGCAACCGGTCTACCTTCTTGGCTCAAGATAGCCCCTATTGCTTGGTTAGTAGCATCACACTCAATGGTAAAAACCTTATCAAAATCAGGGAGTACAAGTATAGGTTGTTGTGCTACTCTATTTTTCAGATATTCAAACCCTTTATCGGCCTCATTGGTCCAATAAAACTTACCCTTATTACCTCCTTTGATGGTGTCCAAGATGGGTGCACAAATTTGACTGAAGTTCTTGATGAACTTTCTATAAAAGCTTCCAAGTCCATGAAAGCTTCTCATATCTCCCATTGATTTTGGTGTTGGCCAAGTAAGAATAGCATCCACCTTTGAAGGATCCATCTTCAAACATCACTTGGAGATGACAAATCCAAGGTACACTAGTTCTCCTTTCATAAACTCACACTTTTCCATGTTGTTTAGTAGCTTCTCCTCTTGTAACCTCTTCAATACCATGTTGAGGTGCTTCAAATTTTCTTCTTTAGACCTATTAAACAAAGAATATCATCTAAATAAACCACAAGAAACTTTCCAATGAAAGGTTTCAATACCCCATTCATAAGGCGCATAAAGGTGCTAGGGGCATTTGACAACCCAAAGGGCATCACCAACCATTTGTAGAGGCCCTCATTAGTCTTAAAAGTTTTCTTCCATTCATCCCCCTCTCTGATCCTTATATGATGATAACCACTTTTCAAATCAATCTTTGAAAAGTAAGAACCCCTTGCTAGGCAATCCATAAGGTCCTCCATCCTTGGCATTGGGAACCTATATCTGATTGTGATCCTATTAATGGATCTTGAATTAGTGCAAAGCCTCCAATTCCCATCCTTCCTTGGTGCTAGGACAGTAGGAACAACACATGGGCTCAAACTCTTTCTCACTAGCCCCTTATCCAACAATTCTTGCACTTGTCTTGCAATCTCCTCATTTTGAGAAGGTGTCATTTTGTATGCAGCCTTATTAGGCAGTGTAGCCCCTAGAATCATATCAATATGGTGGCTTATATCCCTAATGGGAGGTAGGGAACTAGGTAGTTCATTTACCGTTATGTCCTTGTAGCTTTCCAACAACTCTTGGACTTCTCTAGGTGCATCTTTCTCCTTCCCTCTAGGCAGATCTTCTTAACTCTTTGGTTTCATAATTAGGAAGAATCCTCATGAACTCCTTCTCAGCCACCATAAAAACACTAGGCCCTTCATGCTTTGCCTTGTCTTCTTCTATGAGAGGTGTGAGGTTGTAAGTCACCCCATCCTTCATAATGGAGTATGTATTCTTCTCCCCATCATGCTTGGCCTTCCTATCAAACTACCAAGGCCTCCCAAGTAGCAAGTGGCACACATCCATAGGGATGATGTCACATAGGATCTTGTCCTTGTATGACCCAATGTTAAATTCTACCCATACTTGCTTTTTCACCAAGACTTGTTTTCCTTTACTAAGCCATGAAACTTTGTATGGGTTAGGGTGAGAAATCCTTTTCAAATTCAATTTTTCTACCATCTCAATTGAAGCAAGATTATCAGTTGATCCTGAGTCCACTACTATCTTACAAACCTTACCTTGTACCTTGCAAATTATTCTAAAGAGTGCCTTTCTTTGTGGGGGTTCTTCAAGGATTGGTGCCTTGAGCAATGCTCTCCTAATCATCAAGTTCTCTCCAACTTCTGATGTGAGGTTTACTGTAGGTGAGGTCACACTTTCTTCATCTTCATGTACCAATTTATTCCTCCTCTCTCCACCATGAGAGCTTTATCCTTTCTTTTCAAGGCATTTGAAGGATGGATGCCCAGGCTGGTTGCAAGTGTAACACCTCCTTGAAAACTGATTAGAACCTCTCCCGCCATTAAATTTTCCTCTACCAATGGGTCTCCTACCCCTGAATCCCCCTATATTTCTTGATTCTCCACTTGATTCATTAGGATTAGACTCCTCTTGATGTTTTTGGGATTGATTTCTACCCCCAAAACTGCCTCTACCTCTAAAATTCTTGCCTCTTCCTCTACTTTGCTACTCTTGTTTCCTTTTTATCTTCTCTTTAGCCTTATGTGCAACTTGTATGCAATCCTCAATGGTCTTAGGAGTAACCAAACTTATCTTATCTTGTATGTTTATCCTTAGGCCAATGATATACCTGGCCACTTTTTCCTTCTCACTCTCTACATGTTCACATCTCATGCTCAACTTGTAGAATTGCTCAGTGTAGGATGAAACATATAGGTCTCTTTTTTTTAGATTCTGCCTCTTTTTGAACTCCTGCACCTCATAATCAGTAGGAAGTAATTGTTCCTTCAACCTATGCACCATCCTATCCCATGAGTTGATCATGGACTTACCCATCTTCACCCTTTCTCCTTGGATGAAATTCCACCATGTCAAGGCGGATCCCTTCAACTTTGTTTTGGAAAAATTTACCTTCTTATTCTCTACCATTTCTTTATATTCAAAGTAATTATTCAATGCCTCTACCCACTCTAACACTTCTTCCACATCCATCTTCCCATTATACACCGGTAGATTCATCTTCACTTCAAAGGACTCTCCTCTTGATGCTTGCAATTATTTAAGGATTCTTCTCTCATGAGGGGGTATCTCTTCCCCTTGAGGGTCCTCTTCACCCTCTTCACCCTCTAGCTCTTCTTTAGAGGAACTCTCTTCCTCAATGGCCACTCCTCTCCTTTTGTTCATTGCTTTTAAGGCCTCTATCTCTTCTCTCAAGGCCTTCAACTCCTTTGCAACCACCAGTCCAACTTTTGGAGGCATGATGACTTCCTTTCAACAACTACCTTGCAATCAGGCTCTGATACCACTATGATGTAGAGTGGAAGGGATATCAAACACCCAACTATGATGGCAAAGACACTCAACTTAAATGCTTCTATCAAATACTCTTACATGGAGCCTTAAACTCCATTACTCCTTAAGAGATCAACCCTCTCACACATAGGGTTCACAACTCAGACCTCTTACAGACCTTGGAAACATTGAATCATGTATTTTTGGATTATAATAAGGTGTTTCAACTTCCTTGCACTTAGGTTTCAACAAACTTCCACAAACTATGGTGAATTAGGCACTTTTCTCGCTTAAGGCTAGTAGCCTTACCCTGGTAGGATTGTCAATATAAAATCCACATGGAAAAATTTCAAGACACCAAACCTATGGATTTAGACATCCAAAATGGACCTCTACCAAGTCTCAATACCTTTTCCCATGATTTTCAAGTCACAAACCACAATAAGCCATTCTACGACTGCTCCAAGAGACCTAATTCATAGACCTACACCTGGGTCTTGACTATCTAGGATCTCCCCTTCACCCCAAAGAAAAAAATAAAACTCATAAAGGTTTTCCATGCCTATTACCATCATTCCTAAGTGCCTCTTAAACAGATTCTTCAGAATCAAGCAAAAACTCACTTTTTTTGCTTGTCAATTAGGCTTACCACATAGAGATGTCAAGCCAAAAACATTGCACCACTTCCTCCAATGAGCCTTCCATTCTCTAATACCTTTATTAAATATTATTACAGCCTCATATATTCCATCCCACAAGGATTTTTCCACTTTACAACATGGGAATGGAAGAAATCCACATTTTTCTCTCAAAACCCTAATTTTAAGGGTTTTCAGACCACCCGTGAGTAAAATTAAGATATATCCCTTATTACTCAATGAAATATCACCAATCCAACTCAAAAATAAATCTTATTCAATTACCTTTCCAACCATTACATGGTTCAATCATAAACCAAAACTTATAGACCGTACCAAGTACGTGATCAACAAATTCTATAGGAAAAACATGGGGTTTGAGACCACCTGGTAGTAAAATGGGGATAACTCACTCAATTCTCAATGAATCACACCATTCCAATGCTAAAAGAAAGGTTATTCAATTATCTATCCAAAAATTATAGGATTAGAGAATGGAAAAACACATACAGTCCGTACAATGTACAAGATCAGCAATTTCTTTATGAAAAACACAGAAAACAACAACTTCTTCTTAGAAACTCCTTCCAAACTTGTTCAACAGCCTTTCCTCAACCAAGAGAGGCATATTTGAAGCCTCCTAACTCCCTCCAACATCCTCCAACTTCCATTTGAATCAGTTGGCTATTGGAAACATAATTAGACTTCATTTTTTTACTCTTTAATGCCTAATTAAGGCAATTTAGACAATTTTCACCAAATTTCCTACAAAGATGCTTCCAAAATATGTGAAAGGCATCCAAACAAACTCAAATGAGCAAGGTGAATCCCCTCAAGTTTCTAGTTACATCAAGGCATCCTTATTTCATTAATTTTCAAAAATGCACTAGACTTACAAAGGAGGATGGAGACCTTGTTTATACAAAAAGCTGGTCATCAAGACCAAAACTCCACCAAATCCCTAGGATACATATCACAAAGCAATGAAATGGTCCATGAGACATTATTCCAACATTAGAAAAACAAAACAAAACATAACAAATGATTCTAGGTCCCTTAGACCCATGGTTTCCCCTGCACCAACCTTCAAATTCCTTCAGTGGGACCAAGATGCCCTTGCTAATGTCTTAGTCCTTGCTGAGTTTGAAGCTGCAGTTTTTCAAGATTTAAATCTACTTTTTTGTGCTTCCTAAGCCTCCTGGTGACATATACTATAAGTTTGGAAAGTTTCGGGAACATTTATTTTATGCATCTAGGTTAAAAACATCAATTTAAGGATCTCATTTAGAAATCATTTCAATTACAAGCATCATTAGATCTGAAAATGCTCAAATCTTTGAAACTTTGCATAATATGGATAAAAGTACTTTCCAATTTTGTATATACAATGTTTACATTCATAAAACTTTGCATAAGTTTGATAAAAGTGTTTTTCATTTCTAGATATACATTGTTTGCATTCTTAAAGTTTGCATGCATTGGATAAATTGTTTTGCATCTTTGGACATACATTATTTACATTATTAAAGCAATGCATGAGATGGTTAAAAGTTCTTTTCAATTTTGGTCAAATAGTGTTAGTACCTTACCTTTCTAGGCACACTAAGAAAAATTTCATATCCCCTCCCCATGAGAGTGTTTTAGTGAAAGATAATACAACCTCGGACAATCTGAATGATCATATTTGTTCTTCTCCTAATATCTTTCCTATTTATGAAGAAGATATTTTTGTGTTAGAAGAACCAATCAATGAGAGTTTTGAGAGTCCTAGTTGTTTCTCTCCTTCTACCTCTCTTAGTGGACAAGACAGTTATGAACAAGATAATTCAACCATTGACAACTCCCTTACATGTGATGAAGTCATCTTAGAAGAACCAGTTCTTGAATGTCAAGAACATTTGGTTTGTAGTTCTCCTAAAAACTATCTTACTAGGGAAGATATAATAGTGGAAGAAAATGAGAACATTAACAATAGTAATTCCTTAGATGAATATGATGAAGTAACATTAGACTCCTCTTCACTAAGATATCATGAAAATAAGGATAACTCTTCTGAGGTTATGCACATTGTATACCCCTTGGAGTACTCTCCTAAGCCTAAAATTAACATTTTTCCACCCTCTCAAATCCTACAAGTTCAAAATACACCTGTCCTTATCCTCAAACCACCTAAGAACAATGTTTCACAACAACTGAATTACAATACCATTTCTCATGCATATAACACTAGGAACAATCCACAACCAAGAAAAACACCTTCAACATCCCTCCCATTTCCTAATCCTATCTTACCAGGCCCCACTCATTTTCTTTCACAAAGTGGAAAGGAGTATGATCTTGTTGAACAACTTAATAATACTCCCACAAAGATATCCCTCTAGGACTTGATTCATTATTCACCTAACTATCACACTGTGCTTCAAAGAGCCTTACAACAAGTTCATATCCCTTATAATTCCCAAACAAATGACATAACAACAATGATTCAAGGAATAAATGATGACATTGTTTTCCACCAAAGTGATCTCCCTCCTTTGGAAATGCAAAAACAATGTGATGCTTTCATGATCATAGCTCAATACAATACGACGGGGATAAAATGAACACTTGTTAAAAATGGCCCAGCCTTAAATGTGTGTAGTGTAAACCTTTTGGATAATCTTGGTGTCAATAAATCAAAAATCCAACCCACCTCTTTATCTATTAATCGATTTGATAATGTACAATAACAACCACTTAGTGTAATCACTTTACCTATTAAAGCTAGCAATTCCACATTACAAACACTAATCAATTTTATGTGATCTGTATATGGATCTAGACTATATGCAGTATTGAATGCTTAACTTTTACAAAGATTATTCCAAGTTAATAACATCAAAATTAACTCATGGAAACAATTAAAGTAACAAAAATAACAAAGTGAAGCCAACAGAATTGAGAGTTAGAATGTGAGAGAGAAGGAGAGAAAAGGTGCAAACAGGGGTTTGATTACGGAGTTCGCCACAAACGTGATTACGTCTTCGGGTCTGCTCCAATAGAGTGAGACTGATCCGATTAATCTCAAAAAATAGAATTACAATTGCACCAAGAGCACTTCGGCAGCATGACAATACTCCGACTTACAAAAAGGCTCAAAATAATCTCCTCAGAAAAATCTCCCTATTCCTTTGATTCAAAACTTCACCACCTGGACTTGAAAATTCTGCTTAACTCCTAAGAGCATACCTTCCCCCTTTTATACACAAATTATTCCCAAATTGGTGAAAAACCAATTGATTTGGAAATTTCAACTTAATCCCCCTTACATAGTAAATATTTTGGAAAAATCCCCCTTATCAAAACAAATCCCCTAAAAAAAATAATTGAATGGTTTCTATGCCCTGTCACATATTACATTCGGGCTTTTCCTGTTTGCATAAGTTACAACTAATCCTTTTAAAAGGATTATTGTTTTACAACTTGGAGGGAATTTATTAAATTAAGGAGTGTTTTGTTTCCAAATTTCCACAAAACCATCCAATGCCACTTTTATTTTAAAACCATACAATATACAATGTTGGTTTGAAATTCTCATTTAAAATAGGGGATGAGTTTGGTTACGGGCTATTTACATCCCTTAAAAATAGGGATCAATTTGTTTCCCCTAAAAAAAAGGTAGCCTAAAAAATAGCATGATTTTATTTTTTTTAAATAATGGTGATCCCCTTTTATAGGGAGGGCCTAGTTTTTTTCTTAAGGAAGTGATTTAATTATTAAAATGGAGGGCATGGCTATTATTAATTTATTTATTATTTTTTATATATATTTTTTCAAATAAAGCCATGTCCAAAAAATTGCCACCACATGTAACTTCGGGAAGCCACCATGTGTCACCTCATGATTCATCCATGTCAGCATGATGACATCATGCTGACATCATCATTGTACCTTTAAGTCAACCTAGTCAACCATGAGCTTTGACCTTCCATATCTTGCACATACGAGCTCTGATTTGTGCAAAATGAACACTGTCAGAAAGATCTTGCCATGCTCTTCGCATTGACATCAATTTTGAACACTTTTGGTGACATCAAATTTTGACGTTTTTTTTTTGCCCTCAGCCTTGAGTTGACCAATTATTGACTGAACTTTGACCGACAATAACTTGGGCTTTGTAGCTCTGTTTGACTCCATTCAAGTTGTGTTGGAATTAGGACATCAAGCTCTTTCTAATGGTGCAGATTTTGGAGAGATATGAGACACTTCAATTTCCACTAAAAATATCCACCGGATCATTATGCCTCATGATCTTTCATATAATCTTCTTTTATGTAGACCGTGGATTCATGCAATTAGTGGGGTGCCTTATACTCTTCATCAAAAAATGAAATACATCTACAACAAAAAAGTGTTCACACTCGAAGATAACCCTAAACCAAAAAGTTGTTTGAACATTGAGAAAAATAAAGAAAATACTTTAAACATATTGACACCAAATATACAAGTAGAACGCTTCACAATGATATCACTAGATAATGTGGGATTGTTGAATTTCAAACCAACATTTATGGGAGAATACAAGATCATAAACAAAGATTTATATAAGGGAAAAGAAAAAGCAATGATGTCAACACAAAATTTAGACAACCCTTTGAAAGCATCCACCTCAACTACTTTAGAAGAAAAAGAAAACTACACAAAAAACTTTGGTGAAGCTGACTATCAACAACCACTAACTCCAAAAGAAATGAATTTTTTTTATGGAAATGGTTATGAGCTTATGAAACGTCTTGGACATAGTGGAAAAGGATGTGGTGCTAGAGAACAAGGTATTTGTTTCCCTATAGAGCCTCAAATGCAAGAAAATACTAGTGATCTAGGTTATTGTCCATTGATAGAAATAAACAAGCCTTCACTCAACATCAACACTCTTACAAAAGATTCCTCTTTAAGCCAACTTTAATAGTACTGCATCTTGAACTAATAAACACTAGTGGTCTTGAGTGTTATACTTTGCAAGAAGCAAAAGAAATAAAGGAATATTTGCTTAAAGTAAATGTCATCACACAAAACACTAATGATTTGAATTCATTGGATTTTACACCCTCCTATAAAGGAGAGTACAAAATCCTGCAATCTAGAGAGTCTTGTGTAGGTATGACACCGCCTCCTAAACAAAAGATATCTTTTTTGCACAATAATATAACATCCTCTATTTTTTATCAAGAGAGTATGTTTTTGAGACTCCTCCAAGATCGCTTGATATCTCTCCCTCCAAAAACATGAAAGAAATTTTATTACTAGACTTCATTTTGTGTATATCATAGAGTTCATGGTCATTCTACTAATGAATGCAAGGATTTGAGTACTAAAATCCAACACCTTAAGGAGTTTGGTAGCCTTCCTTATGTGGGGGCACCTAATTCCTCTAATTCATATTTATTTTCACTTTGGCATGCACCTCATCATTCATTTCAACTAACCCTTGTCCTACACTAAGTGGGGGCAAGGGGTTAGGTAGCCTTGTCCATGTATGTCACTTGTCATTGTTTCTTTTGGCTAGTTGACCACCTTTCATGTATATAAGAGCAAGCTTAGGATGTGGACGTCATGCCTTAAGTTGGCTCGCATGTGATGTACTGAGCTAGAAATTTTGGAGGCAATCCCTTCCCTTCTCATGATGTAACTTATTGGAAACATATGACTTGGCATAGGGATTTTTGAATAAGCTCTCATGTCTCCTTCTAATTTAAAGCAATTTCTCATAGCAATGGTGTTATCAACTACTTTAAATTGGGGGCATACATCGACACTCGTGTTTCATTATGTTATTTTCTTTCTTCCTATGATACATTCCTTTTGTTGGTGGAGTCATTTGGTTTTATTTCCTACGAGAGCATGATATTTCTTTGACTTGTACTCTCTTGGAGAATTTAAGCACAATGTTCCCTAAGATGATACCTTGCACGAAATAAGTAAAATCCCTTTGAACATCCCTCTTTCTTATTGCATTGTATTTTTGTACCTTATTAAAGTCATGGAGTTATGGCTTTGATATGTTTTCTTAGGGCTCACCTAGTGAACAACTAGCTTCACTAGCCCTTGTGAGCGTGCATTTTTATTTTTGTCCTTATCATAGACATGGGGGTATGACGTTGATATGGACTTACTGGGGCTTAGCTAGTGAACAACTAGCTTCACTAGCCCATGTGAGCATGCATTTTGTTTGCATAGTGGAAAGCGTGTTCCACTTGTAAACATTTTTTGGACAAATAGCCTAGACCTAGTCCACAACACATTGGACAACTAGTTGAAGCTTGATCCATGGAATGTTTCTTTTTCCTTTTTTATTTTCCTTCTTCTATCTTTTATGGTGTATGCTTGTGATCAAGTTATGGCTTCATATATCATCCACATTTGTCTTCCTTTATACCTATGTTGGTTTGCCATATGATCTTGATCCTAGGGGCTTGATCATCCCTCTTGGTTATTTTCATCCTATCTCTAACATTCGTACATTTGAACCCATTTTGATTGCATGGTTGGATACTTTAGTGTGAATTTGAATCAAGTTCCTCCTCTCACTAAAGTGGGAGATAAATATAGTGTAGGAAAATGCATACACTTGCATTTTCACACTTGTTTGGGCCTGCCTTGCTTTATTTATCCCTATTTATGTCTTAATTGGTCCTATTTTGCATCCACAAGCCCAATGAATTATATCTTTTTCTAGTTAATCCCAACAAACTCCAATGGATAAATGATAATTTAATTATTTTGTTTGAGTTTCCTTGATTTTTGGGTCAAGACTAAAACACCACCTAGGGTGTCTTTGTCCCCCAAAGGTATTGGGACCCTAATTTTGAAAGCCCCTAAATAGGTCCCCTTTTGGATTTTGTGCCCTGAGTTTCATGCCTCAAGACTAAGACTCCATCTAGGGCATCTTAGTCCCCCTTGATGTATTTTTGGTATTTAATTTCAAATTCAAGCAAGATTTAGCCTCCTTTAATAAAGGAATTCATATGTCGGCTTGGTGTGGTGTAATTTTGGGATATTAAGCATGGATAACTATAAATACAAGGTTCCTTCTCTCATTTTCTCCTAACAAGCAATCTAAGCATTCAAGAGCATTTCATCAACAATTTGAGCCATCATCAAGATTCAAGCATCATATCAAAGATCTTATTGCATCATGTTTTTTATTGTGCTAACATTTGTGATGTAGGGTTTTGATTCAAACAAGCAATTCAAGTTCATATCTATCAATCCATTCTTTGATTCAAGATCCATATCCAAGCTACCCATTTCACACAAGTTTGTAGACTTTATAACAAGGGTTTAGTGAGGTGTAGCATTGCATATTGTACATTCATCATTCCTTCATCCTATTTCATTCCATTTCAAGGTTTAATTACCAACAAGGGGTTTGACCAAGGCAAACCCCCATTCACTAACAATCGACAAGATTTTCCCCTCTTGCATGTTTGTGATTGTAGATTTAGGTTGAAGATTTGAAGATCATTTGAAGTGCAAAGTTTCAAAGTTGCATTGCAAAGTTGTCATCTTCATAGAAACTCACCTACAGGCTAAATTTGAAAGTTTCAAAACCTGAGATCAAAGAAGAAGGAAGTGCATACATCAAACCTCAAGACCACATTTAGAGATTTCAGAAATTCTAGATGAGACAAAGTAACCATTTAGGGAATCTTAGTCCTCTCAAGGGTATTTTTCAAAAATTCTTCTAGATCTAGTTTTGACATCCAAAGATTCCACATTTCCCATGAAATATCGTAGTGATACAAAGACAACAGTAAGGGAATCTTTGTCCTCCATAGCTCATTTTGATAGCTTCTTTGCATTTCCAAAATCCTTTTCACATTTCCAGATTTCTCAAGTACACATACCCTAACTTGTTTCATTATTTCATCATTTTCATCCTTCATTTAGCTTGCATTACTAGGTTTTTTGAGTTGAATGCTTATTTGTATTTTCCAAGCATTTGCTTGGTGGTGAACCACTAAAAGATTAAAGAACCCCTTCCTAGGTCTTCCTTGTTGAGAACTGACTCACCTTGTGAGGTTGATAGTCAATCAAATTAGGACTCTTAGGACATACTTGAATGATCGTTGGAGAAAAGTGATATTCTATATATCCATTTTTCAATGAATAATTACATTAGCCAAACCCTAATTGATTACGAGACATGATATACAATGGATGAAATATAATGTGTGGCTCTCGTATTTGCTACTAGTAAATTGAGACACTGCTTATTAAACACATAAATTCATGTGATGACAAAATTTGATCCTTTAAAAAACCTTTTTGCTAAAAGGGATTTATCAGGATGTTAGCTAAGTGGGTTATGTTGTTAACCAAGTTTGATCTTAAATTTTTCTCTCAGAAGGAAATCAAAGGACAATCCTTGATCAACCAATTAATCAGAACTCCCTCTCCCTTAGTGTTACGTAATACGAACACATTCCTTGTAGAGAATGTGTTGACTATTCAAAATGAAAAAGCAGCATGGGAATTATACTTTTATGGTTCTAAGTGTCAAACTGGCTATGGAGTTTGGGTTATACTAATCCCTCCTTCAGGTAAGCCTATAACCTTATCTTTTCATTTAAACTTCCTATGTACAAATACAACTACATAATATGAAGCTTTAATAGCTGGTATATGTGTAACATTAGCATTAGGTCTCCAACACATCTTTACATTTGGTGATTCCCTATTAGTCATTAAACAAATAAATGGTTCATGTCAAGAAAAAAATGATAAGCTCATTCAATATAAAGACCTCACAATGACATCATTAGATAAATTTGAATCAAATACAATTGCAAATATATCGCTAAAGGAAAATGAACATACAAGCGCAATAGCAAGTGCCACTTCCCTTACGTCTCTTGAAGATCCTTTTTTTGATTTCACATTTATAGTTAAAATGATTCTCAAACTATCGATAGATGACAAAAGAAAAGAAGTGTTATTAAATGATATTGAAAATTCTAGCGAATGGTACACAATGATATTCAAATATTTAAAAGAAGGTACTTTTCTTGAGCCTACAACTAAGAACGTTTGAGCTCATCTTTGAAAGCTTGCATCTAAGTATATAATCCTTGTAGAAATGTTATACAAAAGATAATTTAATTGTATTTTACTTGTATGTATTAAACAAAATAAAATCCCTATAGCACTTAATGAAGCTCATGCAGGTGCTTATGGAGGAAATTTTGGAGGAAGATTGTAAGTTCAAAAATTAGTTCGTAAAGGATACTATAGGAGACATGTGAAACAAGATTGTTTTGCATGCATTAAGAAATGTCATAAATTTCAAGAGCACAACAATTTTATTCATTCTCCACTTTGAGCTTTGTGCCCAATTTCCTATTTTTCCATTCTTGATTTGGAGTTTGGATCATATTGAAAAAATATCACTGCCTTCTTTCGCTAGATGTACATTTATCATTACCATAACCAATTATTTTACAAAATGGGTAGAAGCTATTCCTATTCATTCTACCATAGCTGATGCAATATGTCATTTCATATTGGAACACATTATTTTTTTCTTTGGACTTCCTTCTGTATTGAGTTCAGGTAATGGAAATCCATTTAAGAACAATGAGATGAAGAAATTCTTGGAAAATTTTCATATTCAACATTGCTTTTTGACGCCATATTAACCACAATCAAATGGTCAAGTGGAATCAACTAATAAGACTCTTGAGCCTGCGAAAAATAGTAAGTAAACATAAAAAAGATTGGAATACTCAACTAACTTGTGTTGTGGTCCTACCATACAAGTATTAGAATATCTATAGGAAATACTCCATGTAACCTAATCATGGTATTGAAGCAATAATTCCTTTGGAGTTAGAGATTCCTTCACTACAAATTTCTTTTAAAGGGCTTATTGATGATACTACTTATAAAGAGCAATGATTGCATCAGCTTGAATTTCTTTATGAATGGTGTATTAATGCTCTCAAGAATCTCCAAGCTTATTCTAGGAAAATGCAACATATTTATAATGATCATGTAATTCCTCGTGCACTTAACAAAGGTGACTTGGTGTTGTATAAAAATGAGTGTAATGTACATGCTCTTCCAAATGAAAAAGGAAAATTTAGCCCTAATTGGTTAGGACCTTATGTAATCAAAGAAAACTATGGTTTTGGTGCCTACACATTAACATGAATGGATGGTATACCTCTAAAAGAACCTATCAATGCCACACATTTTCATCAGTATTATGCATAACATCCTCTCTTTTGAATATTGTGTTAAAGCAGTGTTGTCAGATTAGGTAGATGGTGTTCTATATTTTATCTCACATTGCTTCATTCTTTGACAAACGATATTAGTGTGTCTTAGAGTCTAAAGTGATTTTTCAACTAGTTTGTGTGTGTAAAATATGGGAATAAGAATAATTAATTCAATCCACACAATCGATGCAACATGTTATATTAAGGAAATCAAATTTAACAATACAAAGCAATTCTTCAAAGTCGTTCCATCATCCTCTATTCTTAAGGATCATGTATTAGTGCTCTCAAATTTTAAGTATGCACTAAACTACTGGGATGACACCTAAGAAATGAGAATCTATTAAACTAAAATGCAAGAAACTGTAACTACATCTACATGATTGATGAATTTGAAGGATGATATGCTAAATGATGTGTTGAATGATATGATGCATAAAAAATGATGCTAAGTGATGTAATGATAAAAAGCTAAACTAATGGATGTGCTATGAAAAGGTTGTAATGATAATGCAACAATTAAGTTCCTAGAAATGAAATTTCCATTATAACACTACTTGAAATCAAATGTTAAATTCTAAGCTAAAATGCAAATGCTAAGCTCACTAATGCTGAAAGTATTTTTGCAGAGTAAATTTATGCTATGCTCTCTATTGCTGAACAATTGTAAATGAGCCTCTATTTATAGATTTCACCAAGGCATCAAGTGATGTGGCAACACTGGATGATTAGGATTTAGTCTAGAGAGATCAATGGTGAGAAGCGAAGAGGTTAGCGAGAATCAAGGAAGTTGTCCCCTTTAATAGAACGAGCTTGCCAACTGTATAAGGGAATAAGTGGAAAGGAGAAGCCATGTGTCTCAGAGGTTGTTAAAATTGTTGAGGATAAATGCCCATTTAGAAATTAAAAATATTTAATTTCATGTGACACATGGTGAGGTGGAAGATGAGGTGGAAGGAAGGTTAGAAAATATGGAGAAATGTGACTAAATTCCAATTTTAAAATTCAAATTTAGTTGGAGGGAATTAATCAAATAAAAAAAATTAGTTATTTTTTTTATTTAATTAAATCATGGAGAAAGTGGTTTAGATAGGAAGAATTAAGAAATAAAAAATATATAAATAAATTTTACAATTTATTTATAACTAGAGGAAATAAAGATTTTATTAATTAAATAACAAGTATTTAATTAATTTTCTCTAGAAAAATTTTAGATGTATACATTTTGCCCCTCTTTGAAGTGATGTGTTTGCACATTGCTTCAAAGAAAAATTCACTAGCACTAATAAAATTTTGATAATGCCCCAAACGATGAATTTCAGGAGATAAAAAATATATGCCCCCTCGGGAGATAAATCGGGGATTTTTTGATGTTTTAAAGATTTTTGAAATTTTTGATGATTTTGGTGATTTTTGATGGCATTGATGATATTTGATGATAATTTTCTGATATGATGATGTTCCAATGATTTATCTCTTGAAATTGAAGAGATAACTTGCCATTTGATTAATTGATCCCTAAAAAATTAAAATATCCCACTTTAATTACCCCTTTTAATAGGCCAAAAAGTGAAAAAAAAGAGATTCATTTGTGCACTTTTGATTTTGAAATTTTGAGTGAGAGAAAAACTTGAGCAATTTAGCAAAAATGGTGATCCCCTACGAGACTCATCGGTTTGAGTGTGTGTGGAAACAAAAATAGCTAGTAGCATATGGACCTCTGGTACGAATTTCTAAAACCTTCTTTGTGAATTTTTGAATCATTTTTCCCACATTTCTAATTTTGAAATTTGATGTTTTACACATTTCAACACATTATCCATATGTTTTATCACATTGGATGGGTCTTTTTGCGCATAGATTTAGGGATTTAGTGCATCTCAGGCTTGATGTAGTGCATAGAGGGCCTGTAATAGTGTGTTTGCATTTTAGTGTGTAGTATAATAGTTTTAGCACATTGAGGTATTTAGATAGTGCATCAAATGAAATGATGCATAGGTCCAGTGTTGTGGCCCATCCACCAAAAGAAGTGGTGCATATAATGTTATGGCACAATGATGTGATTCTTCGGTGCATTGGAGATATTCTGTAGTGCATTGATTATAATGGCGAATAGAGAGACTGTATTGATGCATTAACAAAATTTAGTGGCACATGTGTCTTTTTAGCACAATGAAGCACTGTAGTAGTGCATCTAGGACATCATTGAAGATTTTTTTGTTTTTCTCCTTGATTTTGATGATGTTCCATCACGTTATCCAGTGGTTTATTGTTGTTGATAGACTAGATGATTTATTGATCTCATGATAGGTGAGATTCAATAATGATGATGTTTTGACCTCATGATAGATGAGGATCAAAACTAGATGTTTGCGAGATTTGATGAAAACATCACTTGAGCTGATAGGATAATTGATAGTTCAAGGTTATATAGCTACAATCATGCATTCATTAGATGAGACATGGAATATGATTTCATCCTTGTACTTCTCAATATTTTTTCTCGAGATCCTCTCTCTTTCATTCATGTTTCTTTTAAATACGGAAAAAAATGTTGTCAGTGCATTATCTTGAGCATCCAAATTTCCCAGACTATGCATATAATAAAAAATTTGATGTCCTACAGGTCTGGATGAGTCCCAATGTACTTCTTCACTCTTTCTCAAAAGTCTCTTCATGAAATAAAACAATAAGCATATGATCAATGAACCAAACTTGAAGGCATACTTCCTTTCCCTAGTCGACTTCAGGTTCTCTAGCAACTGTATCCGAAGAAGCTCACAAAGATCATAATCAACACCATTCTCAACCATATCAAGACCAATATAGATTGTTGTGGCCGAAACAAAATTTTCTTTGTTTGTGAAATATATTTGATGTCCAATCATCATGGTTGCATACTTCACAACAGGGTTAGTAATGGTTTTCATTGCCAGGGCTCTTTTGTCATATACAGCTCCTGTGAGTTCCATTACTACCTCATTCTTCATAGATTTTAACATAGGTATTGTACCTTTATCCCAAACCCCTATTACATCCCTAATCACTTCCTTTGTTATCAAGTGTGGGCAGTTAGTCCAAAGAAATTTGTCATGAATTCTACTTAGGACTATTTTAACATATTTTTCATCGCGGCTGAAATTGGGAAAATTATTCCATCTATCCAACCTTTTCTCAACCACATTTGAGTACTCAGGCTTTACCAATAAGTCATCACTAGTAAACAATTTTTTCCAAATATCAATCAATTTAGAGTGATCATATTCCTCATAATTCACATGAATATACATCCTTGTATCTTTAGCCGACATTATTCCATGTGGAATTGATGAAAATGCACCTGAGTGGTCATCTTCGAAAAATTTTGATGAATATTTTTTGTAAGAGGACCTCATCCTCTCTAACACTTTCACAACAATAGGAGTTTCCATTTTACCAATTTTGAACTCAAATACCTTGAACAAAGAAAAAACACAACTCAGAGGATAAAAATACCTTTTTTTGCATGACGAACGACAACTAGGGTATCCATAGCTTGAACTTAAATTCTCTTCAAGAATGCTCCAAAATCTCTTCAACTTCTTCAAATTCTCAAATGATCAAAATGCCTTAAACATTTCCTTTATAAAAAAATGATCTTCCCTAATTTGCATTAAATGTGGCAAAATCCAAAAAGCTGCTAAAAACTCTTCTCTTTTACAAAGACAAACCCTAATTTTCTCTGCAAAAGACCATCCCTCCATATTTTCCACCGGTTCCTTTTTCAGAACTTTTGAAAACTCAATATTCACATTTCATCCTTGTTCCATCCTTTGACATGCCATTTATCTAGGGTTTTCTTATGATTTTTTGATAATTCCCCCCTACGACCTTGCTAGGTCTAATTGTTGAATAATCGTCTATACTAGATGTAGGCACAAAATCATCAATAGTCTCTAGTTCTTCTTTCTTCCTCCAAATCTTATTCATCTCTTTCTTAATCTCATCTTTGTCAATCTTCTTCATAGATTCATTCTTTTCTACCAGACTGGTCTCCTTACTCTTCTTATTTCTACAGACTCTTGAAACATGTCTTGGTTTGTTGTAGTTATAGCAGACAATATTTCATTGATTGGATTGACTTCCAATGACTCTTTTTATGCACTGATTAGCTTTGTATCCATACTTGTAGCAAGTATAGCAATATCCATTAAATGATTCATTCATTCTTCCTCCATAAAATTGATTTATCATCAAGGTCTTGCATTCAATTACCCTATGTCCAATTCTTTTTCATGCAAAATACTGACCAGTAAAAGGGCCAAGGAACTAATTCATCTGACTTCTACATTTTGTTGCCTTGTGACCAAATTTATTGCATGAAAAACAAGTGCCATTGAAAGAAGGATAACTTTTTGCATTAGGCTGTCTCATCAAAGGTCTTGTAGTGGAGTTCCTTGAATTTCCTTTTTGCTTTCCTTTATTCTGAGTCTTCTGATTGTTGACAGCTTTAGAACTTTCACCGGTATCATTTTCCAAACCACCTTTGTCTTTACTCAGTTTCCATCCTGCAACTAATTCATCAATCCTAATTGAGCTAGATTTGAAATTGTTTTCATAGAGTTTTTCCTTCTCCAAATCTACTTTTAGATTCACAACATCTTGTTCAAGCTTGGTGCACTCTTCAAACATGCTTTGTACCAACTTGTTCAGGAATTATTCAATTCTTTTCTTCTCTTCTACTAATACTTTCAAACCAGAAATTTCTTCATTAGATTTCTTCAAATGATCAGTTACTTCCTTGTGCCTATCTTTGAACTTTTTCAATTGCTCCTTTAATTTTTAGACACAATAATTTACATCTTCAATATTTTCTTTTAGATCTCTTTTTTCTCCTTAAACTTTGTCAATATCCCCAAGAATAATCCAAAGCTCTCCATTATCATTCATTTCTTCCATCTTCAGGATCTCCCTCAAGTTGTTAGGCTTCTCTGAAGGAATCGAGCTCTGATACCAATTGTTAAATGTCCAAGATATTGAGAGGGGGTGAATCAGTATCTTCTTAAATTTTTTGATCAGATACCATCCAAAATTCCAATACATACAACAACAAAGATAATTAAAAGCATTAACAAAACAGAAATTAGAGAACACATGAACACTAGGATTTTTACACTGAAAACCCAAAATGGGAAAAACCACAGTGAGTGTTAGCCCACAATATAGTATAACCAGTTATAACATATTATAAAATGGATGGAAAACTACTAGGACTCACTATCCAGAAACAAAGGTTCACTACCTATAGAATTATAATGATAGAAAATGGTTTACAGCTAGAAAATGACTGATGTAGTACACCTAGTGAGTGCAAATTTAGTTTTTATGTAGCTCAATAAACTGACTTAACACACTTCATAATATTCACTCTCCTTTACATTCACATTCACATCACCCGAAATTCACACCTTCAAACTTCAAAGATTATCCAATATATACCTGATCTCTCTACAAGCATCAATTAGGTCAGCCTAATTAGATACACTTCTTATTTACAAAAAAATACCATCTATCGGCTTCAAGCATTCACAAAAATATTTCAAGAAGATAATTCAAACCTCCAACATGCTACATTATGCTGGAAAAGACCTAAAATAGGTTGCACATATATCTGCATAACAAAAATATTTTATCATTACACAATACATTCATTAGGTTGGCTAGGGATAGATGTATTAGAAAAAAATGCAAACACCAATGTAATACCAATACACCATATTAGCAATCATATACGTGAGATCTTGAATGTATGTGCTCCCAACATCTACAAACCATTCTCCAAAATCACCTGCAACATAAATTACCAGCAAACAAATGTCGACCAAAATATCTGAGGATATAAGAAAAATACCAGTTCAGATACCGGACTAGAATACTGGAATAACTTTAGTCTTGAACTTGCAGTTGCAACTCATATATCATGGTGACATCAATGAAAACACAAAGTAACAAAATGAGATGTTCTTCTTCATTTTTCCAACACTTCCAACTTGTGTCCCTCCAAACCTTGAAGCAACATTCTTTCTTCAACGACCTCAACTAAATTTTCTGGTAAGGAGTCAGAAAAAGTTGATACATCAATACCTTTACAAAGTAGATACTCTACTAGAATGTCATAAATATTGAGTCTATCAACTGGAGAGGTTGTATTCCATAACTCACCAATTTTCTTCATCTTTATTTTAACCAAAATAGACCGGATGTCATATGGATTAGAGGATTCAGATCCAGGCAAAGGTTCTTTTTCTTACTCTTCTAAAATTACAATGATGTCTTTAGTTATAAATTTTCTTTTCTTCACTTCTGGAGGGGAATCACTAATGAAAACCTCCAATTCTTTCTTATCGGAGGATGAACCCACTTCAAACTGAGTTGGTGCTAAAGTACCAGAGCATAGATTTTTTCTTAAGGATGTGAAATATGATTTGCACACACATTATCCACCAATGATTCAAGGAATCTATAGACTTGCTTCCCAATAGGAATACTAGATTCCCACACAACATTTTCTCTTCTTAGTAGGGAGTTCAAAAATTAAAAATCCAAGCACACAAGCGAAGATCCAAATCGAAAGGGATAACCTTGAACCACTGACATTCAAGAATTTTTAGATAGATTTTCATGTAATAGGCTATACAAATAAAACTACCTATTTTCCTTAATCATCATATGTGCAAGATATACAACAATAGCCAAAGATGAGCCTTCACAATTTCTAAAATATATTTTATAAGAAACACCATACACAACATACCTTACAACCGAATCTGCAAGTGTGTTTATCAATAGAGCTCGAGGTTCTTTATTAATGCCAATGAGTTCCTCCACATCTTTGCATTTCACGGTTTTCTTTCCAGGAGGATCCCCAATACTACATAAGCCAGTAATTGCTTTGATCTCTTCCTTTGTAATTAGGTAGGATTTGTCCAAGACAATGTTGTCATTCTCAAATTGGTTGAACAAGAACAAAATGAACTCTATTTAGCCCTAGTTCCATTTCCTTCATCTTTCTATGATCAAATTCTTCTAATTCAAATCCTTTTAGCTTCAATGTAATGTCACCACTATATCCTCTATCCATTTCTTCGCTTAACTTTCTTGAATTTGTTAATGTCCAATCAAGACTTCTTCTTTTCCTTCGTAGACTGAATAGTAATTCTTGAGTATCCATAGCAATTTCTTCAACTTATTTTAGAAATGCTTTAGATTGCTTTGAGATTGCTCCAAGATGTCTTTTCAAACTCTTCAAGTTCTCAAAGAGGCTTACAAATTTTACCTTATACACCGTCAATTTTCCCTAATTCATATTAAATGTGGCAAACATAAAAAAACTACTAAAAACATTCTTCTCAACACATAAAACCCTAATACGGTCTACAAATTAGTATGTCAACATGTTTTCTTTAGGTTCCTTTTCCAAAACCTCTGATTATTAATTCTTCGCATTCCATCCTTGTGCCAGCCTGTGACATGCCATTTATTTGGGGGTTTTTACAATTTTCTGATAATGCTCCCCCTAAGACCATGCTAAATCTAATTCCTGGAGGAATTGTCTATACCAGATGAGGGCACAAACACATTGAAAGTTTTAGGTTCTTCTTCTTCTTTCTTCTTCCATATCTTATTCATCTCTTCCTTCATCTTTTATTTGTTGATCTTCTTTACTAGTTCATTTTTCTCTATTGGAAAATACTACTTTCCCTTCTTACTTCTACAAACCTTTGAGATATGTCCATGTTTGTTACAATTAAAGAAGAAAATAATTTTTTGATTAGTTTGACCTCCATTACTTCTAGATCTACATTGATTTGATTTGTGTCCAAATTTGTTATAGGTATAGCAATGGCCAATAAAGAGTTGATTCATTCTAACTCCATTAAACCTATTCATCATCACCTGGCTAATCATTCTAACCTAAGATCTACATTCAGTAGCTTTATGTCCAAATTTTTTACATCCAAAAATTCATCCAGAGAAGAAACCAGAGGTTTGATTCATCCTACTCCTACATTTTGTTGCCCTATGACCAAAGTTGTTGCATGAAAAATAGACACCATTGAAAGAGGGATATCTTTGAGAATTAGGCTATCTCAAAGGTAGTCTTCTTGCAAAGCTTCTTGAATTTCTTTTCTACTTCCATTTGTCTTGACTCTTCTAATTGTTCACTATATTCTGCAAAACTTTGGAACTTTCACCTGTATTAATTCCCAATTCACCTTTGTCTTTATTTGTTTTCTGTACTGTAATTAATTATTCAATCTTGCTAGAGCTAGATTTGAAATTGTTCTCATAGAGTTTTACCTTCTCCAATTCTACTCTCAAGTTTACTATCTCTTGCTCATGTCTAGAGCATTCGTTAGACTTATTATGCACCATTGTATTCAGACATTCTTCAATCCTCTTCTTTTCTTCCATAATAACCTTTAATCCAATGATCTCTTGTTTCTACTACTCACTCAATTTTCTATGTCTTTCTTTCAATTTCCTCAATTGTTCTTTCAACATTTAGACACATTCATTTGCCTCATCTATATTTTCTTTCAAGTCTCTATTTTCAAATTCAGCTTTATCAAGATGTTCAAGTGTAGTCCAGAGTTCTTCTTTATCATCCATTTAATCAACCTTTAGAATCCTCCTCAAGTAGTTAAGCTCTTCACCTAGGAACCAAAGCTTTGATACCAATTGTTATTAGGTGCACGACAACTGAGAGGGGGGGTGAATCAATTGTCACCAAATTTAAACTCCAAACTTCAACACTTATCAATTTCACAACTATACTATTTTGTTACTAAGCATGAGCATGAAATATAGAAAATAGAAAGTAAAATCAACACACTGAACACCACATTTTACGTGGAAAACCCAATGAGGAAAAAACCATGGTGAGGATTAACTCACAATATAAAGTAATAGAAAAACCAAATATATAAGGCTCACTATCCTAAAAGGACTCACTGTCTAGATACAAAAGCTTGCTTCTTACAAGGAGGCTCACTACTTACAAAAATATTTACAAAACAAAATTGGTCTTCACAACTGAAATGAATTGAAAAAGAGTGCAACTAACAAGTGTTGATGCATTTTTGGTGATGTTCAATAGACTGACTTAACACACTTCATCATTTTTTCTCTTCTTCACTTTCACATTCACTACCACTTCATCAATTACACCCCATCTTCAAAAATTGTTCAACATATATATACTCGATCTATCCACAAGCATCAATTCAGTCGCCCTAATTGGATGCAATTCAAAAGATAACCGTCGACTTCATACAAAGCTTCTCCAAATGTAATCCAACTATATAATATGCTGTGGAAAAATACCTCCTACTTATCAATTGATGAGCTAAAGGGGCTCTATTATGAATGGTTCATAAGGCACAACACTTGCTGAAGGTTTTGCAAATGGGGTAACAACTCAAGCGGGCTTAACCTTGGAGAAAACTCCCTGGTTAAGCGCGCTTGAGCTGGAGCAGTCTGGGATGGGTGACCTCCCGGGACGGACCATGCTTCACCTCTGTGTGCATCACCTAGATGCAATGAGTGCTAAGTGGACCATTCGATATCATGAGAGATGGGTTCTTATTGAACCACTACTCATGAAACATGGGTCAATGAGTTTGACTCCAAACTACACGGTTGAATCCTGATAGCAATATCATAATTTGACACGCTGTGGAAAAATACCTCCTACTTATCAATTGATGAGCTAAAGGGGCTCTATTATGAATGGTTCATAAGGCACAACACTTGCTGAAGGTTTTGCAAATGGGGTAACAACTCAAGCGGGCTTAACCTTGGAGAAAACTCCCTGGTTAAGCGCGCTTGAGCTGGAGCAGTACTGGGATGGGTGACCTCCCGGGACGGACCAGTGCTTCACCTCTGTGTGCATCACCTAGATGCAATGAGTGCTATGTGGACCATTCGATATCATGAGAGATGGGTTCTTATTGAACCACTACTCATGAAACATGGGTCAATGAGTTTGACTCCAAACTACACGGTTGAATCCTGATAGCAATATCATTATATAATATGCTACAAGATATTAGCATGGACCAAATATAGGTCACACATATATCCGTAGTACACATTAAACTATTAATTGATTATTAGGTCAGCCATGATTAACCTAATAACAAAATTCCATCACCAAAGTTGATGCCAATACACCAACCAATCATATGATCATACGAAAATACATACATACATGCTTCAAGTGATCATAAGACACTTTTCAAAATCTTAAATATCAATTATTACCGGAGGGAATATGCAGACAAAAATACTAGATCTGCCACCAGAGGAAGTAAACTTGTTCTGCACACCGGTTTAGGGTACCAGAAAAATCTGATACCATAAACAACATGGTGACATAAATGAAAAGATAAAAATTAATCTTCTCCATTCTCCCAACAAGGCGATAGTGAGAGAAAAAGATGGAGGATAAAGAGAGGGGGAAGGAGGTAGGGAGGTAGGGAGAGGTAGGGAGAGAGAGAGGGGGTGAGATAGAGAGAAGTAGAGAGGGAAGGAGAGAGAGAATAGGGAGGGAGAGAGATAGAGAGTAGAGAGGGAAGGGGGTAGGGGGGAGAGAAGTGAGATAGAGAGAATGATAGACAAAGAAAGAGGAGGGAGAGGTAGGGAGAGAAAGAGAGAGAGGGGAGGGAAGGAGGGAGAGGTAAAGAGGTATAGTTGAGAAAAAGATATGTACAAACAGAGAGATTGAAGGAGGGAGGTGGGAGATAGTTGGGAGGGAGAGAGAGGTAAAGAGGGATAGATGAGATAGAGAGAATTAGAGAGACAAAGAATGAAAAGATAGAGAGAAGGTGAGATGGATAGGGATAGAGATAGAGAGAGATAGAGATAGAGACAAAATGACATAGGCAAAGATAGAGACATATATAGAGACATACCCTATTTGTCAGTTTTCACCTTTTTCTTTGCTTTCTCTTCACTTGAGGACTTGTCCTTAGTGACTTTTTTTTCCTTTGATCCCTTATGCTTAAATTATCTTACTTCCTCATCATATTCAATTTCTACATCTTCAAAAACAAAAACATAGATTCTTGTGCTCTTGTCCTTCTTCCTCTTTCCTTCTCTACCAAATGTTTTGACTTGAGCTTTCACAAGACTTGAATTCTTTGCAGGACCGAATGAGAGTTTAGATCTCCTTGTGGATCTAGATCTAGTAGAGGATGTTGCCGAACTAGTAGACTCAGTTCCAATTGGCTCTCCTACTTTAGCTTGTTCTCTTTTCCTTCTAGCTTCTCTCACAACTTTAGTTGATATACCCTTGCTTTCTACAAAAGCTTCCACTTCATTTCTTACTCTTTGGATTCCTTAAAGGCACCAAACCTTTCTTTTGTCAGATCCCAAGGTTTACTTAGCAAATGTTGAGCATATAGCTCCAAAATGTGTTCCTCAACCTCATAACCCATAAGCATTATCCACACTATTCTCGGATCAGCAGCTTCCATCAAACATTGATCAATATCAACCATGAAGAAAATTGTGTCCTTATACTTCTCCACTATAGAAGAAGGAATATTTTCCCTGGCTTTTGTCTCATTCTAAAAGTTCTTGAAATAATCCCAGATAGCAATTTTTCTAGTTTTACTAGCACCAATTCTATATAAGATGTCTCTAATTTGAACAGCTACAGGTTTTTCAACTTGCCAATGCACTTTTCCAACTCCTAGAACTTCATTCATGAAGTAGAAGAATAGACACAACAACAAGTTACCATACTTGAATGAATTCTTCTTATCCCTCTTTATTTTTCCAAGATTCTCCATTAGCTAACCTAGAAGTAACTCACACAAGTCATAATCTACATTTTCCTTGACCATCTAATATGTTGCATAGATTTTTGTACCAGATACAGAGTTTTCATGGCTGGAGTGATAAATCTTATACCCAATGACCATAGAAGAAAATATAACATCCACTTCAATAATATCATCAATTGTCATAGCTCTCTTGTTGAACACTGAATTGGTTGAATCTGTGATGGTTTGATTCTTCACAGCTTTCAATGTGGGCAACCCACTAGATGAATTTAAACCAGTAACATTCCTTATGGCTTCCTTTGTAATCTTGAAAGGCTGACTTAACCACATGAACTCGGCATGCACTCAACTCAATATATACTGAACCCATTTAGTTTCTTCAAACACGGGAAACTTCACAATCTATGTGAATTTATTCTCCTCCAATGTCTTAAATTCAGGTTTTACACAAAAATATTCTCCCACAATGTGATTGGTATACAAATTCAACAACTTGTAGCTTCCTAATTCTTCAACATTTGCATGAATTTATGTCCTAATATCTTCGATATGAAAAATTCCATACTGAACAGAATAAAATGCACCTAAAGGTTCTATTTCAATGGATTTGAGTGGGTGCCATTTGAATTTCAGACGGGGCCTATCCTTAGTGTCAACAACTAATGGAGTAGCCATTTCCAGAATTTTCAAATTCACAAGTTTTCAGATAAATACCTTTCATTGAATTAGGGTTTGATCATTGAATCACTTTCAAACTTGAATCTTTTCCAAAGTTCACCAAATTTCACTTCAAAGCTCTCAAAACTTCTTATTCTCAAAATGCAAAGTGACAAATGAAGGATAGAAATGACCTTTTATCATTTGCGCACCTAACTTTTTCATCGCAATAAATGCTTTTACCCTAGGTCTTCTGGATACCCTGTTTTCACAAATTGTGAAAAAAAATTCTTCTGCTAACCTTCAAGTTTGCACAAATTCTCTCCATAAGAAATTTCAAAGCAGTTGCACATCACTAATGCAATCATTACAATCTGCCACATTCTGGTACCAACTACTAACAAGGGGGTTAAAATATTTTCTTAAGAACTCCCCCTAGGCCAGAGGCCTTAAACTAATTCACACAGGAATTACCAGATCCATATTATGGTGTGAAATCATTTCCTACTTCAGAGGGACTCTTCTTCACCCATATCTTCTTCATTTGCTTCTGGATCTCATTTGTAGTAACTTTCCCCTTTTCATCCTTCTACATGTTTTTCCCTTGATTTACTAGACCCTTTCTACTTCTACAAAATCTTGCAATGTGATCAGATTTGTTGCAATTTTAGCACACGACATTTCTTTGTCCAAACCATTTGTTTCATTGATTTTCTCTTGATCTGCACTGGTTAACAATATGTCTAGATCTATTGTAGGTATAACATCTAAAATATCTATTGAAAAAGGTGTTTGACATACTTATGCATTCATTTGACTTATGACCATACTTATTGCAATTAAAGCACTGACCTGAGAATGATGAACCACTTGGATTAATTCTACTTCTACATTGAGCCGCCATATGACCAAATTTATTTTAAACAAAATAGTAACCGTTGAACCTTTGAGCATTAGGTTTTCTTACCGGACACCTTCTAGCTTTGTTCATATGATTTCCTTGCCTAAATCTCCTTTGTCTAGATTCATAGCTTTCTCCTTTCTCATATCCAAGACCTCACTTATCACCTTCAATCCTCTGACTTTTAATCAGTTCAACAAGCTTAGTTGAGCTAATCTTGAACTTCTCCTTGAATTCATTTGCAATAGCAAGTTCATCTCTGAGATCAACAATTTGCTTTTCAAGCTCTTCTTCATTATTTTTGGATTGTTCCAATTCAAGCTCCAACTGATTGAATCCATCAGTAATTCAGATGCATCTTCATATTTTTCTTTCAAAGACTGAGTAAGCTTCTCTTCATTCTTCTTTATTTCTTCAATCTCCCTTTTCATCCTCATCACAATAGATTCCATCTCATGCTTCAAGAAAACATTATCTCTAGTAAGCTTTTCACATTCCTCTATTTTTTCCTTCAGGGCTTGACTCAATTGTTCATCTTCAATGCTTTTACTCTCTTTCTACTTGATCTAATCACAAAGCTCCCTTCTCTTTTCCCTTAACTTATTGATTTTATCTTTAAATGATTGAATGAATTTCTCAACATTCATGAGGCTTGGGCCTGCAATTCTCGAACTTTAGATTTGGACTGATCAAGATCATCTAGGGCCACCAAAAGTTGTTGTTGAAGACTGCTTGAATCCATTGAATCACTTTCCTAGATCTTCCCCAAGCTTTTAAACTTCTTCTAAGGATCTAGGCTTTGATACCAATTGTTGGAATCAAGGAACACTGAGAGGGGGGGTGAATTAGTGTTATGCAATTTTTAACTTTATTAATCTGATCTTTAAAGCACTTATAACATTCAACCAAAAAAAAGATGCAGGAACATAAGAAAAGAAACCACAACACCATAACACAAGGATTTTTACGTGGAAACCCTATTAGGGGAAAAACCACAGTGGAGGTCAATCCACAATATGATCTAAGTATACTCAAAAGTGTTTACAAAAGGGGAATGCACATGCATTCAGGCACACTAACTGGAGCTCACTGCTCAAATACAAAATGAAGACACACTATCTTAAAAAATTATTTAGATTACATCCAGAATATTTTAACTAAAAAAATAACATCTTTTAATGCTTGATTACAGTTCTGGTTAAGTTCATTAATCACTTTCTTAACCTTTTGTCTGATTTTTCTCTTCTACTATGTCTACTTTAATTCGCATCACAAATCCTTTAATGCACAAGTGAAACTGTGCATAATCACTCTACAATCTCTAAATTTCACATCACACATCAACACATTTCTTACACATCTAAAATGATATAAATGATCGCTTATATATATCTACAACTAAGGGTTTAATCAACCACATGTTAGCTTCAATAAAACATGAAATATTTACAAACCGTCAGCTCAATCCACAAATAATTTTCAATGCACACCAACCAAAGTCAGCCACAACATAGTGAGGACCCAAATTAACATGCTCAAACAAAAAAACACTTAAAAAATTACTCCTCGAAGATCCAAAACATGCTACATTCACTTAGTCGGCCTTTTGCAGTAATAAACAAAAAATTAATCAACTGGATGTTCTAACTTGCACAACAATCAATACGAGGCTCTATGATTCAAGGAAAACATAGAAAATAAATATAAAAACCTTCCCTAAGATCCACAACTCAAAGTAATAATAAAAAATTTCATATGAATCGATGAACACAATTTTGTCAAATGCTCTGTTCTAGCTTAACAGTTAATCGCTTAGCTTCAATCTGACTTCCTGTATGAGAAAATGCAGACGTGCATATCAAATCACTGACTAGGGTTTCCATCAATGAAAAAACCATATGACATGTGCAGTGTCTCATTCCAACAAAACTTGTGTCCATTTGATGAAGGTGGATGAATTTTACCTACAAGATCCAATCCCCATTGACAAAAGGGCCATGTTGATGCAAATGGTTGAAGCTCTTGTGCTGGTGCATGGATGAGGTTGCTATGAATTTGACACTTTTGGCATTTCTTGATGAATTGAAAACTTCTCCATGTTTTCCCAATAATACCCTAAATAGAGGAGTTTCTTGGCTAAGTTTAAACTACTTGAATGAGTTCCACAAATACCCTCATGAACTTCCCATAAATCTATTTTAGACTCATCACATTCCAAACATCGAAGGAGAGTTCTATCAAGACCTCGTTGGTAAAGTACATCTATGATAAGAGTATGTCAGGTGGCTTGGTGAATGAAATTTCATTTTTGGTTTTGGGATAGATTAGGTGGAAGGGTGTTATCTTTTAGATAGGTATAAATTTTACCATAGATTGAGGTATTAGCATTAGCCAGGTGGCATATAACTTGGGACTCGGTATTGTCATAAGCAGGGGTAAACAGTTGTTCCACCATGAACTCATAATATATTCTCTTCTCTAGAATTTGTAATAAGGAAGCAATAGTGGCCATGGCATCGACAACTTTATTATCCACTCTAGAAATATGCTCGAATTTTATATCCACAAAGTATTTCTTAAAATCATGAATCATTCTTTTGTTGGGCATCCGTTTTTCATCCTTTGTTTGATAATCATCATTGACCTTGTTAATGACCAACTGAGAATATCTGTAGACTTGCAATTCTAGAATTTTCCATTCTACTATTGTCTTAATGCCAATGATTAATGCTTCATACTCTGCCATGTTGTTGGTACAAGGGAACATCAATTTGTATGATTTTGGAATGGTATTTCCTTGTGAAGTGACAAATAGTATTATGATCCCTAATCCATGTTGTGTGTGTGATCCATCAAAGTATAATTTCCACTGTTGTGCAGTTAAGGTGAGGACATTAGCGCCTAGAAACTCAATGTGTAGAGGATGATCATCTAGTAGGGGTGCTTCAACCAACTGGTATGTGATTGCTTGTCCTTTTATTACTTTCCTATCCACATATTGGATGTCAAATTCACTTAGCATCATAAACCACTTGGCCAGTCTTCTAGTTAGATTAGCTTTGCTGAGGAGGTATTTTAGTGGATCTATTTAGGATATTAACTTAATGGTATGAGTTAGCATGTAGTGTCATAGATGTTGGGTGGAAAACACTACTGCCAAACAAGCCTTTTCAGTGGATGTATAATTGATTTCATAGCCATTTAGCGTCCTGCTGATGTAATGAATTTCTCTTTCTTTTCCTATTGAATCCTCTTGTGCTAATAAGGATCCCAACGATATCTCAATTGTCACAATGTATAATAAGAGTGGATTTCCTTCTGTCGGTGGTATTAAAATGGGTGGAATCATTAGATATTGTTTTAATTGGTTGAAGGCCACTTCACATTTCTCGTCCCATTGGAAAGAAACATTTTTGTGTAGCAAGTGAATGAAAGGATGAGTCTTGTCTGCTAGTTGTGAAATAATTCTTTAGATTGATTGGAACCTCCCTTGTAGAGATCATAGCTCACATTTTTGGGTGGTGGAATCTCTATGATAGCTTTAAATTTTATCGGGTCTACCTCAATTCCTTTTTCTGAAACTATATATCCCAAGAGTTTTGTTGAAGTCACCCCAAACACACATTTCTTTGGATTCAGTCATACATTGAACTTCTCCAATCTGGTAAATATTTTTTCTAAGATCTCTAAGTATCCTTCTCTGGTGTATGATTTTTCCAATAGATCACCCACATAGTCTTCCATGAAGGTATGCATCATATCATGAAAAATTGTCATCATGGCACGATGATAAGTAGCTCCTGTGTTCTTCAATCGTAATGTAATGATGTTCCAATAGAATTTCCCCACAGACATGTGAAGGCTATATTATCTTGATCCTCCAGAGCTATCTTGATTTTATTATACCTAGAAAAACCATCTATAAGTGACAACATGTCATGTCATGTTTTTAAGTCCACTATGATGTCTATGTTAGGTAGAAGAAAATCATCTTTAGGGAAATCATTATTAAGGTCTCAAAAATCTATGCAAATGTGGATGTTGTTGTCAGAATTTGAGACCGGTACAATGTTGAGATCCACTCATCATAGTCAATGGGTCTGATGAATTATGCATCTCATAACTTCTTTAGCTCTAC